>JAJJWW010006759.1:0-27101 GCA_023531295.1 Papaver armeniacum
AGGAAATAGTCCAAGGTTTACATGCAACAAAGAAAAGAAAAGAAAATAGGATGAGAATTAATGAAGTTTGTGAAATCAAGACAATACAAGTTTTATTGTTTTCTTGTTATTTTCATTTCATGTGTTCAAAAAAAAAAAAAAAAATGTGTTTGTCAAGTTTTTGTGAAGATTCAGAAGTTCATCATCATTAGTTGAAGACCGAAGACAAAAGAAGTTCATTTCTCAACATTAATTCTTTCATCTTCAACAATTTTATCAGCTTCACCAGATTCCGCACTTTCGCCAGTTGTTGCATTCACGCCAGAACCCCCTTCACCTGGATTATTATTGTGACTTCATTGTTTGATGGGATCACCTTTTCATTAGCGAGATCTTCGCCGCTTTCATATTCATAGTCACTATCAGGAGAATTAGGGATTTCATCATCCTCAACTTCAAGAGGTTCGACAGATACAGGGTCAAGAGATTTGGACAATAAGACATCATTCAAAAGAACTTGACTTTGAGATGAAATTGGCGAAGAAGTGCCTTCTGATGATTTCTACTCGGATATCTTTGGAGTAACTGAGGTAATCAAATCTCCTTTCGGCCCGATCGCGAGAACGAGTGAGAGTAGTGGCAAGAATCGCATTTTCTTTGCGAATCTTGGCATAGCTAGCCTCCAAAGTAGAAAGGGAGGAACGAAGATCTTTCTCAGATTTTGCAAAAATTAAGAATAACAGAGTTATACAAATAGAGAATTCGCAAAAAAAAAAGGATATCATAAGAAAAGTAGACAAAGAAAAAACGGGTGAGGCAGTCAAATTTTATGACTACCTTCCTTTTGCGAGATAAGATGTTGGGTCAAAGCCAAGCAACTACTCTCCAAATGATCCATGGCACTATCAAAATTATCTCCAACCAGACCTTTTAATCGAGAATGCAAACTCTTTTCGTTACAGACAAGTAAGGTATTCTCCTTAGCAAGGGAGGAGTAGGATTCTTTTAACTTGGAATATTGATCCTTGAGTTAGCTTGTTTTCACACTTAAAGTTATTCTACCCTGAATAAGCTTATCCCTCTCAGCAGTGATTTCTTTGAGTTTACTTCTCAGCGAACAGAGAGATTGTTCTTGTTCATTACATATTTTTTGACAGACATCAAGTTGTTGCGAAGAAATCGCCACCTTATTTAACAAAACTCGCTTCTCTTGAGATAGAGTTCCATTCTCATCTGTTAAGGTTTCCAACTCCAAATTAGATTTAGCCAAAGAATAAGAGAGATGAGATAATTCATTACTTAACGAGTCTTGCTTCTGAACTAAGTGAGCATTCTCTTTGGTAAGGTTATCTATTTGATCAACAGAGTACGAATGAATATTATCTAGTTGGTTATATTGCTCCATCCAAGCATCTCTATCCATTCGATTTTCTTCAACGATGATTCCAATCGATATATCTCCATTTTTCGCCACGGTTTAAAGCTTAAAAAGGAGAACAAGGTTTAAAAAAAAAAAAAAAAAAAAATGGAGAGCGTAATACCTTTTAATTCTTCGTTCTTCTTGCGAAGATTATCGCGATCCAATGAAACGTTTTGAAGTTTCTGATTCTCAAGATGGAGAGTGTCACACTTCGCAGTCATATCTTGAAGATTATTCTTCAGCATTTGATTTTCTTGTTCTAAAGACATTTGCGACATCCTGTCAGAACTAAAGTATTTACTCAAAGATTCGCAAACACTAGACTTGATGGGATCAATGGAGGTCTTTTTGGCGTCATTCATGATATCTGATAAAACTTTGAAAGCTACATCCATTCCCTCCAGATTTTCTTTAGTAAGGGGAATAGACTCAGAAGAAGAAGCATTGATAATAGAAGAAGAGAAGGGTTCATCTTGAGGGACTTCATTTATAGAAAATTCAGGTATAGGAGGAAAATCGGCAGCGACATTTTCAGAAATAACCAAAGTAGAATTATCTTGCGAAGATATCGCAGGAGGAGTTTTGAGCTTGAATACAGGAAAGGTAATAGAAGATTCAACATTTTTAGAACGGCGAGGTTTCTTGGGGGATCTATCAATATTTTTTGTCATCCTGCGAATCACAAGTCAAATAAGAAACAGAGGCAACAATATTGTTATTAGAAGAATAAGTGTTTCTTAATACCTTGCTATTCGCAGGCTTTCTTTTAGTAACAACGATTTTCGGTTGCGAGCCCACGGGAACATTAGGGTTTAGAACTATGAACTTAGTGTTAGATTTATTCTTCTTTGAAACAAAAACAACACGGGAATCATTAGAGAAAGAATAACATTAGGATAAAACAATTTCGATAGAAGAGATCAATTACAAAAAGATTAATTTTGGCAAAATTAACAAACCTTGATGGCTCCATAGAAACGATGCGAGAAAGATGATGAGAACGATGCGAGAGAGACAATAGCAAGAAGACGATGAAGAATTGCGAGAAAGAAAAATAACTTGTAAAATTTGCCAGAAGATGAAGAAGATGAAATAAAAGAAAGGAAACATCCTCATAAAGAATCTCTCCTTAAATAGACAAGAAAAAAGTGACCGGTTAACATTAAATGTACCGGTAAAAAGGGGAAGATTTTGACACGTGTAGGCGATTCGCCTAATTCACGGAATCTGGCGGTAGATTGATGGAAAGAAATGAACAGATTTGCGGCAGTTTGAAAATAATAATTCTCATGACATTCTCTTCTTCGAGAGAAGACATGAGAAGAGGCAAGATGTAGGATCAGAATATCACAACACTGATGAGTGCCAAATATTGCATATTTCTACACCTTTTTATTGGCATTTAACTCATCTTTTGTGCTCAGAAATCAGATATTATCCCAGATTCTGTATTTTCTTTGTTTTCAAGAATAAGTATTTGTACTAATTAATTTTGTGTTTTTAGGTAGTAAATAAAGCTCGGAGAAATTGAGGAGCCAAAAGAGCAGAAAATTGGAGGCAAGCGTCTATGGAGCGAAAGCCAAAGCGCGCGCGCGCATCGGTTGCAACCCAACAAGGAGCAACCCATTTACAAGACATGGGCTTGAGCGGTCAAGGCCCGAGCCCGACCCGGATCAAGCCCGTCCCTTGAGCCGTTAGATTCGAGCCATTTTCATCCTACGGTCGCATCGGCCTACGCATCGATCTCCGCTGCATCCAATGGTCGCTCCACCCTACACATCAAAACTTTGTTGCACCCGCTTCACACCACATCCACCTACACCTACACCCATCGACCAAACCTCCCATTTCTCATCTTCATCTTCTCTTTCTTCTCCCAGACAAAAATCGAGAAAACCCATTCTCTTCCCCTTCCCCCGACCATACCATGGAAGAGCCACCACCTCACCACCTCCATCATCTCCTTACCCGACAACGGCACCAAAGAACCACCTTCACCACCTCTCTAGGTCTAGCTATCTCTTTCTTAGCTTCTCCCATAACCCTAGAAGCTAAATTAGAGATAGATGGAGCTAGGGTTTTCTCCAACATCAAATCAATGGAGTCAGAGACGAGTTAGCAGAGGAAAGAGGTTTGGGTCTTTGTTTAATGGTTAGTTGGAGTGATTTGTGAGGTATAAATTGATGTTCTTCATGTGAGAGAGAACTAAGTCACAGTTTTAGGGTTTTATTTTGCAATTTAATTTCAAGTTTGTTTAGCTTTGCATGATGTTCTAATTCACTCTGCTAGGGTGTAGATGAAACTCTCTTATTTAATGTGAAAGTAATCAAATTCTCAGCTTGTTCTTATTGTGTGTAATGCTTAGGAAAATAGTTAGCTAGAGAACTAAATTTTCTTGTGATCAATGGTATTGTAAGAAGACCATTGATACTAGGAGTAAGTAAGGGGATTTAGTTATACAATTATCCATCTAAAGCCTTCAAGGGAAGGCATAAGAACAAAGTGATAATTCACATTACCTTAGCATAGGATTAGAGAGTGAATTCAATCACCCTAGTGCCACTCAACCATCTGTTACAACACCTTTTGATTATTTGTTGCCTTAGAATAGCTACAACAGCTCATTGTCGTATCGACACCAACCCATATTTGTGTTACAATACCTTAGAAATCAGTTTAGTGAAGCCCTGCTGACACTTACACACTCCATTTCCCTATGGATCAACATGTGCTTGCCTTGCCTCCAATAGGCACTGTGCACTTGCAGTTTACACGTAGGCGAAACACTTTTCCCAGCCTACCAAACACCAATACCTCTGCGAAATTCATAAACGTTACGTAGCGAAGGCGTCGCAGATGAATAAAATAAGTGACGCAATGGATGACGATAGCCAGAACACAAGAAAGGTGTGAAGACCTAGCGAGATCTAGATGTGTCGCGAGATTATACATTTGTACACTTGCGAAACTTCGCAAATCATTCCCGAAAATAAAGGACAGCTTAGCTGTCATCCATTATGTAATACCCTATATAAAGAACCGAACAGGCCTATTGAGAGGGGGATCCTTTTTCGAGTGTTGGGCAAATCATTAAGAGAGAGAAAGCTTATAGTGATTGTAATTTCTTTAGCTCTTTTCCATTTTATCTTGTAAACATTCAAGAAATTAATCAATAAAAATTATAATTGTTCATCTTCAATGGTTTGATTGTGTGGATTCTTGTGAGGGGTGTAGTGTAGGATTTCCTGCAACTACAATATGTATTCTGGCCGTATCTACGGTTGTTCTTCATTAAATCTTTATGGTGGTTTGTTGTTTGCTACGATGATTACATGTGTTAATTTTGGTTTTGTTGTTCATGGCTCTGGAACTGGTCGGTCGAAAGAGGTATGAACTTTGCTGGTGATCTGAGAATGAATGTTCCGAGCGAATTGCTTCGTTGGGTCCGAGCTAGTTGTTTGCTCCGAAATGATACTCTTACAAGATAGAGATGTTCAACAAAGATAGTTTGGCATCTTTCTCTTCGCTCCTACTATTTCTCTTCGTTCTTCAAGTGGAGATTATTTTCATAATTTAAGTAATGGTTCCCTGAAGCTGATGACAAAGTACAATTTCAGTATTGCTTCTTTTCTTTTCCTGGTTTCTTCTCTATCTCAATCTGGTTTTGAGTTATTTTATCATCCCCGGAATTGATGATGATGTGAGCTTGGCATGTGTAACCCTTTGAATGTTGTTGACGAAGTAAATTTGGGCATTGTATCCTATTTTCACTTTCTCGCTGAGAACAATAGCTGAGCTTGATATTAACTTGACATTAGTTGATGATTGTGCAAGTAATCACATGTGCTTGAAGTTGTATTGACGTATCATCATAAGAGTTGGCTTTCGCTAGAACTGTTAACGAAGTATACTTCGTTAAGAGTTGGCTTTCGTGGGAACTGTTGACGGAGTATCATCAATGCACTGAGAAACTCATTCCTACTTCGCAAATGGTAATGATCTCTAATAGTGGCGTTTGAAATGTCTCAGTGTTGGATTGCCTGCGAGTTGATGGTGTTGGATTGCCTGCGAGTTGACGGCGTTTGAAATGTCCCAGTCTTTGCAAACTCATTATTTTTTTTTATTCGTACTCCTGACGAAGCTTGACGGTGTTGGATTGCCTGCGAATTGGTCTTTGGCTGATGATAATCGATGTAGTCATGAGAGAATTAACTGGCTGATGATAAACAAAGAAACTCCTTTACTGCATCTCCCTTTTTTTATGCGAAGTGAGCTTGACTGCTGCACTTTGTGAACTTCCTTAATGAGTATTCTTAAGAGCTAAATGCTGATCTTTGTTGAAGTTTCTCATGAAGTAAGCTTCGTCTTCGTCCTTTTACTTTGACAAATACTGGTGATCAATTCCAACATTTCTTCTACATCCGTTTTCTGTTTTGGATTACTGCGAATAACCAATCGATTCAGTTAGCAACAATAAGATCTGACGTTTCTTTCGATAATACTCGTGAGAAATATTCATCTACTGAAAATTTTTGATACTCCACATATTTTTGAAATCTATCATATGGGTTTGAAAATCAAAATTCATAAACAGTGGAACTATCATCGAATTTGGTTTTGAATCAAAATCCCAAGAGATCGTTCAAAATCTGTTGATGAATAAAGCGTAATTTTATGAAAGAATTTTCAAATCATTTTTAGAATTTTCAGATCTAAGAAATTGGGAGTAAGGTTAAGGAGATAGAAAAAGATTCATCCTTCTGGGATCGATTGTTGATGTAACTTCGACTGATTTCATCTTTGCTGAGAGTTGGACCTTCCAATTCGTTTCTGGTCTTCAGTACCGTAATATATCTTTCTCATAACTTCTTTGACCTGCTAATATCATTTACTTTCTATTTTTTCTCCCGACACTTGAAGATCCAGTGAGATTTATTGTTAACAGTAACTGAACTTCAATGGAACTTCCTTGAATCAACATAATCAGATTAATCCCGTCCCTGTTTCTAGCGCCAAAATATTGTTGCAGGAAATCCCACAACACACCCCTTATCATATCTTGATACTAATTTCTAGATCTAAACATATTAATCATATAAATCTCAAAATATAAATGCTAGAAATTTAAATAGACACACATGATTTTTTACATGGTTCGATCAATGTGATCTACATCCATGGTTCTTCACTATGATTGTTGAAGTTACATCAATATTACATTTAGAATCTCCATTAATGAGTATTTGGAGCTTTCTAGATCTAGTTTTGGGGAAGAAGATGATAAAGAAAATAAACCCTCTCTCCTAATTGTGTCTCCTCTCTCTCTTACAAAATTGTGTTTTTCCTTCTAAAAAGACCTCTCCTTTCTCTCTCCTGCCCTCCTCTTTATATAGGTATTTACATAGTGGACGACAGCTAATCTAATCTTTATTTTCGGATCTAGTTTGCGAGACTATCGCAAGCATACAAGTGTTTATTTTGCAACATTCTTAAATCTCGCAAGATCTTCACATCTTTCTTGTTTTTCTACCAACGCCATCATTCACGTCGTTTCTATAATCAACCTGCGACGCCTTTGCAATGTGTTGTAAATGGTTCTGTTGTTGCGAGATTCTGGTCCTACAAAGTTGTTGAAACTTTGATTGCATCTAGTTTGATTATTCTTGAGAGACTTCTCTTTTGACATAAGGGCCACTCAATCTAGATCAAAGTTGACGGGATCTTTAGAACTGTTTTTAGATTTAAAGACAACTTGTGATCATCCATTGTTAACAGACTTTGTTCTGTATGTGATCGATCATAAATGAATTCAAGTTTGTGATGTGCAGGACATAAGAAGGCAATTGAAGATTTGAAGACAAGAAGATTTTTCTTATTGGTTTTCGTATCTCGTGATTTGTGTAATGATCAGCTAAAATCCGACATAGATCTGGTTTATCTTTGATAAATTTGATCATATAGTCATTTAGATCGGCAACTATCATTTGGTGGTATTCTTCAATATCTGAATCTGATAGTTGTGAATCCGAATCTAAGTTACTGTTTTGGATTGATCTTACCCGACAAAGGAGTTTACTTGTTTAAATGGAAGAGCCTTTGTTAAAACTCAACAAATCTTTGGAGTAGTTACCAAACAGCTTTGTTCCCTTACTTTTTGGAAGACGATCTAAAGGAGTTGAGTGCTTAAGACTTACATCGGTAAAGCAACTCAAGATAATGATTTTATGTCTTTGGATTCACGTGCGTGACCATACGGTCGTTGACACGGGGATACTAAGGGAACTAAGTAACTAAGGGTAAATTACTTGGTCTCAACTATACGAAGTTGGCTTTGTTATTTGTATAGCGGATTAATTCTGAAAGTATTGAAAACTGGACTAGGTACTGGGGTTTTTCTGCATTTGCGGTTTCTCCGTTGACAAAATCTTGTTGTGTCATTTACTTTACTTCCACATTATAATTGTTTTATTATAATAAAGTAAATAACACTTGTACGTTAAATCCTAATCACTTGATATTGATCCTATAGTAAATTGGTTTTGGACCGTAACTATTATCAAGTGAATACCTTGTTGTTGTATTGTCTCGACTTTGTCGATAGACGATCACACTTGGTATCAGACTTAGGTACCCCGTAATTTCAATAAGCAATATCTATGTTTTGTACTGGCACGCCTACCAAAATTTTGGCCGAGCTAATAGGCTTGATTGATATTAAATAATCCATATGTCTGAAACATTTAATCTTGTAATCAATGTTATATATTTTGAGTTTGAACTCTAGGTTCCCTTTTGCAAAAAAAAATCACTTTGGTGTTTATTTGTAAAACTACCATTTTACATAACTCATTTCCAACTATGTTGTGCTCTTTAAGTATATCATACTTTTGCAGGTACTTTATACCATAATAAACTTGTGTCTCCATATTCTTTGAAATGAGAGGTAGTTAAAAATATTCAAATCTTACAAGCACAAAAATGCAATCATAGGGACTTAACACCTTTTTAATGGTAATTTTCCCTTCATATTAATCCTTTAAGATTGAATTATATTTTTCACCACTAAACATATATTTTCCCCAAAACTAGATTAACATGGCGGTGCATGATGAAAAACATTTGTGGCCTAATAAAGGGGGTTGGTTACCATTCACCACCCTATTTTATGAATCCATATGTCTCTTATACTTTTAACATTCCCGCACATAATACACTTACAAGATCTTTTGAGAAAAAAAAAAAAATACTTACGGAAAGTCCACGACAGAATCCCAATTTTGAGAAGCCACATGGACATACAAATAGTGTTCTCATTTATGGAAAAACTTATATAACGACATAGAGTCTGCCAAGCGGCTGAAGAAGTGCCTAGCGGTCATCACATGTTCGTATGATCGCCCCATGACGGCTAATGGTTATTTATCAAACGACTACTTTTCCCCCAAACGACTCAATTTCTTAAACACCTATAAATACTCACCGATTTTCTACTTGAACCTCACACCTTCTAACTCTTCTTTGCTAAATATTATACACAAATTTTCAAAATTTTCATAATACTTCTCTAGAAATTCTTTTAATTTTCCTTTTAGTTCATCAAAAATTTTGTCTGGTAAAAAGAGCCACCATTTCGATATAAATATCCGACCCTCCATTGTAATCATGAGTACATAAATCCATCGGGTTTGACTGGCAGAGGTGTAGTTGTAAATATCTGAACATCCAAGCGTGATCGTTTTTACAAATTGAAAGGTGAGTGGTTAGAAATTGTTATTATACGAATAACTACCTGATCAGACCAAAGATATAGTGAACATATCTTCGGAGACAATTCATTTTTGTAATTCATGCAATAAATTAATATATTTAAGTATATAAATAAAACGTTGGTGACAGACGACAAACACATTGCACCTTTCATACATCAAAATCTATAAGTTTTTTTTTTCTTCTTCAAATGCATTCAATCTAAAAATTTGTAAAACTAAATAATAATATAACTATAATAGGAAGTGCACCACTTGATTTGTGTTTTATTCTTGGAATACCATGTATATTTAAATCAACAACCAAATGTTGGATTATCTAATTGATTGATCTCAACGCACAACCTGTGATATTTCAATTATATAACAAAATATAATGCGAAAAAGAAATAACACAGACACCAGAAGTTTTGTTAACGAGGAAACCGCAAATGCAGAAAAACCCAGGGATCTAGTCCAGATTGAACACCACACTGTATTAAGCCGCTACAGACACTTGCCTACTACAAACTAACTTCAGTCTGGACTGTAGTTGAACCCCAATCAATCACACACTGATCCAAGGTACAGTTGCGCTCCTTACGTCTCTGATCCCAGCAGGATACTACGCACTTGATTCCCTTAGTTGATCTCACCCACAACTAAGAGTTGCTACGACCCAAAGTCGAAGACTTTAATAAACAAATCTGTATCACACAAAAAAGTCTACAGGAATAGATAAATTTGTCTCCCATAAAAATACCTACGAGTTTTGTTCCGTCTTTTGATAAATCAAGGTGAACAGGAACCAATTGATATACCGGACTTATATTCCCGAAGAACAGCCTAGAAATATCAATCACCTCACAATAATCTTAATCGACTAGCGAAACAAGATATTGTGGAATCACAAACGATAAGACGAAGTGTTTGTGACTACTTTTTTATCTTGCCTATCGGAGAAATTAATCTCGAGCCAATTTATCAATTGTACTCAACACGATAGAAACAACAAGATCAGATCACGCAACTACAGAGAAAATAATTGGGTCTGGCTTCACAATCCCAATGAAAGTCTTCAAGTCGTTAACCTACAGGGTCTCGATAGAAACCTAAGGTTAAAGGAGAATCGACTCTAGCTTACACAACTAGTATCACACAGGAGGTGTGGGGATTAGATTTCCCAGTTGCTAGAGTTCTCCTTTATATAATCTCCAAATCAGGGTTTGCAATCTAAGTTACCTTGGTAACAAAGCATTCAATATTTACCGTTAGATGAAAACCTGATTAGATTCAAGCTAATATCTTTCAACCATTAGATCGAACTTAGCTTGTTATACACACATGAAATGTAACTTCATTTAGGTTTGAGTAACCATAAATAAACGTGTACAAGTCGTTGGTTCAACATTAGTTAACCAATGGTTAGCCATATGAGCACTTTCATATCAACCTTATTCATCTTCACAATAACTAGTTCAAATGACTCAAAAGAACTAGTTAGAGAATTGTTCAATTGCTTAGATCTCATAGAAGTATACAAGACACAATCGAAGCAAAAATAGTTTTGATTCACTCGAATCGATTCATGAACATTATAGCCACGGTTTGCAAAGATTGCATTCCTTAATTTATAAATGTCTTAGTTCACGAATTAAACTGTTTTTAAAAAATAACCCACTTAAGTACGCATACTTAAGTACCCAGACTGAGCTTGTTTTCAGTTCACAAACTCCAGCAGAAATTCACGGGATGTGAAGTTTCGTGAAGTCTGCGTCAAGTACGCGGACTTAGCTCCGGTTATCCTGAGCAGCAAAGTACGCATACTTTGGTTCAAGGATTTTGGACTTACACAAGTATGAATTCACATACATGTTTATATCCAAACATGGTTATATATTATAAACTCTCATGTCAATCATTGAAACTTTCTTAGAGGATGTTATATAGTTGAAAAAGCGGGGGTACAACAACCACACCCAATATTTCGATTAGCAATCTGTATGGACTAACTCTAATATACTTTCAAGAGAATCAACTAGACTCAATCTTAATAAAGTATATCAAGGAGTTATATCTCTCTTTCTCGATTCAATTCTTACTCAAGCAAATAGAAATTTGCGAGTCTAATTGAATACAAGAGAAATCACTTGAACGGTACCAAAGACCAATGTTCAAAGATCAATCAATTTCAATCAACAACCAAAGGTCGTATTTCCCAATTGATTGATTCAAACGCACAACATGTGATATTTCAATTATATAACAAAATATAATGTGGAAAAGAAATAACACAGACACCAGAAGTTTTGTTAACGAGGAAACCGCAAATGCAGAAAACCCCGGGACCGAGTCCAGATTGAACACACATTGTATTAAGCCGCTACAGACACTAGCCCACTACAAACTAACTTCGGTCTAGACTGTAGTTGAACTCCAATCAATCTCACACTGATCCAAGGAACAATTGCGCTCCTTATGTCTCTGATCCCAGCAGGATACTACGCACTTGATTCCCTTAGCTGATCTCACCCACAACTAAGAGTTGCTACGACCCAAAATCGAAGACTTTAATAAACAAATCTGTATCACGCAGAAAAGTCTATGGTAATAGATAAATCTATCTCCCACAGAAATACCTACGAGTTTTTGTTCTGTCTTTTGATAAATCAAGGTGAACAGGAACCAATTGATAACCCGGACTTATATTACCGAAGAACAACCTAGTATTATCAATCACCTCAAAATAATCTTAATCGATGCGACGAAAGAAGATATTGTAGAATCACAAATGATGAGACGAAGGTGTTTGTGATTACTTTTATATCTTGCCTATCGGAGATATCAATTTCAAACCAATCATTACGATTGTACTCAATACGATAGAAACAACAAGATCAGATCACACAACTACAAGAAAGTAGTATCGGTCTGGCTTCACAATCCCAATGAAGTCTTCAAGTCGTTAACCTACAGGGTCTCGGTAGAAACCTAAGGTTAAATGATAATCGACTCTAGCTTAAACAACTAGTATCACACAGGAGGTGTGGGGATTAGGTTTCCAGTTGCTAGAGTTCTCCTTTATATAGTCTTTCAAATCAGGTTTTGCAATCAATGTTAGCTTAGTAACAAAGCATTCAATATTCACCGTTAGATGAAAACCTGATTAGGTTCAAGCTAATATATTTCAATCGTTAGATCGAAAACTTAGCTTGTTACCGTTGATGGTGGTTTTTAGACAAAGGGTAAAATAGTAAAACCCCGAATAACCTAATGTCATCGGTGACACATTTATTAGAACATTCAATGCATGTAGTCAGTAATTAATATGGGGTATTTTTTCAAATTAGGGTTACAACGAACAAAACCCTAATTCCCCTCTGTGCCAATGGCAAATCATGCCAGCCACACACCTAGCCCAAGCTAGCCGCGCCATGCCAAACGCACTCTGCCTTGGCCCTAGCTATGCTAGTCACACCAAACACGCCAAAGCATGCCAACCATGCTAGCCGCACCTCTGTGCCAATGGCAAATCATGCCAGCCACACCTAGACCAAGCTAGCCGCGCCATGCCAAACGCACTCTGCCTTGGCCCTAGCTATGCTAGTCACACCAAATGCGCCAAAGCATGCCAACCATGCTAGCTGCACCTCTGTGCCAATGGCAAATCATGCCAGCCACACCTAGCCCAAGCTAGCCGCGCCATGCCAAACGCACTCTGCCTTGGCCCTAGCTATGCTAGTCACACCAAACGCGCCAAAGCATGCCAACCATGCTAGCCGCACCTCCGTGCCAATGGCAAATCATGCCAGCCACACCTATCCCAAGCTAGCCGCGCCATGCCAAACACACTCTGCCTTGTCCCTAGCTATGCTAGTCACACCAAACGCGCCAAAGCATGCCAACCGTGCTAGCCGCAACCTCTGTGCCAATTGCAAATCATGCCAGCCACACCTAGCCCAAGCTAGCCGCGCCATGCCAAACGCACTCTGCCTTGGCTCTAGCTATGCTAGTCACACCAAACGCGCCAAAGCATGCCAACCATGCTAGCCGCACCTCCGTGCCAATGGAAAATCATGCCAGCCACACCTAACCCAAACTAGCCGCGCCGTGCCGAACGCACTCTGCCTTGGCCCTAGCCACGCTGGTCGCACCACGCCAAGCCAAACACCCTTACCTTAGCCCTAGCCGCGCCAAGCCAAACACCCTTACCTTGGCCCTAGTCGCGCCATGCCAAAGTAGCGCCCGCGCCTAGGCTTACAAACCGTGCAACCTAGGCCAAATTGGCCACGCATGCCATTGGCACATGCCAACACGCATCGCTGGTAGCTTTTCTTACCAGGTCGTGGCCCTTATGGCCGAGCATGCCATTGGCACATGCCAACACGCTCGCTGGTAGCTTTTCTTACCAGGCCGTGGCCCTAATGGCCGAGCATGCCATTGGCACATGCCAACACGCTCACTGGTGCAAAGTCGTTCTTACCAAAGTCGTGGGCCCTAATGGCCGAGCATGCAATTGGCACATGCCAACACGCTCATTTGGTAGCTTTTCTTACGGTGCCGTGGCCCTAATGGCCGAGCATGCCATTGGCACATGCGAACACGCCGCCGGTAGCTTTTCTTACCAAGTCGTGGCCCTAATGGCCAAGCATGCCATTGGCACATGCCAACACGCATCGCTGGTAGCTTTTCTTACCAGGCCGTTGCCCTAATGGCCGAGCATGCCATTGGCACATGCCAACACGCTCGCTGGCAGCTTTTCTTACCAGGACGTGGCCCTAATGGCCGAGCATGCCATTGGCACATGCCAACATGCATCGCTGGTAGCTTTTCTTACCAGGACGTAGCCCTAATGGCCATGCGTGCCATTGACACATGCCAAACACGCACGCTGGTAGCCTAACTTGCAAGCCGTGCAACCTAGGCCAACTTGGCCGTACGTGCCATTGACACATGCCAAAACCCACGCTGGTAGCCTAACTTGCAAACCATGCAACCTACCACCAAGGTATTCCGCACACGCCATTGGCACATACCACACACGTCACTAGCAGCTCTGGCATTGCCACTTACACTCAACGTACAACCTACCACCAAGGCATTCCGTACATGCCATTGGCACATGCCACACATGCCACTAGCAGCTCTGGCATTGCCACTTGCACTCAAGGTGCAACCCGCAACAAAGGCATTCCGCACATGCCATTGGCACATGCCACACGCGCCACTAGCAGCGTCACTTGCACTCAAGGTGCAACCAACACTCGAGACATCAACACAAATTGGGGGATGCTTTCCAGGGTCTTGGTTTGGCGGTCACAACATGCAGCGTACACTACGCTCACATTAAGAAAGCGTGAATAGGAATAAAGCGGTCAAATAAATGAGGAAATAATGGTGAAAACGTTTTCACCCATAAACACCATGCGGTTACCACCTCCTCCCATTATTTCACCCTTTACTCTTCCTTCATGAGGCCAGGGTACGTTTCAATCTCGACTTGTATAAATAGGTCTTACCTATTTTCAGCAGACAACAAGTCTCGGTCATGAGAAAAACACAACACTCTCAGAAAAGGCAACTTTGCAAGCTCTTCAAAAAAGCTTTCATCTCTTGCAAGCTTCCGAAGCTTTCACTTTCTGATACAAGTCGAGACACTACTCTCCCAGAATTATTCTGGTCTCAACACCTTTCTTTGCTCCCTCCCCAAATCAACCCTTCTCCTCCACTTTGTGACCGAAGCAAGTCTGGAACGGCCATTTCTTGGTTTAGGCCGGACTTGTACAGATTGATCTCTCGAATCTATAAAGTGCTCACGTGCAGCACATTTGTTTAGGGTTTAAACCAGTTTCTCACTCACCTACCGAATTTACCGAAATCGGCGGAAACGATTTTTACCCATAAACAATTGGCGACCATAGCGGGAGGATTGATCTATCGGCTACAATGTCAGACTGTCGATCTCGTTCTTCGACCCATATGTCAAGATGGTAGAGGAAGGCAACTCAATCCGACTCAACTACCCGGTTACCAGTCGTAAAGACTACACAAGATAACTGGGGACTCGTTGAAGATGCTACCAGCGATTGGGGACTTGCTGGCAATGCTACCAGCAAAGCCGCCTTTTACATGGAGAGGGGCGTGTTCGCGAAAAAAAAAAAAACCTATGAAGTGAGTAAATTTACACTGGGCAAGATATACGATCTGTTTTTAGGTTCTTAGTAAAACCGTCATACTATTGCGTCTTGTGTCGATTGCTAGCACACACTTTCATAAAAGCAATATTCCTTTCACAAAACATAATCAGAGTTATATTATCAAAACCATTCATCCCAGAAATAATCTAATATCCTCAAAAGCTACCAGCTGTCTATCAAAACCGGTCGAACTTTGAACCGGACATCCAGTATATTTTTTCAAAAAAAAAAAAAAGAAGAAGAACCTAAATGAAAGTTTAACAGAGAAACATTCAAGGAAAATCATCCAATAGAGGTCTGCTCTTCTTGGAGAAAGTCAACTTTGCATCTTCAAGAGCCGCTCTCTTCATAGTCAACATCTTGGAAAGCTTTTCGAGTTCTACCTCCTGTCGAGCAATCTCCTCTGCAGAAAGGCTTTCGACTGCTGCATCATTCGACCACGGATCTCAGCAAGGCCTTCGACAAACCACGAAGCGTTGAACTCCTTTTCTACACACACGTCGCGATGGTGCTCCCAGTCGGCAATAACGTCTTCAGAAACGGTGTGTCCAGTCACCTCACGCATGTCCTCGATGGAAGATAAAGCCTCTTCCACGCGCTTAACCAGCGCAAATCGACTAGTGATCTTCTTGGTTGTGGCCATATGTCCATACTTGTCCCAGATTCTGGTGTACAACGCCTCATACTTAGCCAGCACACTGAAACCGCCAACCAGCACATGACCTGGATAAGGAACCAAGTATGGGGGATCGAAAATGGCGCCTGCAACTGGCCTCACGACTCGCAAAGGGTCTTTTTCCATGTCTACGGCAGCAACCATCAGGGATTGTAAGTGGCTGGAAACTCACCGAACCACTTCCCGAAAAATAACCAGTGCTGTCAGAAGAATCACTCTCACTTGTCGAACTTTCTTCTTTCTCTGGATCATCACCGTTATGAGAAGGCTCAGTGCCGCGGAATTCTTGAAGAAATTGCCGTCTCCGGCAACGTGCAAGGGCGGCGAAAGCATTAACACTACCGAAGCCCTGGAAGAAACAAGACAAATGTTTTTAGCAGAAATTCACGTGTTTTGAGACAAACCAACAAGGAGGCGACACATACCTGGTTATTGGAAGAACCGAAAGACACGAGAGCTGCGGGAGGATCTTTTGAAACCGCCCGGAACCCGCCAACACGATTCTTCGTTCTCTGTTCCTTTGCCTCGGGACTTTCCGAGTTGCCGGGCAACCCTCGCTTGAGGTCTCTCGACATTGGATACTTCTTCAAAACTGCTGAATAAGGTTTACAACGAACATTCTCCACCATGTTATTTACAAAATCTTGGATCATAATAAACTCATCGTACCAGAACTCATTATAGCCAAAAGTCGTCGAAGTTACTCTTCCCGTTTGAAAGAAGGGAAGGCGGATACCCGGCTCAAGGGCACTGGCATTGAGGGCGGCACGCAATGAATCCTTAGGAACCACCAACTGGTAAGCAAGAGGCACCCCTTGATCGAAACCCATGTGACGAGCAGCACGGTCAATATTATAAGCAGCTATTCGGAATGACCCCATGAAGAAAGACGGCATATAACCGAACATGCAGCTTTGAATAAACAAGTTTTCACCAACACTCAAGTTGCCATCAGAAGACAAAGACATGATCGGAGCAGAGGCAAAGGTGTCAATTTGAGTCACCGACCTATGGACCGGCTCCCATGGGCGAAAACTGATTTCATGCGACTTATCGAGAAGACTAACCAAGCTCATGCCAACTCTTGGACGCCTGTTCACCCATCGAAGAATTCGGGAGCCGCCCCAACTCGCGGGAATCGAAGGCAACGGTTTCGGAGCGTACTTCTCAAAATGCTCCCATAACCAGGCTTGCAAGAAAAGCAACGTGCACATATGAATCCACTTTCATGAAACCATTGAAACTCGCATGTTCGCAACTAGGTGATCCATATGCACATACGGGGAACCAAGGAATAGCTTGCCAATGGGAAGAACTTCACCTTTTGCCAACTTCACGGCCGATCACTAGCAACTCGGTCTTATTTCCTTCTTGCAGATTCGTCATCAAAAATGTCTCTAGACAACTGAGAGAGCCAATAATCTTTGCAACATGAAGATCACTTCTTTTTGTTTAGGTTCCAGCTCTTCAGGAAACCATTGAGATATCCACCGGCTATAAAAGCACCTTTCATCCTCTTAGGACAGAATCCTTCGACTTCGCGGTGGAGTCTTTTCGAGCGAAATCTCCTAACTTAGCGGCAAGGTCACCCCGCATCTTCTCCTCACCTTGAGACAACCGGATATTAAGATTCCGGTTCCGGAAGATTGACAAGAGAGCCACACTCTCCAAGGAGAAAGTTATTTCACCCCATATACATATGATCGTATGGGTGTCCGAACACCATCCGGAGATGAAAGCAACCAAGCCCGAGATATCCTTCCTAATCGGAGATTTCTTCAAGCTACGTGACATCAATAATCTGCGCTCGAGTCAAGTTGGTATTTATGTGCTCCTTACTCACCATGAACTCAACCCATCTATCAAAAGAACGCAATGGGCTTTGACACATCCTGAAATCAATTTTGGAAGAAGAATATACCCCTTTATGAAGACAGAACCGTATGGTGTTCTCGAGGCGAAACCGAACGTGTTTTCTTTTCATCTTCACCACCGGTTAACAAAATTGGCACGAAACACTGGGTCATTCTTCCGAGCGGGGGCGAGGGGTTTGGCAAAGAATTCATCATACGTGTTTGGTTTGGAACTATGAACATCCTTGAGCGAAATTTTGTTGGGTAACATCTTGTCGGATTTCTTCATAACAATTTGGTAACAAGATATCTGCACAAAATAAACGGAGAAAGACGAAATTATCTCCCTGACACATAACCGCACCCAACAAAAGGAAAACATGGAAAAAAAAAGGGTGTATTCTCTACGGGTTCAAAACTACACGCGCAGTATTTTCTTCAGGTCCGAAATTCATATATGCAATATTTCCTATGGGTTCGAAGTCATATGAAGCACATATACAGTATTCTTCTTCGGGATTCATATACGGTATTCTCTACGGGTTCAAAGCGCACACATGATATTTTCTTGGGGTTCAAAATTATATACGCAGTATTTTATACGAGCTCAAGTGTGTCTGCAGTATCCTTCTTCGGGTTCAAAATTATATACGCAGTATTTTATACGGGCTCAAGTGCGTCTGCGGTATCCTTCTTCGGGTTCAAAACTATATACGCGTGTATTTTCTACGGGCTCGAATGCGTCCATGGTATCCTTCTTCGGGTTCAAAATTATATATGGAGCATTTTTCTACGGGTTCGAATCATATATGCAGTATTTCCCTTGGGTGCATATATACAATATTTCTACAAGAAACACGCCAAGAAATCATATACGCAATATCATCGCAAGGATTATAAAAGAAAAACGCCTACTCTTAGGGTTTGCACCTACATGAAAAGGGAAATAAGAGAAATCTTGGAAGACATACACAGAAGCGGTTTTCTTTGGGACTCTGCCGCTAGTATGAAAAGATGAAAGAACAAAGTGCAAGATGAGAGAAAGGGATTTTATATATGTGCGTGAAGATTCTGAAATAAGGAAGGATTTCCCTTTACCAAAAATCGTGCGGGCCCACAAGGGCGCCCAACTTCCCAACGTCGCCCAAGTTGCACCGGTCCCACCAGTTGCGCTAACTCCCCAGTACCGCCCAAGCCACACCGGTCTCACCAATTGCGCCAACTTCCCAATGACCGCCCAAGTCGCGCCAGCTAGCACACTCAGCTTCCCCACCTTGCGCCGGTCCCACCAAATAGCACGCTCAGTTTCCCAACTCGCGCCAACTTCTCAATGCCGCCCAGCTTCCTGTCTCTCAATGATGTTGACTCCCCAATCGTGCCAACCTCCCGATTTGTGCAAAACTGCCAGAGGCAAGGATTCCAAATCCTATTTATAAAAGGTCAGACAAGCCTCCTCAATTTTCTTTACGATTTACTGTTGATAGTTTGTCACCATCTTATGCTTACCTCGCAACAAAGCTCATGTTCGGAGCTAAGCAGGGGACTTAATGTTGATGGTGGTTTTTAGACAAACGGTAAAATCGTAAAACCCCGAATAACCTAATGTCACCGGCGACACATTTATTAGAACATTCAATGCATGTAGTCAGTAATTAATAGGGGGTATTTTGTCAAATTAGGGTTACAACGAACAAAACCCTAATTCCCCTCTGTGCCAATGGCAAATCATGCCAGCCACACCTAGCCCAAGCTAGCCGCGCCATGTCAAACGCACTCTGCCTTAGCCCTAGCTATGCTAGTCACACCAAACGCGCCAAAGCATGCCAACCATGCTAGACGCACCTCTGCGCCAATGGCAAATCATGCCAGCCACACCTAGCCCAAGCTAGCCGCGCCATGCCAAACGCACTCTGCCTTGGCCCTAGCTATGCTAGTCACACCAAACGCGCCAAAGCATGCCAACCATGCTAGCCGCAACTCTGTGCCAATGGAAAATCATGCCGACCACACCTAGCCCAAGCTAGCCGCGCCATGCCAAACGCACTCTGCCTTGGCCCTGGCTATGCTAGTCATACCAAACGCGCCAAAGCATGCCAACCATGCTAGCCGCACCTCCGTGCCAATGGCAAATCATGCCAACCACACCTAGCCCAAGCTAGCCGCGCCATGCCAAACGCACTCTGCCTTGGCCCTAGATATGCTAGTCACACCAAACGCGCCAAAGCATGCCAACCGTGCTAGCCGCACCTCCGTGCCAATGGCAAATCATGCAAGCCACACCTAGCCCAAGCTAGCCGCGTGGTAGGCCTGGAAAAGGGTTTATATTATGGCCTACTTGTTATAACCGCAAGTGCACGGCGTCTATCAGAGACGTGACAAGTACGGGTCGAACCACAGAGACTTGTGGTGCTGATATGTTGATCAAGGCTTCCTAAACTGAGTTTCTAGTGAAGTGGTAACACAATTGTAGTTGTCGAAGCGACTGATGTGAGATGAAGTGACTCTAAACTAAGGTATAAGATAGTGACAGTGGGGATACTAGGGTCTTCAAATCCACCACTAACTCCTATTATGAGTTCAACTCAGTTGAGCTTTCTTGTCCTGTGACTGATAAGGGCAGGGTGTCAATTCCACCACCTATCTAAGGGGTTTCTCCATGTAAAGCTTCAAATAATAGCTAAAGTACTAGCCCAGAGTATTAGTTGTCTAATTAAGCACAACTAATCAAGGGAATTAGCAATTATGTCTAAGGTATGAGCTGCAGTACTCTCAATGCAGTTGTAACCTAACTACAATGGATACAAGGCATCCATTGTGAGAGAAAAACACTGGGTACTCTAATTGAAGATATGTTTATAGTTTAAGCATGCAAGAACACTTAAGCAAAGTTGAATTCATAACAGTGAATTAGGGTTTCAATGAAACCCTAGCAAACTAATTTAGAACATAACAAAACAACAAAGAACACAAAATTAAACCTAAATTGCTGCTCTGGCTAGCCCAGGCATGGGTTTCTACACACCCACAGTTCTTCTATTTATACATGCAAACATACCCCAAAACCCTAGTTCTTTAAAAATTGAAATTAATTGAAAATCTCTCACCCATACTCTCTGAATCATCCCCTCTCTGCTTGTGCGGCTCTGCTTTGGTTGTTGTGGAAAAAACCCTAGTTCTAGTTTTCTCTAAGTTAGCTTCTAGGGTTGGAGAAGCTAAGAGAGAGAAAACCTAGACCTAGAGAGGTGGTGCGGACGATAGAGAAGCTGTTGCGGTGTGAGAGATGGAGTGGTGGTGCGGCTAGTGTCAGGAGGTGATGGAGGTGGTGATGATGGTCTCTGAATCGGGTAAGGGAGGAGAAGGTGAGGGTAAGGGATTTGCAGAGAAGAAAGAGAAGATGGAGAAGAGAAATGAAGTGATCGAATAGGGTATAGGGTTATGGGTAGTTTTTCTGTGAAGCAGGTGTAGCGACGGATGATGGAAATCTTTGTAGCGAGCGTTGGATTTAGTGGAGAAGATCAGACGGCTCGGGGAGAGTTGAGTTGTTTTGGTGTTGAGCGGAGACATCAAGAGATGATGAGGAAGTCGGAGCGGCGTAGGATGTGGCAGTGAAGATCTTAACGGCTCGGGATGAGCGGGTTCGGATCCGGGTCGTGGGTAGCTCTAGCCCATGTCTTCCTTGTTGGGTTGCAACCGATTCGCGCGTGGGCTTTGGCTATCTCGCTCCATAGATGCTCGTCTCCAATTCTTGCTCTTGGCTCCTCGGATTCTCCGAGCTTTATTTATTACCTAAAAACACAAAATTAATTAATACAAATATTTATTCTTGAAAACAAAGAAAACACAGAATCTGGGATAATATCTGATTTCTAAGCGCAAAAGATGAGTAAAATGCCAATAAAAAGGTGTATAAATATGCACTATTTGGCACTCATCATCGCGTCATGCCAAACGCACTCTGCCTTGGCCCTAGCTATGCTAGTCACACCAAACGCGCCAAAGCATGCCAACCATGCTAGCCGCACCTCCGTGCCAATGGAAAATCATGCCAACCACACCTAGCCCAAGCTAGCCGCGCCATGCCAAACGCACTCTGCCTTGGCCCTAACTATGCTAGTCACACCAAACGCGCCAAAGCATGCCAACCATGCTAGCCGCACCTCCGTGCCAATGGAAAATCATTCCAACCACACCTAACCCAAGCTAGCCGCGCCGTGCCGAACGCACTCTGCCTTGGCCCTAGCCACGCTGGTCGCACCACGCCAAGCCAAACACCCTTACCTTAGCCCTAGCCACGCCAAGCCAAACACCTTTACCTTGGCCCTAGCCGCGCCAAGCCAAACACTCTTACCTTGGCCCTAGCCGCGCCATGCCAAAGTAGCGCCCGCGCCTAGGCTTACAAACCGTGCAACCTAGGCCAAATTGGCCACGCATGCCATTGGCACATGCCAACACGCATCGCTGGTAGCTTTTCTTACCAGGTCGTGGCCCTAATGGCCGAGCATGCCATTGGCACATGCCAACACGCTCGCTGGTAGCTTTTCTTACCAGGTTGTGGCCCTAATGGCCGAGCATGCCATTGGCACATGCCAACACGCTCGCTGGTAGCTTTTCTTACCAAAGTCGTGGCCCTAATGGCCGAGCATGCAATTGGCACATGCCAACACCCTCGCTGGTAGCTTTTCTTACCAGGCCGTGGCCCTAATGGCCGAGCATGCCATTGGCACATGCCAACACGCATCGCTGGTAGCTTTTCTTACCAGGTCGTGGCCCTAATGGCCGAGCATGCCATTGGCACATGCCAACACGCTCATTTGGTAGCTTTTCTTACCAAGTCGTGGCCCTAATGGCCAAGCATGCCATTGCCACATGCCAACACGCATCGCTGATAGCTTTTCTTACCAGGCCGTGGCCCTAATGGCCGAGCATGCCATTGGCACATGCCAACACGCTTGCTGGTAGCTTTTCTTACCAAGTCGTGGCCCTAATGGCCGAGCATGCCATTGGCACATGCCGACACGCATCGCTGGTAGCTTTTCTTACCAGGTCGTAGCCCTAATGGCCGAGCATGCCATTGGCACATGCCAACACGCATCGTTGGTAGCTTTTCTTACCAGGACGTGGCCCTAATGGCCGAGCATGCCATTGGCACATGCCAACATGCATCGCTGGTAGCTTTTCTTACCAGGACATAGCCCTAATGGCCATGCGTGCCATTGACACATGACAAACACGCATGCTGGTAGCCTAACTTGCAATCCGTGCAACCTAGGCCAACTTGGCCGTACGTGCCATTGACACATGCCAAAACCCACGCTGGTAGCCTAACTTGCAAACCGTGCAACCTACCACCAAGGCATTCCGCACACGCCATTGGCACATGCCACACACGCCACTAGCAGCTCTGGCATTGCCACTTACGCTCAACGTACAACCTACTACCAAGGCATTCCGCACATGTCATTGGCACATGCCACACACGCCACTGGCAGCTCTGGCATTGCCACTTGCACTCAAGGTGCAACCCGCAACAAAGGCATTCCGCACATGCCATTGGCACATCCCACACGCGCCACTAGCAGCGCCACTTGCACTCAAGGTGCAACCAACACTCGAGACATCAACACAAACTGGGGGATGCTTTCCAGGGTCTTGGTTTGGCGGTCACAGCATGCAGCGTACACTACGCTCACATTAAGAAAGCGTGAATAGGAATAAAGCGGTCAAATAAATGAGGAAATAATGGTGAAAACGTTTTCACCAATAAACACCATGCGGTTACCACCTCCTCCCATTATTTCACCCTTTACTCTCTTCCTTCATGAGGCCAGGGTACGTTTCAATCTCGACTTGTATAAATAGGTCTTACCAATTTCCACCAGACAACAAGTCTTGGTCAGGAGAAAAACACAACACTCTCAGAAAAGGCAACTTTGCAAGCTCTTCAAAAAAAGCTTTCATCTCTTGCAAGCTTCCGAAGCTTTCACTTTCTGATACAAGTCGAGACACTACTCTCCCGCACTATTCTGGTCTCAACACCTTTCTTTGCTTCCCTCCCCAAATCAACCCTTCTCCTCCACTTTGTGACCGAAGCAAGTCTGGGAACGGGCATTTCTTGGTTTAGTCCGGACTTGTACAGATTGATCTCTCGAATCTATAAAGTGCTCACGTGCAACACATTTGTTTAGGGTTTAAACCAGTTTCTCACTCACCTACCGAATTTACCGAAATCGGCGGAAACAATTTTTACCCATAAACAGTTACACACAAATGAAATGCACGTTTTAGGTTTGTGAAACCGTACCCAAACATGTACATTCGTTGGTTCAACATTAGTTAACCAAATGGTTAGCCATATGAGCACTTCCATATTAACCATATTCTTCTTCACCATAACTAGTTCAAATGACTCAAATGAACTAGTTAAAGAGTTGTTCAATTGCTTAGATCTTATAGAAGTATACAAGACAAAATTGAAGCAAAAACGATTTGATTCACTCGAATCGATTCATGAACTTTATAGCCACGGTTTGCAAACTTGCATTCCTTATAGTTAATATAAGTATAAGTTCAGAATAATCGTTTTTAGAATATAACCAACCTAAGTACGCGGACTTAAGTACCCGGAATAAGTTTTTAAATAGTTCACAAATTCCAGCAGATTTTCTCTGGAAGAGAACCTCCGACAGTACGCAGACTGGGTTCGCGGACTCTGTTCCGGTTTCCTGAGCTGCAAAGTACACAGAATTTGGTTCAAAGAATAAGGACTTATACATGTATGTGTTGCCACACAATGCTTATATCCAACAATGGTTATATAATCTAAACTCTCATTTCAATCATTGAAACATTCTTAGAGGACGTTATATAGTTGTTATTCACAAACTATTTTTCGTCAAAGCCATTTTCAAGTAATTGAAACTTAACATGACTTTCGCCACTAGGTAAAGATGAACTTGTCCAAAGCGAAAGCTTACCAACATATATTTCGAGAAATAGATAAGCGAGATAAACTCGACTCGAAATAGCAAATATGTATAATCAAAGGCTATATATTAAAACGACTTTTGTCTCAAGATAGGATATAGAGTAGATAGACTTTTGAGTGATAGATAAGTTCAAGTCTCCACATACCTTTTAGTCGATGAAGTTCCACCAGTTCCTTGAGTAGTTCTTCGTCTTGTATGATGATCGCCATGGAGTTCTTAAGCTCAACTACACTTTCTATCCTAGTCCGAAACTTAGCTATAGTAGACTAAAAATCAAGACTTATAGTTTTGATCACTAACATTGACAA
Source organism: Papaver armeniacum (assembly GCA_023531295.1). Taxonomy (NCBI): domain Eukaryota; kingdom Viridiplantae; phylum Streptophyta; class Magnoliopsida; order Ranunculales; family Papaveraceae; genus Papaver; species Papaver armeniacum. Next base: position 25,165 of record JAJJWW010006759.1, read on the forward strand.
ACATGCTTGAGATAGCAATGCATGCGAGTTCGACCGAGCAGTGCTCTAACAATCTCCCCCTTTGTCAATTTTAGTGACAAAACTATCAATACATATGGAATACAAAAATAGATAAATAAACTTTTGTAGCTCTTCTTCCACATGCCTAATCTTCAACATTACTCGAAATCTTCGTCACTTCCAAGTACTCCAATGATTCCAAAGGTTGTAAGTTTAGCATCATCGTTGTTGAAAATCCGTAGCTATAACAATGAGAAAACAAGAATTCTCAATCATTGTTATACAGTGTCATAGTATTATTACACAACATCAAAGTTCAATTGTATCACAACTTCGACAACAATACTATGGTGATATGTATCACTCCCCCTTAGTCAATACTCCATCTCACATGGAAACCACTCCCCCTTACATAATGATCAGAAAACCATATGTATTTGTAGTGTGAACCACACATTAATTCTCCCCCTTTTTGTCAATAAAATTGGCAAAGGTATGAAAACGGGATCCTAATGAAATTTCCAAGGAGACATTTCATGACCAAAAGTAAGCACATATCAACTTATTTAGATGCAATCATATAGCCGAAGCTAAATGCTTTCATCAAGGAGTTTATAAAGATACAAGATAACCCCTATAATATTCCACAGCCGCACTCCCCACAAAGATTTGACAATTAAGCACAAGTTCAATTAAGAACTATCCCCCATAAAATGTCATTCCCGAAAGAACAACAAGAGCGACCTTAATTTCATAAGAAAAGAAGGATTTCTTTGGACATAACAAATCACATACGAATATGAATTTGAATCCAAAAATACTCAATTAAATTAACCACAAGAAAACCCATGATTAATCTAATCGGAAATGCTCAACATAAGAGAACTTACGGAGCCTCACAGTATATACATAGAATATGGATCAGGGAAGATCAATACTTCGGAATAGACAAGGATTCATTCTATTTTCCATCACTATTTGCACAATGAAATACAATAGAAATAATCCTCGTAAACAAAAGTTTTATCCTTTCTTCCATCAAAACATGACATAAAAGGCTTTAAATTTTGTGATGTCAAAAGTTCATTCATTCTTTTATCAATACATGCATATCGACATACGAAAGACTTAACTTTTGACAAGATATGGGACAATCATAGTTCACGGACGCAAACACACATATCCCATAACAAATTGCAATATATAAAACCATAAGGATTAATACTGCAAAAATCATCTTCCAAAGTAATTTTTTTAGAATTTAAACAAATAAACCTAAAAACATGAAGATGAAACCGTTGGACATAGCTATGTGTAATCACAATAATGGCTATTCCAAACTCTAGTTATTCTTCTAACAAAACAAGAAAATAAAATTCTTAATAGAAGATTTACTAGGTGAAAAAGAGGGGATACAACAACCACACCCAATATTTCGCTTAGCAATCTGTATGGACAAACTCCAATATACTTTCTAGAGAATCAACTAGACAGTCAAACTCAATCTAGACAAAAAGTATATCAAAGAGTTATATCTCAATCTCTCGATTTGATATATACTCAAGCAAATAGAAATCTGCGAGTCTTTATCAAACACTAGAGAGATAACTCGGATGGTACCAAAGACCAATATTCGAGTCTCAATCAATTTAAATCAACAACCAAAAGGTCGGATATTCTAATTGATTGAACAACGCACAACCTGTGATATATTTAAATTATATAAACAAATATAATGCGCAAATAGAAATAACACAGACACCAAAATTTTGTTAACGAGGAAACCGCAAATGCAGAAAAACCCCGGGACCTAGTCCAGATTGAACACACACTGTATTAAGCCGCTACAGATACTAGGCTTCTCCAAATAAATTCGATATGGACTGTATTTGAACCCCAATCAATCTCACATTGATCCAAGGTACATTTATGCTCAT
>JAJJWW010006760.1:0-13820 GCA_023531295.1 Papaver armeniacum
AATAATTCTAAATATTTTGAAAATAATATAATGTGAGTTGTGAAGTCACTCGTGGGTGGCTATTATTTACAAAGGGCAAGGAAACATTGAGATAACCTTTGATGCTTGTTTAAATTTGTGAAACTAAAACTACTTGTGGTGCATTGTTCTCTAATTGCTAAATCAAAACCAAAGGACTCAAAATATACAACACTTACAAGATAAGAGCTTAGTATCACCTATAGAATTAAACAACCACAAACACACAAATGCAAATATCACACTAACTTTTCTTGTGACATCACAAGAATCCCATTCAATGATATGTACATACTGATCCGATCATAAATTTATTTATTATAATAATTATGAGAACCTAAATATCAACTTTCTTTAATTGAAAAATATCCAAACGCATTGAACTTTAAACCGTAATTCACATTAAGATTATAATTATAATTCAATAATGAAATTTCGCTGAAGGAAATTCTTCACGCATCACTCATTTCAACCTCAGATACAAGCTTTGCAGATCATGATGTACAACTGGTCATAGGAGAATTAATACAGTGAAAGGTGTTAAATACTCAACGAATATTTCATTTTTCACAATACTTATGAATTTCGATCAAAAAATAAAACCTCAGCGCCTAAGGTAGGATGCAATAAGTTTTGCCAACATAATAAAAAATATTCATAAAATATCAAAAATCGTGATTAGTGTTACCTCAACTCCGATAATGAGGTTAATTTATGTAAATTTTATTTTATGCAATTTTAAGAAATAACTTGAACGTCATGTGCCGATATATTCATCAATATAAGGTCATGATCGATATTGTACACTTTATTATGTTATTCTAATAAACGAGGTGAATCCCTAGACCACCCGTGGTAATTTGCCGTTGTCATACATTTAAGCAAAACGAGCATATATAGCACTATGCCACGATAATGATTATGACTGGAAAATTATTCTGACATCACCGTGGTGTTAGCCAAACAAACTCAAAATAATGCCACAATAACTACTAAACCCATGGCCTTTTTTACGAAGCCAAGGACCAGGCTTAACAACAAGCCATTATTATCGTTGAGATAAAAACACCTAAGTATCACCGTGGTGATAACTAAAAGAATTTGGTGACCTAAGTAATCTTAAGAAGCACAATCTCTTTATAACGCATTAAATTGAAATTAGTCATCGTAACATCGGGAGAAAAGTGAAACATAATGACACAAGACAATTCCTCAAGATTCAAATCGTGCTCATATCCATGTTGTATGATCAACAATCGGTAGTCGTAGTCGCTGTTTTCAAATATGTGAATCTAACTCAATTGGGTAACTTTGCTCTAATATATTTAAGAAAATCAATACTAGCAAGCATCTGAAAAATTGGCGATCACGATCAAAGTGATCTGATGCATCACCGTGGGTGATAGCCAATCAATTAAAATAATGCCATTATCACATGATGTCAGTAACTACAAAACCTACACTTTATCTCATCGCTTGAATATAGATATGTTCGTAAGATAATATTATGATTATATTGAGATATAACACTTGTGCATCAATGTGGTGATAACTCAAAGAGTCCCATAATAATTTCAAGTATAATCTCACAGTACCCAAAGTAAAAACAACAATGTGAGAGTAAAACCATACCATAACGCACAAGGTCATCACAAATCTGCATAATTAATAATGCACACCTCAAATCTCAATAGTGGAAAATGGTACTCATTATAAAATCATCCTTATAGGAAAATCAAACTAAATTAGTGCATTATACGCTATCATATGTGCTAAGCAGCAACATGAGTCCTAGCTCATTTTTCTCTCCGTAAGTAAAACCACTTCATACCCTTAGGCTTCATATACCTGGCTTTAACTATAAACCGGCTCTATCTCATGAAGGTTATATGATAAACATACATACATTAGATCACATTTGCAACCAAAAGCAAGCATTCATAGTCAATGGTCAAATCGGTCAAAGCCAACACTATGTGTAGAAGTCAGCGACACTTCAAATTTTCTGCAATTAATAATAAATGTTTCGGTAAATTAATAATAAACGCTTTCAAAAATTAATAAATGTGACGCTTCAAAAATTAATGATAGACGCTTCAAAATTAAGTTATAGACGTTTCAAATATTAATAACGTTAAAATTACGATACTTTTTCAAAAATTAATGATTAGATCGCTTTCAAAATTAATACTAAACGTTTCAAAATTTAATAGCTCCAAGTTTTTTGATTATTAATTAATAAGCGGAAAGTCAAATGCATACTTCCAAAATTTTCTTCATACCGGAGTTTAACATCTCATGTCCGACCTTTGTGCTTCCACGCCGGGAACACCGTTTAATCCCTATGTGGGCCACGCCCATTAATAAAAAATTAAATTTACTTAACATTGACACTGAGCCCATACGTCATGTGAATCGAAAAATGAAAATTAAATTTGCACAATGAATACCGTTAACCCTCCTAGCATAACGTTATGACTATCAAAATCTAAGCAGCTTAATTTCTTTACACATGAATCAAATAGAACATGTTATTGATCTTAAACAAATCGATATCATATCATCATATTGAGTCATGTTAACCCAGAGCATCACACAAAATCATGTTATTGTCAAATAAGTCAAACAATTACACATCAATCATACATGTCATGAAGCATACATATGAATGTATATTTATTCAAGAGACCTCATAGCAAAAAGATATATAAATCATTATTCATATGATAATCTTCATTATATCTTCAGATTCATGGTATATAAACATAAACATGATTATTAGAAATCAAGACGCATATGTGATGGATTCAAATCATCACAACATTTGCATACAATCATCAGAAAATCATGGAGTTCTAAACCGTGGTTGCAGATGCCAGATCATAAGATATATATTTATATTTTAAAGTGATCTTTCGTAACAAACATGATAATCAACATCAGCAGTATAGTTTAGAAGGATACCGATGGCATTTGAAGTTGAATCCAAGATGTCAGCTAAGAAGACCTGCAGAATGAAAACACCTTGAGAAACTCTTGCTTCTCCTTTCTGACCTTTTGGTGTAATGAAATAATAAAAATTCATGAACCCACTCGATGGTTATGTATTTCTTATAGGTGTAAGGAGTGACCAAGTGTCTGCATTTAGATTTTTATTTCTGAACACCCTGACGTTCATTCCATCACAAAGAGGGAATATGGAAAGGGACCCCAATATTTGTAACCAACATGTTTAGCCATATTCTAAATTAACCAAAGATACTATATGTGGCCTAACAAGATATTTCTATCCTCGGCGACACGGAGTTGTATGTATGTTTTAGAATTTATTTAGTTTAGTTTGCTCGAGGACTAGCAAAAGGCAAGTGTGGGGGAATTTGATAGGTGCATATTTCACATATATTTGGTGTCAATTCTATGCTAGTATTTGTTGGATTTCTTGCAAATTACTTTATATTACGCTTGTTTTCTCTTATTTATGTTTTATTAGGGGAATCATCCAAAAGTGAATTGGCACTTAATTGTGCAATAAAGAAGCTAGCTACAAGTTGAAATGGCCAAAGACCAAATGAAACTCATTCAAATACAAGATTTATACTTTTCATATTGAAGGGACGAAAAGACGAAGCTAATGGCGAAAGAACGAGTCATTAGAGCTCGTATGAAGAAGTTATAAGAGCAAAATGAGAATCCGAAAGAAAAGGGCAAGATGGTCATTTTAGTAGCGAATGCTATGGCCACCCATCGTTCGTTACGGGGCATCCACTCTGCTAAGGGGCAACCATGTTACAAAGAACTGCTAAATACAGTCAGTAGTTTACAGGGGGATGCTGAAATTCAAAATGGTAGAAAAAAAACCGCGTGCTGTTCTTCTGCATGGATAATGTTGCTCGATGAAAATATGAAGTTTGAAGCTGTGGACAGAGATGGAAGTGGATAATGGCTTTAAAACATGAATTGATTGATCACATGATGATCACTACAGCAACGATGACGAAGTCTGCTGTTGGCAGTGATGGTGATGGCATGATGTTGCTGTGAAAGAAGATACTGCAGGTTGTTTCGATAATAACAACAAGGGAGATTGGCAACGAAACATCGCATGCTGCTGGTAACCGATGAGTTAAACCGTAACGACACAGGAAAGGAAGGAAAGGAAGGAAAGGAATGGTTTCTGTGGGTGAATGAGAAGTCAGAGAAGCTATGACGCTGACTGTGGATTCACGGACTGATGAACAGGGAGAGAAGAACGTGCATTTGTCATTAGCAATGGTGAAGATTAAATAGATTGATAAAGAAGATCAGTTAGGACGAGAACGAGAGTTGTTGCTGCCATTGAAGATCAAAGACGGTCACGATGGTGATGAGTATGGAGCTCAACAGTACAGGGAATGGAGGAGGTGTTTACTGCCATTCATGGCAGTCGACGATGGATAAGATACTGATGATCATGCTGATGATTTCAGTTCAGGCGTTCAACTCGAGTTGATGGAAGTGAAAGTGCTATGATGGCATATCGATGGGCATTGACGCTGGTAATGGCAGTGATGACAGAGAATGAAGGAGTTCGAGTCTGCTGTGGCTTTTAAAACAGGTAGTAGTGATGTTGCCATTGAAGAGTTGTGGTTTACAAAAGAAGATGAGAAGGCAGATGTGTTGATGCCTGGGGGTCTCGTGATGATTTGTTGGCTATTATCGGTGATGAAGAAGAGGCTGCAGCTACGTATTCCTGGCAGCGACAAAGATGGCTCGAGTTAGGAGTTAGTTGCATAGTAGTCGAGTTAGATACAGAGACAAATGTTTGTATAGTGCGGTGATGTTGGGTTCAGTTAGAAGTAACAAAGAATGGGTTTTCGAAGTCAAAAAAGATACGGAACTGATTTTTGTGGATTCTGTAGAAGATCTAAGAGAAGATTTCCGCGTCAGATAAAGTAGAATCATTGGTACGCGGTTGTGGAGGTTAGGTTGGTGTTGAAATGGATAACTTGAGCTAGAATTCAGAGTCTAGATAATTTTCAGAAGCTAGAAAATAGCCACCGACTAGTGCTTTTGCCATCGATTTTCAAGATGAATGGTGGTGGATTGATACGATATTAGGGTTTAGGTCGGTTTAGAATTATTGGATGATTATCAGATTCGAATTCTCAGGGTCGAAATACTATAAATAGGGTCTAATCGCAACCCAAAGGGACCTCCTCACCCTCGTTTTGATGCCCAGAGCAGCTGTTCGACATAATTCCGAGAAAGAAAACAGAAGCTTAAGGAGTTGATTACTCTTATTGCAACGGCCTAAAGTGGCCATATCTTCTGCAACTGTAGTTTGTATTCAATATTTTCTCTACTTTGATTTTCATAAACTCCATTATGAGTAGCTAAATTCTATATTATTGGTTAAGGATGTAGTCCTATTTCTAAAACTTGTGCTTGATTTATGTATTAGTTTTCTCTCTTGATTATCATTCATACTTCTATTGTTTTAATAATCACATGATTAATGTATTGTGATAGGATTATGATGTTTGATTAGTTAAGTGGCCAATTAATTGAACTTGCATCCTAATCCATAGCTATTTTAGGGTTTTTCATCGAGCGATAACCCTGAATACAAGTAGCATAATATGTTTACGGTTTGTAGTGATACACTCTCGTAATCATATGTAGAGTTTGACCTTTGTCCGAATTGTTATATGCAACGCATGACAATTGCTTTGATTAGCCTATTTCTGAAACTTAATGCTCCTAGGAATTGAACTTAATTAGCGCAAGGCGTTAGGTTATTCTTTAGGTATATTTCACATGTCTACTCTAATGTGTGTGTTGATGAACTTAGAAATTAATAGATTATCTTGCTCTCTTTGATTCTCTAGGCTTTTGATAATATAAGAGATTAAATCGTAATTCTAATCATATATTCAAGCACATGTCTAAGATTGAAGATGAATTCCTTGACCAATATCTTTCTCTATTGATTACTTTCTACAATTTATTTTGCTTTTGATTTACTTTTATTTCTTACTTAAAAATCAGAAATCCCCCCAATAGGTTACTTAAGGAAATTGATAAATAACTACAATCGCCTCTCTGTGGAAACGAACTCTTTCTTATCATAACTTTAGGGAAAAGTGAAATTATTTTGACGCATACGTCACGATCACGTATAGTCATGGTTTCCAAAGAATTTCTTATCTCGATATCTCTTGGCTTCTTCCCTCATCCTGACATTCGGTTTGTTTGAATTTCTCAAACTTCCATTGTGTTCTATTGTTTTTTTTTAATGATGTGTTAATTATAAAGCAACCGTTTTTTATGCATGCAGACTTTATAGTGCGGACGTTTCTTTCTTATGTGGTTAGTATTTCAATTGAATAAATTATGATGGTAAATGAGTGACTATAGGTGGATAATAGGTGCATGTGGGCAAGATAGTTAGGGGGATGGGGAATATAATCAGGTGAAGAAAACTGGTAGTGGAGAGGAAGATCAGAGGAGTTAGATCGTGTCCAAGGAATTTCTTTTAGCCTTAAGTCTACTATGCACTAATTTCGGCCATAAATATATAATGGTATTTGTCTCCGGTCTACTTAAAATAATAAAAAAGTGAGATGTAGAAACCCTGATGAATGTCCTAAATTTTAGCCTCAATTGTGATGCCCTTGTTTGTAACATTTCTTGGTGGAGTAAGTTCTAAAAGGCTAGCAACCAAAAAGACCGAGATACAGAATGACCATTTTAGAGAAATTGAAACAGTTAAACGCAGAGAATCATGTTTCGTTTCGTTCAATGGTGACGAGAATGATGAAGGTATTGCTTATATCCTATCTACCGAATCTTTAGATCTTCTATGTAACAATAACACCAAAACAGAAGTTGAAAAGCTGGAGGTGAATCATTACACTAGTACAAACTTGGCCTTTAGACACGCTAGACATAAATTTTCATGCCACGCTTTTTTTTTTGGCGTGTCTATAGGGTAGACTTCTTATGAAGAAGGATTTGGTGATAGTAATGTGTCAGTAATTGAAGGTTTAGATGACGATGCTTGATAGACGCATTTATGTGTCTAATTTGTCCTCAATGTTTCGTATTGTTAGTCTCGATTTTTGTACTAATTTTGGTGTTTTTATGTGTGTGTAGGTGTTTTTGGAGAAATACACTTGTGTGGAAAAAGTTGCTCAAAAGTTTTATTTGGACCCCGGGAGAAAAGTGATAAAGGCACCCTCATTTTGGATAAGGGCACCCGAGCACCCCAAGCTGATGAAGGCGCCCATGTTTTGGATCGGGCACTTCATCCTCTCCATTTCAAATTTTGGTTTTGGCGGGAAATTATTGTTCTTCACCGGCGGAATTTTGGTTTGATTTTTGACATGTTAGAAGGAGATTCAATGGTCGAAATTTCATGGGATGACTTGTTAAAGACCTAACGGTGGTTAGTATGGAGTCGATTAGACAGCTAAATTTGGCTAGAATTGCCACGAGAAGCAAGCAGAGCAAACTTACACGTACACGGGTCTCGCTTGGGTTTTGAAGTTTTTTGAACGTGTTATGTGCTTGATTATTGGCTCGAGCAACCACCAGGAGCGTGTAAGAGATAAATTAGGATATATTTCAAAGTGTAGGGCGCAAGTGCAGAAACAAAAATAGAAAGAAAATATATTTTCTTCACTCGCACGAGTGATGGGAGGATTATACGCAATTATAATGTGATATTTTGCACGTCGAGTATAAAAAGGTTAGCTGGGACTCGTGGAAGGATGACGGAGAGTTTGGGAGGTTTTAGAACGCGAGAAGAGCAAAAATCAAGGATGCAAGACATCATTCTCTGCTGCTGCTCTGCTGCACCAAGAACGTGAAGAACGGACACTCAAGGACAGTCGTTCCTCTACGATGAAACAGCGACACTACATCGTGGGTCGTATAGCAACATGCAGCACTTAAAATCCGTAACAGTTTCAACCCTTTTGTAACAGTTGTTTGCAACATTTATAATCGTTGCAAACACGTGATTTTCATCTTATTCCTCCATTCCATCATTTGTAAAACCATTTTTGAGCAATAATAATGAATTTTGAGCGCGTTTCCAACATGATGAGCTAGAACCCATCAATGGACCACTTGAGGAAGACCTAACTTCATACATGGGTAATTTTAATTAATTCCTTTTCATGACTATTTGCACTGATTAAAATTGAATTATGATTTGATTAAATTAGTTATTATTTTATTAGATGGGTCATGCTTAGTCTTAAATGTTTAGATGCCCATGCTTACTTGAGTTATAACTAATATTTTGAGAATCAACTTTGGCAAAAATAAGAGTCCATGTTTTTATTTGTTGAGCTATAATTGTAAAAGAATTAATATTTGAACCTTTTGTTATGAGTTTGGCGGAATCCCCGAGTCCCAGTAACTCTCTCCGTCTTGTGACATAAATTGTATATATTCTGTATTTTTTATTATTTTTCTTTATTAAATCCTAAAAATCGATTCCATCAAGTCCGGAGAACGACAACCTTACTACCACTTTCTACAACATTATTGAGTCACATCAATTTTTGGCGCCGCCGACGCGGACTTGTGTATAGATTTATTATTTTTGTTCTTTTTTACGCCTTTTGGTATTTCTTGTTTGTTTTCAGATTTGGAACTGAGCTCAATAAAAAGGGAGAAAGCGCTGAAAACAAAAGCGAAGCTAAAAAAAAGAAAGAAAAGAGGAATCCAAAAGGAGTGAAGAAGAATATTTTGTATATAGTGTAATTATTTTTTTTAGAAACTGTAATTAGAAATTATTTTGTAATTTTTTTTGGACTTTTTAATTTTTGGACTTTATTTTTGGACTAATTTTGACATTATTAATTTTAAACCCTAAGGGAAGGGTAATTTAAATATAAATCGCATTGTGGAAGGACGGCTGATATGAGATATCGTCTCGCTCGGGTTCGTGACACGACATAGGAGTCGGGGCCCGAGTCGACTTCAACGGTTCATCTCTGTCCGGGAACGGGGAAGACTTCTAAACACCCGCGAATCCCCGCTGCCGGGTTTACCGGATGATTTTGGGTGCATATATGTTGAGGTATTGAAAACGGCCGTTTAAATTCCTAGTAAAGGGCAAGGACTTGCCATACAAGATAAGGGTTCGGATTTCATCACCGTTCTCTTCTTGCCCGCCTTAGGAAAACGAAACCAAACACTCTAACCTAAGCCTAAAATTTTGACTAGAACGAGACCTATAGGGTAACGAGCTTAATAGGAAAAAGTCGTTCAAAAAATATTGGTTACTCTTTAGCATACTTTGAAGTTCATGATGGTCTCTTGAAGTTGAATGCGTGACTGCGCCGCCTTGTAATAGCTGTAAGGCCTTGGGTATCAAAGCTCCATTGAGCTTCCTCGCCTTGATTCAACTTACTTTGACTCTGCTGGATCCAGGGGTTTGCTAAATTGTAACGAATTCCCTTTCGAAGGATTAGAAGCCGGTCTAGAAACAATCCAAGTGGAGCCATCATGCTTTTTGTTTGCCAGAAACGTAGGTTTGTTGTGGTCGAGTCAGCCTTGTTTGTGTTTGTGTAGAATCCCTGCGCTAGGGATGTCAAACTGTATAGCCAATACAACGAATATCAAACTGAACAATATGGACATTACTACTATGACCATAGTGTGAATAGTGATTGGGAACGCCAACCTTTGAAGGTTATGGGTCACACCATGGTGAGCCCATTACTATCCACAAGTGCATCGGTCTTATGAGCAAAACAATCTCATCTATTTCTCTAGAAGAGGCTTTCAAGAGTCATTCCTTATTTGTGAAGGAAAACCTTAAATATTCCAGTGATGAGTCCATAGAGCAGTCAACTAGGGATGTCTTAGAAGAAGAGACTCTAAGCAACCCCATCGAAAGTACAAATAGGATTGTTGAAAAACTTGCTCAAATAATCTTAATTCCCAATACATTGTTTCCAATAATACCCATGAAAATGAGGATATTTATAATCAAGATGAAGAGGTTATATTTGTAACACTAATTTAGATGAGGTTCAACCATTTTCATGTTATGATTATGATGAGGATAGTGTTGAGGAAGAATTTGAAATCGTAGGCATAGTGATCAGGAATTTGTTATTCCAATTGAGCTTAATGATGACATTTCTAGTTCAAATCCAAATAATTTTAATAATTATTCACCTATTCAAAAGGATGAGGATTTGACTAGGGATACCACCGTTTTAGACGATGTAGTATTCCCTTATGATTACGGGGTTTGATAGTTTCTGAGAAACGCAGTTTCTTCCCGAGAATATTGTTTTGTGAGTCTAGCGATTTAGAAACATTAGTCTTAGATAAAGAAGATGAACTCATAGAGATGAGTAAGGATGAACCCGACTTAGAAGAATCAATTGACCATTTTCAAGAATCGATGACCCTTGAAATTCAGGGGTTGTGACTAGTCTTTCTAGAGACACCTAAAACTCTAAGTTTGGGGGTGATTATCATTCTCCATGTGCCTTAACTCTTAGAAAGGTCCCTCACTTGGGACTTGACATATGTGCCTCAACCATTTTAAAAGATTATCTTCATACACGTTTTCCCGAACCTAGTGATGTCAAATAGGAAGTTGGTTGTTAGAAACCCATCCTCTCAAGCTGATGTGGTTAGCTCCGTGCTATGATACTGATTGACTCTTGTTTTCCACCAAATATTTTTCAACCAATTGTGGGAACGATAAGTTTCAGATGTGTCAATTATTGTTTTGAGACTAAACCTAATTACTTTAGGATATTAGTACTACACATTTGTTTAAGATTGACCACACTGGTCAGTCGTATGAGTCAAGTCTGGATTGACTTCGAGGATCCGGGCAATTATTTAGGTTATTATTATGTGCTTCTAAGCTTTTTATTTGAGTTTTTCCAGACTTAGAACCTAAACATTCGGATTCAACTTCTTTGAGGAAATCAAACATGAAAATTTTTATCTAGATCCTTTCATAGAACCTCGAACTCCGAACCACAACTAGATGTAGTTGTCTTAAAACAGAAACTAGACAAGGGTGTGTTTTATTTGCTAATCTTCTTGGGATGTTGCAGATTCCTCTTTCTTGTGATAGCCCTATTTGGTTTTGGGGATCCGCAATTATTCCGGCTATTACTTTATGATTCTTCGAGGTGACTAACTCTTTCCAATGTCCTGGTCAAGACTTTAAACTTAGCACTTCTTGGAGGTAACCCATGCTCTTGCAACACGGTAATATCTTTCCTTACTCTTTTCTTCAAGTGGTAACAGTTTCTCATTGTTCATGCTTTTAATTTTATCTTTAGAACATTGAGGACAATGTTAGATTTAAGTTTGGGGGTATGGGAGAAACTTTTGTTAGTTGTAATAAATAAACTCCGAGCCTAGAAAATTTATGCTTATTAAGGATGGCACTAACCAATCTATGTGGATGGAAGCATTTGGTTGTAGGAGTTGAGGAACCAATCTGATTAGATGGAAACATCTAAAGAGTCTATTCATAAAAAGCACAGAGTCTGTGTGTTAGAAGCAACATGATAGTTTCACCAATCTCGTTGAGTCCTTTTCACTTCTATTTTTATTTTGTTTTGTTTTTAAACTATGTTTCTCTATGATTAGTGGGGCCCACGAATCAAGTTGTTACCGATGCTAGGTGAATTAGAGTGATTGAGATACATAAAAAAAAAAAAAAGAAAAAGAAAGAAAAGAAAAAATCTAATAAAAAAACTGGGAAAAAAAAAAATGGGAAAAAAAAGAACTAAAAAAAAAAGAAAGACCTGGATCCAAAAAGATCTAATCCGCAGTTAAAAATATATTAAATTCGTTGAATAAATCGACCACTGAACCCTGTATATGCGCCAGGCCGATCTAGAGTTAGGATTGTCAACCACCGGTTCCCTTTGTATATGCCTTGTGTTGATATTAGTCGACTAGTATCTCACCATTAGGAAAGGTCTATTTTAAGCGAGGCCTTTTGGGACAGATATGGGAAACACCGATCACTTAGTAAACATCAAAACCATCTATGTTTTTCTTTATCCATCTTCTGATCTATCCATGATTAGTTTTGACTGGCATTGATGTCCATAGTAACTATCCAGGAGCTCGTCACTTTATATGAATTTTAGTATGCTTGAGTAAACTCGTGTACAACAATTGAATTTCGTGATCGGGGTACTTCCCTCCGTAGTCAATGCCAACCAAGGAGATTCTTAGTGCCTCCAAGGTTCTCACAGGTAGATAGCTAGGGTCTCTGGAGTAAAGGTTTCTAGGGTACACTGCAAACCCTCCTGAGACAACACTCACCACTAGGGCCACCTAGGGGTTCAAATGATTTTTATTTTCTAGAATAAATTTGCTCGAGGACTAGCAAATAAGTTTGGGGTATTTGATAGACGCACTTATGTGTCTATTTTGTCCTCAATGTTTCGTATTGTTAGTCTGATTTTGTACTAATTTTGGTATTTTATGTGTTTGTAGGTGTTTTTGGAGAAATACACTTGTGTGGAAAAAGTTGCTCAAAAAGTTTTATTTGGACCTCGGGAGAAAAGTGATAAAGGCACCCTCTATTTTGGATAAGGGGCACTTCAGTACTCCCACTCGATGAAGGCGCCTATGTTTTGGATCGTGGCACTTCATCCTCTCCATTTCAAATTTTGGTTTTGGCGGGAAATTATTGTTCTTCAATCGCGTAATTTTGGTTTGATTTTTGGACATGTTAGAAGGAGATTCAATGGCCGAAATTTCATGGGATGACTTGTTAAATACTCAATGTGGCTATGGGTCGATTAGACAGCCTAAATTTGGCTAGAATTGCCGCGAGAAGCAAACAGTAGCAAACTTACACGTATTAATGGGTCTCGTTTTTGGCTTTGAAGTTTTTGAACGTGTTATGTGCTTGATTATTGGCTCGAGCAACCACCGGGAGCGTGTAAGAGATAAATTAGGATATATTTCACTGGCGGCGCGTGCAGAAACAAAATAGAAAGAAAATATATTTTTCTTCACTGCCGAGTGATGGGAGGATTATACGCAATTATAATGTGATATTTTGCCGCTGTCGAGTATAAAAAGGTTGGCTGGGACTCAGGGAAGGATGACAGAGAGTTTGGGAGGTTTTAGAACGCGAGAAGAGCAAAAAAATCAAAGTTGCAGAATTATTCTCTGCTGCACGCTCGCACCAAGAACGTGAAGAACAGTACACTCAAGGACAGTCGTTCCTCTACAAGAAATGGACCGACACTACATCGTGGGTCGTATACAAATGCAGACTCTAAAAATCCGTAACAGTTTCAACCCTTCTTAGCAATCAGTGTTTGCAGCATTTATAATCGTTGCAAACACGTGATTTTCATCTTATTCTCCATTCCATCATTTGTAAACCATTTTTGAGCAATAATAATGAATTTTGAGCGCGTTTCCAACATGATGAGCTAGAACCCATCACTCGGGACGACGGAGGAAGACCGAACTTCATACATGGGTAATTTTAATTAATTCTTTTCATGACTTTTGCAATCGATTAAAAATTGAATTATGATTTGATTAAATTAGTTATTATTTTATTAGATGGGTCATGCTTGCTTAAATATTTGATGTCCCATGCTTACGATTTATAACTAATATTTTGAGAATCAACTTTGGCAAAAATAAGAGTCCATGTTTTTATTTGTTGAGCTATAATTGTTAAAAGAATTAATATTTGAACCTTTTGTTATGAGTTTGGCGAATCCCGAATCCCGACAACTCTCTCCGTCTTGTGACATAAATTGTATATATTCCGTATTTTTATTATT
>JAJJWW010006761.1:0-371263 GCA_023531295.1 Papaver armeniacum
GTGTATGTAAAAGTTGTAGTATATAAAATGAGAGTTTTAGGTTTTCATTCTTCGCTTCATTCACTTTGAGTTGTGTTCCAAAATCTAAAGAGGGTTTCTACGCCTCCTCTCCTACTTCGAAATCCTCAAAAATTTGTGTACACTTGAAGTGCTTAGCTTAAAAATTTGGGTGAAATAGAAGAAAAAGGTGATTCTTGTAATACCTGTCTTTGATGTTTGCTTTGAACCATTCTTCAATCATTTTTTTTTTCCAATTGTTAATTGGTTCTTTAATTTCTACCTTATTTTAGTTGTTTGATCCTTTCTTTTTAGTGCTTTATAATGGTTATTTTCTTCAATTTTTTGTATCGGGAAAGAAATCACAAATGGATCTGAACCAAGACAGCATAATCATGTCTCCTCTCGGATCATCACTACTATTCTCAATGTAAAAGTGTATTACATTTCATAAAAGAAAATAAACTTACATTTGTTGTGTTGGATCTGTGAACTCTTTTCATGTAGGTATTTCGTGAGGTTCAAGGATCTTATAAATTAAGATAAAGGGGAAAGTAAATTAAGCAGCTATATCAGCAATTTCAAACAAAGGGGTACAGATTTGGAGTAAAGAAAATTCTTGTTGATGAACAGTCAATTAAGCAGCTATACCAGAGTTGCTAGCGATTGCTGTGAAGTTAGCAAAAGGTGAAGTTCTTCCCATTGGCAAGCTATTCCTTGGTTCCCCGTATGTGCATCTGGATCACCGGTTGCGAACATGCGAGTTTCGAATGGTTTCATGAAAGTGGATTCATATGTGCACGTTGCTTTTCTTCGCAAGTCCGGTTATGGGAGCACTTGAGAAGTATGCTCCGGAACCGATGCCAACCGATTCTCGCGAGTTGGGGGTTCCCGAATTCTTGATGGGTGAACAAGGCGTCAAAGGTTGGCATGAGCTTGGTTAGCCTTCTTGACAAGTCGTATGAAATCGAGTTTTCGCCCATGGGAGCCGGTTCATAGGTCGGTGACTCAAATTGACACCTTTGCTTCTGCTCCGATCATGTCTTTGTCTTCTGATGGTGATTTGAGCGTTGGTGAAAACTTGTTTATTCAAAGATGCATTTCCGGTTATATGTCGTCTTTCTTCATGGGGTCTTTCCAGATAGCTGCCTACAATATTGATTGTGTTGCTCGTCACATGGGTTTCGATCAAGGGGTGCCTATTGCTTACCAGCCGGTGATCCCTAAGGATTCATTGCGTGCCGCCCTTAATGCCAGTGCCCTTGAGCCGGGTATCGCCTTCCCTTCTTTCAAATGGGAAGAGTAACCCGACGACCTTCGGCTATAATGAGTTAAGTACGACGAGTTTATTATGATCCAAGATTTTGTGAATAATGTGGTGGAGAACGTTCGTTGTAAGCCTTCCCAGCATTTTGAAGAAGTATCCAATGTTGAGAGATCCCAGCGAAAGTTGCCTAGCAACTCGGAAAGTCCCTAGGCAAGGAACGGAGAACGAAGAATCGTCTTTTGGCGGGTTCCGGACGGTTTCAAAAATCCTCCCATGACTCTCGTGTCTTTCGGTTCTTCCAATAACCAGGTATGTGTCACCTCTTCATTGGTTTGTCTCAAAACACGTGAATTTCTCGTCGAAAACATGTGTCTTGTTTCCTCCAGGGCTTGGTAGTGTTAATGTTTCAGCGCCCTTGCACGCGTTGGAGAGACGGCAATTTCTTCAAAGAATTCCAGTGACATTGAGCCTTTCATAGCGGTGATGAGTCGGAGAAAGAAGAAAGTTCGACAAGTGAGAGTGATTCCTCTAGCAAAGACTTGGCTCTTTTTTGGGAAGTGGTTCGGTGAGTTTCGCGTTTCTTTTCTTTCTTCTTGTTTTCTTCTTTTGAAAATATCTAACTCAAGTTCGCGGGAGAATCCGGTTCGGAGGATGATTAAGGGGTAGAGTCACACGAAACTTGCCTTTGGTGACCACCGTTGGTGACTTGGTGATGGGCGTTAGCCAATTCTTAGGCACACGGATGTGGTTCAAACGGTGGATCATTCTCTCGATGGTTGTTGTCGTAGACATGGAAGAAGACCCTCTGCGAGTCGTGAGGCCGGAGTGCAAAGGCGTCATTTTGATCCCCATACTTGGTTCCTTATCCAGTCATGTCTTTGGTTGGCGGCAGCAAGCGTGTAGGCTAAGAATGAGGCGTTGTACACGGAATATGGGAGAAGCACGGACATATGGCCACAACCAAGAAAGTCACTAGTCGATTTGCTTGGTTAAGCGTGTGGAAGAGGCTTTATCTTCCATCGAGGATATGCGTGAGGATTTGGTCACACCGTTTACGAAAGACGTTATTGCCGACCGGGAGCACCATCGCGACGTGTGCGTAGAAAAGGAGTTCAACACTTCGTGGTTTGTCGAAGGCCTTCTTTGAGATCCAAAAGTTGAAAGATGCAAGAATCGAAAGCCTTTCGCCGAGGAGATTGCACGACGAGGAGATGGAACTCGAAAAGCTTTCCAAGATGTTGACTATGAAGAGAGCGGCTCTTGAAGATGCAAAGTTGACTTTCTCCAAGAAGAGCGGACACATTGGATGATTTTCCTTGAACGTTTCTCTGTTAAACTTTCATTTAGGTTTTTTTTTTTTTTTTTTTGAAAGACATATTGATGTCCGGTTCAAAACTTGACTTTGATAGACAGCTGGTAGCTTTTTAGGGTATTGGATTATTTTTGGGATGAATGGTTTTGATAATATGACTTTGATTATGTTTTGGGAAAGGAATATTGCTTTTATGAAAGTGTGTGCTAGCAATAGGCACAAGACTCAGTAGTATGACGGTTTTACTAAGAACCTAAAAATAGATTTTATATCTTGCCCGGTCTAATTTACTCACTTCATAGGTTTTGCGAACACGCCCTCTCCATGTAAAAGGCGGTTTCTTTGGTAGCATCGCCAAAGCCAAGTCCCCAATCATTTGCTAGCATCTTCGGCGAGTCCCTAGGATTGAGTAATAGCATCTTGACAAGTCCCTAGTTTTCTTGTGTAGTTTTACAACTAGTAACGGGTCGTCCGGTAGTTGAGTCGGATTGAGTCGCCTTCCCCTACCATCTTGACATCTTGGTGAAGAACGAGATCGAGTCACGATATTGTGGCCGATAGATCAATCCTCCATTTGTGGTCGCCAATTGTTTATGGGTAAAAATCGCCTGCTGATTTCGGTAAATTCGGTAGGTGAGTGAGAAACGGTTCAAACCCTAAACAAATGTGCCGCACGTGAGCACTTTATAGATTCGAGAGATCAATCTGTACAAGTCCGGCCTAAACCAAGAAATGGCCGTTCCGGATTTGCTTTGGTCACAAACCTGGAGGAGAATGGTTGATTTGGGGAGGGAAGAAAAGAAAGGTGTTGAGACCCGGAATGATGCAGGAGAGTAGTGTCTCGACTTGTATCGAAATTGGAAGCTTCGTAAGCTTGCAAGAGATGAAAGCTTTTGGAGAGCTTGAAAAGTTGCCTTTTCTCGAGAGTGTAGTATTTTTCTCCGACCGAGACTTGTTGTCTTTGGTGGAAATAGGTAAGACCTATTTATACAAGTCGAGATTGAAACGTACCTCGGCCTCATGAAGGAATAGAGTAAAGGGTGAAATAATGGGAGGAGGTGGTAACCGCAAGGTGTTAATGGGTGAAAACGTTTTTACCATTATTTCCTCATTTATTTGACCGCTTTATTCCTTTTCACGCTTTCTTAATGTGAGCGTAGTGTACGCCAAGTTGTGACCGCCAAACCAAAACCCGGGAAAGCATCTCCCGGCTTGTGTTGATATCTCGAGTGTTGGTTGCACCTTGAGTGCAACTGGCGCTGCTAGTGGCGCGTGTGGCATGTGCCATTGGCATGTGCGGAATGCCTTGGTGGTAGGTGTTGGCATGTGCCAATGGCACGTACGGCCATGTTGACCTAGTTGCACGTTTTGCAAGCCTAGGGAGCTATATTTGGCATGCGCCAATGGCATGGGCGGCTTAGTTTGGCATGGTTGCCAATGAGTGCGATATGTAGTTTGGTTTTGGCGTCGGCGCCATGGTGCTTGCAGATGTGCGGCTTGGTTTTGGCGTCGTTGCCATGCGTGCGCGAAGATGCGGCTTGGTTTGGCATCGTTGCCATGGTGCGCGGTGTGCGGCTTGGTTTTGGCGTCGTTGCCATGGTGCGTGATGTGCGGCTTGGTTTGGCATTGTTTCCATGGTGCGCGGTGTGCGGCTTGGTTTGGCATTGTTGCCATGGTGCGCAGTGTGCGCTTTTGGTTTGGCATTGTTGCCATGTGCGCAGCATGCGGCTTGGTTTGGCATTGTTTCCATGGTGCGCGGTGATGCAGCGGCTTGTTTGGCATTGTTGCCATGGTGCGTGATGTGCGGCTTGGTTTGGCATTGTTTCCATGGTGCGTAGCATGCGGTTTGGTTTGGCATTATTGCCATGGTGCGCGATGCACGGCTTGGTTTGGGATTGTTGCCATGGTGCTAAAGATGCGGCTTGGTTTGGCATTGTTGCCATGGTGCGCGCATGTGCGACATTGTTTTTGGAATTAGGGTTACGTGTCGAAAACCTAACTCGGTATTTTGAAAAATACCCTATTAATTATTTACACCGAGTTAAATGCTCTTAGTTAATGTGTTGCGGGTAACACTAGGTCATGGGGTTTTACGATTTTACCCCTTGTTTAAAAACCACCATCAACACCAGTATTTAACGATAATGAAGATCCTACCAGTTGGTTGTGCCGAGTCAAACAATTCTTTGAGTTTTATCATGTACCGGAAGAAGAAAGAGTTTCATGGGCATCCTATCATTTGGATGGAGATGTACAACTATGGTTGCAATTGTTGAATGAATAAAAACCTTTCATTACCTGGAAAGAATTCAAAGAAGGATTTCTTGCTAGATACAGACCTACACAGTTACAAGATTTCTTTGGAGATTTAAAAAAACTTCAACAAGTTGGTTCCGTTAGGGATTATCAATCTCAGTTCGAAAAGTTATTAAGTAGGGAAGGAGGTCTTACTCAAGCACAACAAATTGGATGTTTCATTAGTGGCCTAAAGGAAGATATTAGACCTGATGTTCAAGCCGGGAAACCTACTACTCTTACTAATGTTGTAAGTTTGGCACGATTGTATGATGCGCGAAGTCAGATTCAACATCAAATACCTGGTGGTAGTAGTGCAGTACATACATCTTCAGCCCTAGACTACGCACCAACTCAACTTTCGATCCACGAAAACAGAAATCAGAAAGATGACACCTGAAGATATTAAAGAACGACGTAACAAGGGTTTGTGTTTTCACTGTGATGAAAATTTTGTCCCTAATCATCAGTGCAAGAAACTTTTCTTTATTGAGGGTGTTAACTCAAACAAAGATCGTGAAGAAGATATTGATCTCTCTGCAACAACTTTTGAAAACTATGCTCTTGAGGACAAGAGCAATTTTAGGAAGGGAGAAATGTTATGTCACCATTTGATCAATCACGTGTGAAAAGTAGTTTCATTATAGATAAGTGTTTAGGAAGTTTGTGTTCAGTTAAGTATTTCAATTATTCGAAATTAGAGATGTGTCTGTGTTGCAGTTCCTTAATCTTAGGAAGTAGTTAGTAAGATTACTTATAAATATGTATGTTGTAATTAGAAGAATGGTGTGGAATATATTGTGATTTTATTGTGTTACTTGGGGTTTTTTTCCTATAAACAAACTATCATATTCTTGTCTTACGTATCGAGATGAGTTCTAAGATTAAGAAGACTAATAACAGGCTTTGGCTCTCTACTGTTGAGGAAGAAGAAGCACATAACATATATCAATTCAAGCGTAAATAGTTATAGATTCTAACAAGCACCCAAATTATGTATTTAATGTAACTATCATCAAACGCTAACAACATTTGAGATGAAGTAAATCTAAACTAAACACTTGTAATTGCGAATAAGATCTACAATGGAAATCTTCACTAACAATTGAATTATTAGCTCTGGCCCGATCTTTTCTATGTTCATTAGAGAAAGTTGCAAGTACATACAAACTCTACCGCATTAGAAATGAAAACACCCCGAAATTTTTTCATAACTAATGAGAAACTTACAAATCTCTAATTCAATGATCACCAATTATAATGATTGCATGTCCCTGGTGAAAACTTCCTACCCAATTTTGGTTGTAAGGTCAGTAACCCATTCTCCATCTATTTCTCTATTTTATTTCTCAATCTAGTGTGTTTCTGCAGCGAAAAGAGAATCTGGAGATGCTGAAAGACTTGGTTAAATCTAACACATACACAGGGGACAAACCCTGCATAGAAAATTCAATAGTGGGCTAAGAATCAAGAATGAAAATATCAAACAACAACATTTTTTTTAAAGATCTTACCTATAATAGTACCCACATCAGGATTAGAAGGGAACTAACAACTTAGATTTGAGAGAATAAGTCATTATGACTAGAATTTCAAAGATTTGTGACTTCTCTCTTCTCTTTGATCTCCACCAGGGAATGTGTAGAGCTTCCGACATAGAACCAACACTACCTTCATCGTAACCCCCATCCGATCTTGGAAACGGAAAGAAGAACTCCGGCCATTTGGTTTTTCCGCCTCCCTCACTCACACTGCTAGCCTCCATTCTCGCTCAACATCTACCAAAAATATTAGGTTTTGGTTCACTTATAAGGAAATGCCTGGTTTTACTATAATACCCTTCATCTAATCCGGATATTCCCATAGTAGCCCAGTGGTGAGCAAGCAGCATTTTCTCGGGAGACTATATTCCGGGAGGCAAAGCCTGCAGAGACATGGGAGCTTTCCATGAAATAAATGGATTCACTATCAGAGGTATACTATGGCCTATGCAACTAAGAGGGAATGAATTATGGTTTTTGAGAAAAAATGTTGTTTTGAAGGTTTAAAGCCTAATGTTTGTAGGTTTAAAGCAAGAATATTGAAGCTTGTTTTTAAAGGGAGGTATAGAATGAATGGCGAGATGTGGAATGATCAATGTGACTTGTAGATCCTAATTTTCTTTAAGATTGGAGTCAGGAAAGTCAGAAGAAGCATAATTCATGAATGTCAGTGGAGTGCTCCTCAAATTGGTTACACTCTTTCTTTTTGTAATGGTGGGTAATTCGGGATCCGCAGGTTTTGGTGTCGTCGCAGGAAATCATTCTTGTCAGGTAATAGGTACTATTGCTGGGAATTACCACTAACTATATTGCAGAAGTCATGGTTATGTTGGGGGCTTTGGATGGGCAGTCAGGATGGCTTTGGTGGTTTGTTTGCTTTTTTCTTTTAGGTTCTATTTTGAGCCAACAATTTTGTTGAAATTCCTTGACTTTTAAATTGTGTGATTGAGTAAAAAAAAAAAAAAAACAAGAAGAAGAAGAAGAAGAAGATACCTAGTTATAGATATGAATCGAGTCAGGCCTATGAAAAAACAGATGATATGAATTTGACTCCAGTCGAATCAACAGAAAACAAACACTACCTTTATTTTCTTTTTTTTTCTTAAAAGAAAGAAATGCATTAATGAATAAGAATTACATAGTGTTCTTATGCATGACTTGTGCGTGGATTGGGATCCGAGTTAGGCGAGATCATTGAACCACTGCAGGCGATTCATACGATTGCTATTAAACAAACACGAAGTACTATTGGATTAGTAAATTATTGCATAAACGATAGAAAGCAAAGTAGGCTCGAGAGATGGTGATATTTGTACACAAACTCCAGCACTCCGTAAAACAAAATGGCTGAGACAAAAAAGAAGGTTAAGATAACAATGAAAACAAACTCAAGTAGGAGAAAACAAGAATGACCAGTTGAGTATTGATACTCGATCTCCAGCATATAAAATTTCTTGTGAGATGATTAATCCTAAGCTAGACGAGAAGAATTGATTTGGAAGTCTACATAAGAAGAAAATCTGCTTCTACTCCCAAAAATCATTACATTCTTTACTTGCCACTTGTATAACAAATTGCAAAGTGAAACAAAGTTCTATTTCCACATCTCAATATATCATTGCCGAAATTTTGTGCCACGTACATGCACTCTCGAGAATTATCTGCCACGCAATGGCATGTAAGCATGAAGCACGGCTACTTAAATAACTATTGACTGCTAAATGAACTGAAGTTGAAAAGAAAATAACAAAGAAGAAGCATGGATACTTAGAGATGAGCTAGATGCCGCCTTCCAGTTTTAAGGCTAAATAAAGATATATTGCAGCCCGCAGGGGAGAGAAACACAAAGAGGGGATCATGGCAACGGCAATAGGAATGACTTTGCAAATGGAACGAATTCAGTAACAACAAAGCTATATGTCAATGCAAGTGTTAATAGCTTCAAGATACTGAACTCTGAATTCCCTCCATGGGTAGCAAAATTCCCTTTGTAATTTGTCCATGGAAAGGTCTCGGCATCATGAACAACTTCACCCAACAAAAGCCACCATTGTATTGCAAGAAGAATAACAAAGATTTGCGATTCAAATACCAAAAACCATGGGCAAGAAGCTTGTATACTTAAAGAGGATCTATAGCAAAGATACCCTTCTTCAACAGATGCTCGCCGTAATCACAAACACTCCCACATAAAGCGAAAGCACATACATGCCTGTAAGTGTGACCTCAGTTAAAAACATTCATCTAGTTATACTAATATCTCTATACTGCCATGTAAGTAGAAATGACTTTGGGAACAGAACTAATTCAATGACAAAATAAAGGGCAGATATCTTTGTAAACACTTCAAGATATCAAACAAAATATACAACTTTCAAAAGTGACCTGCACCAACTTAAGTATTTTTTGTTGGTAAATGATAAGCATTATCATTAATTGGCCTATTTTAGTTGGTCTCTATCAACCACTTAAAGCAATAACAGTAGCCAAGGTCCAGAAATTATGGAACAAAGTACGAGATCTTGACATTTCAGCGAGAGATACCCTTTCAACAAACTTCAAGTTGGAGTACCTCTTCTAGTCTCGGATTTTGCAAGTGCTACATCTCAAGCTCTATCCGACTTTGGGTAAGATTTGATCAATTACCTTGGCTTATCAGAATTCATAAAGAAGTGGTGTACTACAATTATAAGTTGATAGAATGCCAAACACATTCCAGTATCTAGTTACTAGTACCCAGATAAAAGTGACGTGAACGCTTGACAAACTAGGTGTCTTGGCTTTGGGAGCCGTCAAGGTTCATTTTCTGTTTTGGATGGTGGAGCCTCAGAACTAAGATATGTGTACTTACATAAGTTAATTGATGTAGATGCCACTTTCTAAGTAAAATATAAACAGTTAAAGACTTACAATATTTCTTTCAAAACATAGATCACATGCTCTGCTAAATCCCAGTTGCAATGTAACAAATTTTGATCATATCCATGTTTGAGTTGCAAGGTAAATTGCAGGAATGGTTGGGAAATAGAACTGAATCAACAACAAAAAAAAAAATAATTCAGGGAAGTATCAATTGAAGTAATTAATACAGAAAAATAGATTCTATCAAGCACCAAAATATTTATTTATGTTAACAATCATCAAACACTAACAACATTTATAGATGAAGTAAACCTAAACTGAATACTTGTCATAGCCAATACCTATTACTTGAATACACTAACAATCTTCCTATGTTCATAAGAGTAAGTTACAAGTACATACAACAATACCCAAATCAGCCATGAATACACCCTGAAATCTCTAATTCAATGATTACCAAAATAACAGTTGCATGTCACCGGCGCAAACCAATTCTGGTTACAATGTCGAAATTCCATTCTCCCAACTGATCTATTTCTCTATTCTCAGACGCACATGCGCTAATCAATTTCTTTATGGTGTTTTTACAACTAGCAAGAATGTTGAGATAAAGAAAGACCTGGTGATATCTCACTTCTAAATCTGAAATAAACCTGCATCAAAAAATCAAAAACATGAATGTCACTGTTGTGGGCTAAAATCAAGAATGAAAATACCAAACACCACCATTTTATTTACAGATCTTACCTTAAAAAAAGACTTGAGACTGGGAACCATAGCGCTTATCATGAGTACAAGGGGACAAACAATTTAGATTTGAGAGGATAAATCATTATGACAACAATTTTAAAGATCCGTGTCTTCTATCTTCTATTTGATCTCCACCAAGCTGTGTGTAAGCGGTTCACCAAAACTACTGTTATCATCAAACCCCATCTAATTCTAGAAACGGTAAGAGGAACTGCAGTTTTTTTTCCGCCACCCTCACTCACACTGCCAGCCTCCACTCTCACTCAATATCTACAAACATATTAGGTCTTGGTTCATTTATAAAGGGAATATGAGATTTTACTGGAATACCCTTTATCTAATCCAATTTGCCAGTCAGTGACCAAGCGCTATTATAACATCTTTCTGGAGAGTATCTTAAATTGATTTGTGTTGTTAATCTACTCAACATCAGTATATGCCAGTATTATTAAACTGATAGCTTTTGGATATCTCCCAATCAATACCTCGGCAGAAATAGCAGATAGACACATCCAAGGAACTATCTCGGCTGCCAAAGCGGCCTGGATACGAAGAGGAGGAGAAAGCAACCATGTTTCACTACAATGGTTCTGCCTAGCAGCGCCAAGAGGGGGGCTTTACATGAAATAAGATTCACTACTGGAAGGGAGAAGACTATCTTGGAAATTGACTTATGTTGTTCTGAAGAAAATGACCTTGAGTATCAGCAGAATTCAAAGCTTGGGACATTGCAGTAACTACTGTATAGGGTTGAACTTGAATCCCCATAGAGGACTTGTGGGCATAGTTTTGAAATGTTATTCGCGATTTAGGTTGCGAAGCGCTTTTTCATCGTCATAAGTGCCTTTCACAAAGATAAATCTTGGCAAACTAAGATTATAAAAATTTCGATCGTCATTCCCTGGATAAAGGGGAAGAAAGAACTAAAAAGGACTAGTGCTGCAACTATCACGATAGAGAGGATATCTTCGGCGGTAACAAGTACTCAAAGCCTCGAAGACTATAATATTGATTTTAAACTCACAATTATTTGTTCTTAATTACAAAGAAGAGCTGCAAGCCTTCACTTACATCAGAAGATTATAACATTGATTCCCGAAAAAAAAGCAAGTTGATGTTTTTATAGGAAAAATCAAACGAGCAAAACTGTGACTACTGATGGTGCTTTGAAACATCCGGATTTTATGTTGCTAAATACACTTACAATAGATGTTGGGATCTGTTGTTGCCTAATGTTTATTAAACTAAAACAAGGCAAGCCATAAATAAATACACCCAGCAGGCATATGCTCAAAGTAACATACATTTTAGGATGCCATCGTTAATACACAACAAGTTTGCAATTAACATGAAAAAGTTGTACATGAAGTTTACTAATTAAACAAAGAGAAAGCGAAATAGCAGCAGAAAACGTAATGCACAACAAATTGATAGGCAGAGGGTGTTTTCCACCATTTTACTGAACATCGCTACTCAGGTTGAAGCTGCAACAGTACACATTGCATCCCTTCTACAGATGCAGCTCATAATTGACGCAAAGATAGAGCAACACCACCCACATACCAAAACCAAAAATCAGTAGCAAATTTCACTCGCATTTTTTAGTTTTTCAACCACTAACACACTCCCGCACAACAACGTAAGCAAGAAAGTATCGTGTGTGTTTTACCATTTCGGGCGGGCATTGATGATTATGCACTTATTTTGCATTTATAGCCTAAATTTCACCTTTCTCTATACCTGAGTGGTGTGTACAACGTATGCTAATCTAAGGTAATGCAATTCTTGTACTCATGTATCCCACACGGAGTATATAATATTCCTGGGTTATTTGGTTTTTGATACTTACTTTTTTTGACCTAAACCTGGGTTTGGTCTAACATTTGTCCAGCCTTTACGTTTTGTCTAAAGACCAACATTAACTAGCGTTGACTCCACTATATGATGACGTGTTTAAATATTGATTTTTTAATTAGTTTTATAGAAATAAAAATAAGGAGTTTAAAATTATACCCCTGAAATGGGTTTAAAATCCAACGGCTATCATATAACATCTAAACATGAATTGATCCAACGGCTATCATATAACATCTAAACCCGAGTCGGTTAATCGCTTGGCAGATCGAGTTGACTCGCCCAAATGAAAATCCGGCCAAGTTCCATCTGTTTTAGGCATTTAAAGGCCAATTTTCAGCCTTTTCTTTGCTCATTTCGCTGCGTTAACAATTTCCTAACATTCATCTAGTTTAGTCTTTCATTACCAGCAGACTTCTTCATTCTTTTCTTACATCTGTTGCAGGACTTCAGTTCAGCTTCCACCAATTACACCATCTAAATTCCATCACCAGATTCAGCAGCAGCCATCTAACCCCACTGACCACCACAAAAAAAAAACACTACAACTGCTTCAGCTCATCAATTTTTGTCACATACAAAATCAACATCCATTTTATCAGATCGAACTTCTTCACGGCTTGTACTTATTTCTCTCAAACTCAACAGCAGCAGTAATTCAATCATCATTATCACTCACAACCTGCTCAAAACCCATGAGTATTAGTGTCGTTCTTCTCTGCAGCTTAAGAACACCTACAATTTCTCAAACTTTTTGTTTCTCAGCTGATGCTAAACTCAAATTCATCTCAAACCGTATTTGAATCTTCTCTATCTCCGACTGAATCAATAAACATCAACCAATTTCTTCATGAATTTTCTTTTACGTTCTTCTCTGCATCTCAAGAACACCTACAACTTCTCCAAATTTCTATTTCTCAGCTGATGCTAAACTCAAATCCATCTCAAACACCATCTGAATCTTCTCCATCTCCGACTGAATCAATAAACAGCAACCAATTTCTTCATGAATCTTCCTTTATGGTCTTCTCTACTATTCAAGAATGTTGAGATTATTAGTCCCACATGGTTGGGTTATTTAAGATCCTGCGGTTTATAATCTATTAGGGCCTCTCCACTCATTGCCAATTGGTTTTGAGTTGGATGCCCGTATTCTAATATGGTATCATAGCAGGCTATTTGTGTCTAGTCATTGACCACACCTTTACTCGGGTCACCCGATTTAATTGTCCACGTGTTTGTAATACCCGCCGAGGCTACACGTGAGGGGGCGTGTTGAGATTATTAGTCCCACATGGTTGGGTTATTTAAGATCCTGCGGTTTATAATCTATTAGGGCCTCTCCACTCATTGCCAATTGGTTTTGAGTTGGATGCCCGTATTCTCGTAAAGAACACCTTCGATTTCTTCAAATTTCCGTTTCTCAGTTGATGCTAAACTTAAATCCACCACAAACCCCATCCGAGTCTTCTGTATCTCCGATTGAATCAATCAACTGTAACCAATTTCTTCATGAATCTTCCTTTCCGGTCTGCAGATTATATCAAAACCCTAACTTATAATCTGTATGATCTTTTAGCTTGATGTTACTATGAATCCAGCTCCACCCATATATCTCAAACAATCAAACCCATTTAAACATCAGTTGGTTTCTCTGCTCTCGGCTTTTCCTCTCTCAATCTCTCAGCCTTTCCTCTCTCGATCTCTCCGTTTCAAAATGAAGAAGAGAAACAATAATGGTTGGTCTTTAGTTAAGGGTAAGATGGTGAACTCCCCTAAAATTTTAATTCTTTTTATTTTTTCTTTAACTAATTTATAAACAAAAGTTAAAGTCTAACGTGATCAATGCGGTTCAACGTTGATCTTTGGACCAAACGCAAAGTATGGACAAATTTTAGTGCAAACCCAGGTTTAGGTCAAAAAGTAAGTACCAAAAACCAAATAACCCTATTCCTGGTAAGCAAAACTCAAAGGTATTGCATAAATTATCAGGAGAAGATACAACTAACAAACCTGAACATACCTAAGTTAAATTGTTGCCTGAAATATGAATTGCCTCCACATTTAGCAAAATTCCCTTTGTAACTTCTCTATGGAAATATCTAGATATCATGAACAACTTTACCCAACAAAAGCGTCCCTTGTGTTTGAAGCAATAAGAGCACTCTCAATTCAAAGACACAAAACCATGTTCAAGAAGGATGGATACTTAGAGAGGTCTGCAGCAATATACACTATCCCTTCTCTACAGATGCAACTCAGAATCACTAACACTCCTAGACAACAGCTTAAGCACATAGGTGTCTATAACCTCAGTTAAAAACCGCCCTGTCATACTAATATCTCTATACTGTCATGTAAATAGAAATGACCTTGGAAACATAACTAATCCAGATATAAAAAAACGTTCAGATATAAAAAAAAATACAAGATTCGAAAGTAATCTGCACCAATTTAAGTACTCTTTATTTGTTATTGACGACATTATCATTACTTGGCTTATCTTAATCAGAGATTCTATCAGGCACTTAAAGCAATAACAATAGCCAAGGTCCAAAAATTCAACAAAGTACAAGATTTTGACATTTCTGCAGATACCATTTCAACAAACTTCAAGTTGCAATATCTCTTCTAGTCTCGGATTTTGCAAGTGCCACATCTGCAACTCTATCCTACCTTGGGTAAGATTTGATCAACGAACACTAATAGAAATCAACAAAAATGCTGCAAGACAGCCCTAGGCATGATCTTAGGGTAAAAGTTTATTTGGTTGTAAATTTCTTCCATCTTGCCAAGCCATCAGTAATTAACTTGGCTTACCAGAATTCATTAACGTCAAGCAGTGGTGCACTACAATTGTAAGTGTATAAAAATGCCAAACACATTCCAGTATCTAGTCACTAGTACACATATACAAGTGACGTGAACGCTTGACAAACTAGGTGTCTTGGCTTTGGGAGCCTCAGAACTAAGATATGCGTACTTACATAAGTTAATTGATGTTGATGCCACTTTGTAAGCAAAATATTTCTTTCAAAACATACAATATTTCTTTCAAAACATAGATCACAGGCTCTGCTAAGTCCCAGTTGCAATGTAACAAATTTTGATCATAAATCTAAATACTTGTAATAGCCAATAAGGTCTACAGTGGAAATCTTCCGTAACAACTGAAAAATAAGCTCTGAACTGATCTTCCTATGTTCATAAGAGTAAGTTACAAGTACATAGAACAATACCCAAATCAGCCATGAAGAAACCCCGAAATCCTTTCCTAACCGAAAAACTTAAAAAATCTTTAATTCAATGATTACCAATATAATGATTGGTGCAAACCAATTCCAAGTTTGTAAGGTCGTAATTCTATGTTGGAGAAAGTGAGTCTTTTTAATATGTTTTAATTTTTTGGTCTTGGTTAGACTTGATCTAATGACCTAAAGGTCTAAGGATGCTTACTAATTTTCTATAAATGAATGAAATACAAATATGGGTGGGTATGAAACCCTTGTCATGCCTAATGCATGTATGCACGTGCATAAGTGAACAAAGATTAAAATTAAAACAAGTTTTAATTCCTAAAAGTATTAAAAGTAAAACAAGTTTTAAATTTCTAAAGGGATTATTTAAAGAGGTTTTAATTCCTAAATGGAATAACTAAAATAAGATTTTAAGTCCTATTGTTTTTGTTAAAATTAAAACAAGGATTTAATTCCTTAAATGTTTTTATATTCAATGGGGGAAGTTACCAAATACAATTTATGTCAAATTCATTTTCAATGCCTATAAAAGAAAAAGATTTTCTTCATTTCAATGTGTACAGTGAGCAAGCTATTATCCCTAGCTATTTTCCCCTGTTGTCGCTTTGATGTGCGCTTTTGTGCTTATTTCTCCTCCTAATCCTTGATGTTGAGTTCGTAAGTGGGCAAGTGTTATAGTGCTTATAGTACTTGCAACGGGCAATTTTATCCTGGATACGACTTCACCACAGGGTATAAGCATCACTCACTTTTGAGGCGTATCGGTGAACTATCCTTTTAAAGACAACTTGATGATCAAGTGACTCTGTCCTCAGTGTGCGGTTAAATATTTGAGTGTTTTATTTCATTTTCAGAAATTTAATTTTAACATCATTTTTCATTGTTGCCATGGTGCGCAGTGTGCGGCTTGGTTTGGCATTGTTGCCATGGTGCGCAGTGTGCGGCTTGGTTTGGTATTGTTGCCATGGTGCGCAGCATGCGGCTTGGTTTGGCATTGTTTCCATGGTGCGCAGCATGCGGCTTGGTTTGGCATTGTTGCCATGGTGCGCAGTATGCGGCTTGGTTTGCCATCGTTGCCATGGTGCGCAGTGTGCGGCATGTTTTTGGAATTAGGGTTCTATGTCGAAAACCCTAATCTGGTATTTTGAAAAAATACCCCTATTAATTATTTACACTTGAGTTAAATGCTCTTAGTTAATATGTTGCGGGTAACACTAGGTCATGGGGTTTTACGGTTTTACCCCTTGTTTAAAAACCACCATCAACATTAAGTCCCCTGCTTAGCTCAGAACAGGGGCTTTGTTGTGAGGTAAGCATAAGATGGTGACAAACTATCAACAGCAAACCGTAAAGAGAATTGAGGAGGCTCGCCTCGACCTTTTATAAATAGGATTTGAATCCTTGCCTCCGTGATTTTGCACAATCGGAGGCTGGCACCATTGGTGGGGCCGGTGCAGCTTGGGCGACGTTGGGAAGTTGGCGTGAGTTGGGAACCGAGTTTGCTAGTGGGTGGGACCCGCGCAAGGTGTGGAAGGCGTGCGTGCTTGGGCAGCGTGACTTGGGAACCGAGCGTGCCGGTTGGTGGGACCGGCGCAAGGTGTGCGTGTTTGCAGGCGTGGCTTGGGCGGTCATTGGGAAGTCGCACAATTGGTGGGGCCGGTGCAACTTGGGCGACATTGGGAAGTTGGGAGCCCTTGTGGGCCCGCTTCTTACACGCACGATTTTGGTAAAGGGAAATCCTTCCCTATTTCAGAATCTTCACGCCTATATATATAAAGTCCTTTTCTCCCATCTTGCACTTTCATCTTTTCATCCTTTCCTACCGGCAGAGTCATAAAGAAAACCAGACTTCCCGGGTATGTCTTTGATTACTTCCCTTTTTATGTAGGTGTAAACCCTAAGAGTAGGCGTTTTTCTTTATATATTGCGCATATAATTTCCTGGCGTGTCTCATGTAGAAAATATTGTATGTATGCAACCAAGGGAAATATTGCATATATTATTCGAACCCGTAGGAAAGTGCTCCATATATTATTTTGAACTGAAGAAGGTTACCGCAAGACGCACTTGAGCCTGTATAAAATACCGCGTATATAATTTTGAAACCTGAATAAAATACTGCATGTGCAGTCTTGAACCCGTAGAAAATACTATACATGAATCCTGAAGAAGAATACTGTATATATGCTCCATATGACTTCGAACCCGCAGGAAATATTATATATATAATTTTTCGGTCCCAAAGAAACATCACGCGTGCAGTTTTGAACCCGTAGAAAAATGCTCCATATATAATTTGAACCCGAAGAAGGATACTGTAGACACACTTGAACCCGTATAAAATACCGCGTATATAGTCTTGAACCCGAAGAAAATACTGCGTATATAGTCTTGAACTCGAAGAAAATACTGCGTATATAGTCTTAAACCCGAAGAAAATACTGCGTATATAGTTTTGAACCCGAAGAAAATACTGCGTATATAATCTTGAACCCGAAGAAAATACTGCGTGTGCAGTTTTGAACCCGTAGAGAATACGCCCTTTTTTTTTTTTTTTTTTTTTGTATTTCGGGTTTTCCTTTTTGGGCGCAGTTATGTGTCGGGGAGATAATTTTGTTTTTTTTTTTGTGTGCGGATAACTTGTTTCTAAGTTGTTATTAAGAAATCGACAAGATGTTACTCGAACAAAATTTCGCCTCATCGAAGGATGTCCATAATTCCAAACCAAACACGGATGATGAGTTCTTCACCAAAACTTGTCTCTCGCTTCGGAAAAATCACCCGTGTTTCGTGCCAATTTTGTTAACCGGTGGTGAAGATGAAAAGAAGACACGTTCGGTTCGCCCAGAGAACACCATACGGTTTTGTCTTCAAAAAGGGGTATACTCCTCTTCCAACATTGATTTCAGGATGTGTCAAAGTCCATTGCGTTCTTTTGATAGATGGGTTGAGTTCATCGTGAGTAAGGAGCACATAAACACCAACCCGACTCGAGCGCAGATTATTGATGCGTTGTAGAGCTTGATAAACCTCCAGTTATGAAGGATATAGGGCTTGGTGGCTTTCATCTCCGGATGGTGTTCGAACACCCATACGATCATATGTAGATGGGGTGAGATAACTTTCTCCTTGGAGAGTGTGGCTCTCTTTTGAATCTTCCGGTGAATCGGGAATCTTAAAATCCAATTATCCGAAAGTGAGGTGAAGATGCGGGATGACCTTGCCGCTAAGTTGGGAGATTACGCTCGAAAAGACTCCACCTCGAAGTCGAAGGATTACGTGGGAAAGAGGATGAAAGGTGCTTTTATAGCTGGTGGATGTCTCAATGGTTTCGGACGAGTGGAACACCGAGCAGGATAGCGCCGATCTTCATGTTGCGGCATTTTGGCTCTACGGTTGTCTAGAGACATTTTTGATGTGAGTTCGGCAAGAAGGAAATAAGACCGGAGTTGCTAGCGATTCTTTGTGAAGTTAGCAAAAGGTGAAGTTCTTCCCATTGGCAAGCTATTCCTTGGTTCCCCGTATGTGCATCTGGATCACCTGGTTGCGAACATGCGAGTTTCGAATGGTTTCATGAAAGTGGATTCATATGTGCACGTTGCTTTTTCTGCAAGTCCGGTTATGGGAGCACTTTGAGAAGTATGCTCCGAAACCGATGCCTTCGATTCCGCGAGTTGGGGGTTCCCTAATTCTTCGATGGGTGAAAGGCGTCAAAGGTTGGCATGAGCTTCGCTCCGATCATGTCTTTGTCTTGATGGCGATTTGAGCGTTGGTGAAAACTTGTTTATTCAAAGCTGCATGTCCTAGGTTATATGCCGTCTTTCTTCATGGGGTCTTTCCGGATAGCTTCCTACAATATTGGCCGTCTGCTTTCGTCACATGGGTTTCGATCAAGGGGTGCCTCTTGCTTACCAGCCGGTGATCCCTAAGGATTCATTGTGTGCCGCCCTTAATGCAGTTCCCTTGATCGGGTATCCTCCTTCCCTTCTTTCAAACGGGAAGAGTAACTTCGACGACCTTCGGCTATAATGAGTTCTGGTGCGACGAGTTTATTATTATCCAAGATTTTGTGAATAACGTGGTGGAGAACGTTCGTTGTAAGCCTTCCCCAGCAGTTTTGAAGAAGTATCCAATGTTGAGAGATCCCAAGCGAAAGTTGCCTAGCAACTCGGAAAGTCCCCATGCCAAGGAGCGGAGAATGAAGAATCGTCTTTGGCGGGTTCGGACGGTTTCAAAAATCCTCCCAGCTCTCGTGTCTTTGATTCTTCCAATAACCAGGTATGTGTCGCCTCTTCATTGGTTTGTCTCAAAACACGTGAATTCTGCTTTGAAAACATGCGTCTTGTTTCCTCCAGGGCTTTGGTAGTGTTAATGCTTTCGCTGCCCTTGCACGTTGCCAGGAGACGGCAATTTCTTTAAAGAATTCCAGCAGCATTGAGCCTTCGCATAGCGGTGATGAGTCGGAGAAAGAAGAAAGTTCAACAAGTGAGAGTGATTCCTCTGGCAGCACTGGCTCTTTTTCGGGAAGTGGTTCGATGAGTTTCGCATTTCTTTTGTTTCTTCTTTTGTTTCTTCTTTTGAAAAATATCTAACTCAAGTTCGCAGGAGGAATCTGGTTCGGAGGGTGATTCTGGGGTAGAGTCACACGAAAACTTGCCTTTGGTGACCACCATTTTGGTGACTTGGAGATGGGCGTTAGCCAATTGCTTAGCACATGAGATGTGGTTCAAACGATGGATGATTCTCTCGATGGTTCTTTGTCGTAGAATGGAAAAACACCCTCTCAAGGAAGTCGTGAGGCGGTGCGGGCGCCATTTTGATCCGTACTTGGTTCCTTATCCGGGTCATGTGCTGGTTGGCGGCTTCGCGTGCGTCGGGCTAAGCATGAGGCGTTGTACACAGAACCGGGAGAAGCACGG
The DNA here is from genome assembly GCA_023531295.1 of Papaver armeniacum. Taxonomy (NCBI): domain Eukaryota; kingdom Viridiplantae; phylum Streptophyta; class Magnoliopsida; order Ranunculales; family Papaveraceae; genus Papaver; species Papaver armeniacum. The sequence continues at coordinate 20,055 of JAJJWW010006761.1, forward strand.
ACATATGGCCACAACCAAGAAAGTCACTAGTCGATTTGCGGTTTGGTTAAGCGTGTGGAAGAGGCTTTATCTTCCATCGAGGATATGCGTGAGGTGATTTGGTCACCGTTTCAAGACGTTATTGCCGACTAGGAGCACCATCGCGACGTGTGCGTAGAAAAAGGAGTTCAACACCCGTGGTTTGTCGAAGGCCTTCTTTGAGATCCAAAAGTTGAAAGATGCAGCAATCGAAAGCCTTTCCGCCGAGGAGATTGCACGACAGAGATGGAACTCAAAAGCTTTCCAAGATGTTGACTATGAAGAGAGCGGCTCTTGAAGATGCAAAGTTGACTTTCTCCAAGAAGAGCAGACTTCTGTTGGATGATTTTCCTTGAACGTTTCTTTGTTAAACTTTAATTTAGGTTCTTTTTTTTTTTTTTTTTGAAAGACATATTGGATGTCTGGTTCAAAACTTGACCTTTGATAGACAATTTGTGACTTTTAGGGTATTGGATTATTTAAGGATGAATGGTTTTGATAATATGACTCGATTATGTTTTGGGAAAGGAATATTGCTTTTATGAAAGTGTGTGCTAGCAATAGGCACAAGACTCGGTAGTATGACGGTTTTACTAAGAACCTAAAAATAGATTATATATCTTGCCCGATCTGAATTTACTCACTTCATAGGTTTTGCGAACACGCCCCTCTCCATGTAAAGGAGGTTTTCTTTGGTAGCATCGCCGACAAGTCCTCAATCGCCGGTAGCATCTTGGCGAGTCCCCGTAGGTTGAGTAATAGCATCTTGACAAGTCCCGAGTTTTCTTGTGTATTTTTTACAACTAGTAACCAGGTAAATCGGTAGTTGTGTCGGATTGAGTCTCCTTCCCCTATCATCTTGACATCTCGGGTCGAAGAACGAGATCGACAGATCGATATCAGAGCCGATAGATCAATCCTCCCGCTGTGGTCGCTAATTGTTTATGGGTAAAATCGTTTCTGCCGATTTGATAGTAAATTCGGTAGGTGAGTGAGAAACTAGTTCAAACCCTAAACAAATGTGCTTGCACGTGAGCACTTTATAGATTCGAGAGATCAATGCATGACAAGTCCGGCCTAAACCAAGAAATGGCCGTTCCAAACTTGCTTTGGTCACAAAGTGGAGGAGAAGGATTGATTTGGGGAGGGAAGCAAAGAAAGGTGTTGAGACCAGAATAATTCTGGCAGAGTAGTGTCTCGACTTGTATCAGAAATTGGAAGCTTCGGAAGCTTGCAAGAGATGAAAGCTTTGGAGAGATTGCAAAGTTGCCTTTTCTGAGAGTGTAGTATTTTTCTCCTGACCGAGACTTGTTGTCTGGTGGAAATAGGTAAGACCTATATATACAAGTCGAGATTGAAACGTACCCTGGCCTCATGAAGAAAGAGAGTAAAGGGTGAAATAATGGGAGGAGGTGGTAACCGCATGGTGTTAATGGGTGAAAACGTTTTCACCATTATTTCCTCATTTATTTGACCGCTTTATTCCTTTTCACGCTTTCTTCATGTGAGCATAGTGTACGCTGCAAGCTGTGACCGCCAAACCAAAACCCTTTAAAGCATCCCCCAGTTTGTGTTGATATCTCGAGTGTTGGTTGCACCTTGAGTGCAAGTGGCGCTGCTAGTGGCGCGTGTGGCATGTGCCATTGGCATGTGCGGAATGCCTTGGTGGTAGGTTGTACGTTGAGTGTAAGTGGCAATGCCAGAGCTGCTAGTGGCGTGTGTGGCACGTGCCAATGGCATGTGCGGAATGCCTTGGTGGTAGGTTGCATGGTTTGCAAATTAGGCTACCAGCGTGGGTTTTGGCATGTGCCAGTGGCGCGTATGGTCGAATTGGCCTAGGTTGCACGGCTTGCAAGTTAGGCTACCAGCGCGCATTGGGCCACGGCTTAAGTGATGAAGGTTACCAGCGAGCGTGTTGGCATGTGCCAATGGCATGCGTGGCCGTTAGGGTCGTGGCCTTGGTAGGAAAAGCTACTAGCGATCATGTTGGCATGTGCCAATGGCATGCGTGGCTGCTAGGGCCGTGGCCTTGGTAGGAAAATCTACCAGCGAGCATGTTGGCATGTGCCAATGGCATGCGTGGTTGCTAGGGCCGTGGCCTTGGTAGGAAAATCTACCAGCGAGCATGTTGGCATGTGCCAATGGCATGCGTGGCCGTTAGGGCCGTGGCCTTGGTAGGAAAAGCTACCAGCGAGCATGTTGGCATGTGCCAATGGCATGCGTGATTTCTAGGGCCGTGGCCTTGGTAGGAAAAGCTACCCCGATCATGTTGGCATGTGCCAATGGCATGCGTGGCTGCTAGGGCCGTGACCTTGGTAGGAAAAAGCTACCATCGAGCATGTTGGCATGTGCCAATGGCATGCGTGGCCGTTAGGGCCGTGGCCTTGGTAGGAAAAGCTACCAACGAGCATGTTGGCATGTGCCAATGGCATGCTTGGCCAGTTAGGGCCGTGGCCTTAGTAGGAAAAGCTACCGTGAGCATGTTCGCATGTGCCAATGGCATGCGTGGTCGACTTGGCCTAGGGTTGCGTGGTTTGCAAGCCTAGGGCGCTATATTTGGCATGTGCCAATGGCATAGTGGCTTGGAAATATGGCTTGTGGTACGTGTTGGCATGTGCCAATGGCACGTGACGACCATGTTGACCTAGTTGCACGTTTTGCAAGCCTAGGGCGCTATATTTGGCATGTGCCAATGGCATAACGGCTTGGAAATATGGCTTGTGGCACGTGTTGGCATGTGCCAATGGCACGCACGCGGCGTGGTTGACCTAGTTGCACGTTTTGCAAGCCTAGGGCGTTATATTTGGCATGTGCCAATGGCATAGCGGCTTGGAAATATGGCTTGTGGTACGTGTTGGCATGTGCCAATGGCACGACGCCATGTTGACCTAGTTGCACGTTTTGCAAGCCTTTTGCGCTATATTTGGCATGCGCCAATGGAATAGCGGCTTAGTTTGGCATGGTTGCCAATGAGTGCGATATGTAGTTTGGTTTTGGCGTCGCTGCCATGGTGCGAAGTGTGCGGATTGGTTTTGGCGTCGTTGCCATGGTGCGCAGCATGCGGCTTGGTTTGGCATCGTTGCCATGGTGCGCAGTGTGCGGATTGGTTTTAGCGTCGTTGCCATGGTGCACGGTGTGTGCGGCTTGGTTTGGCATTGTTGCCATGGTGCGCAATGTGCGGCTTGGTTTGGCATTGTTGCCATGGTGCGCAGTGTGCGGCTTGGTTTGGCATTGTTGCCATGGTGCGCAGCATGCGGCTTGGTTTGGCATTGTTGCCATGGTGCGCAGTGTGCGGCTTGGTTTGGCATTGTTGCCATGGTGCGCAGTGTGCGGCATGGTTTGGCATTGTTGCCATGGTGCGCAGCATGCGGCTTAGTTTGGCATTGTTGCCATGGTGCGCAGTATGCGTCTTGGTTTGGCATTGTTGCCATGGTGCGCAGTATGCGGCTTGGTTTGGCATCATTGCCATGGTGCGCAGTGTGCGGCTTGTTTTGGAATTAGGTTACGTGGTCGAAAACCCTAATGCGGTATTTGAAAAAATACCCTATTAATTATTTACACCTGAGTTAAATTCTCTTAGTTAATGTGTTGCGGGTAACACTAGGTCATGGGGTTTTACGATTTTACCCCTTGTTTAAAAACCACCATCAACAACTGCAACAACAATTTGCCATTGTCAAACAACCTGCACGAATGTGGAATCCGGATGTGCTTGCCTATATCATGAAAACGATTATTATTTTACATAATATGATAGTGGAGGATGAACGTCTTCTAGGCGATTGGCCACATGAATATGACTCACGTAGCAGGTCGGCACCCGTGAATATATCGAGGGAAGGTAGTGATGAACTTTCCAGAATGAGAGCTGAACATCGGCGACATGCAATACACAACAGACAAACAGATTTTCGCTTGCGTAATGACTTAATCGAACACATATGGTTACGTTTTGGAGATGGTTATTAAGTTGGGATGAAGATATGTTGTATCGTATTTCTTAATTCAAAAATATGTTGCAACTTTGCTTACTAATGTACTATTTATCATCTAAATATTCAAAAGTTTGATTAAAAAGTGTTGTGTCGATTAACTGCTCAAAGATGAAAGTACATTTAAAATCAAAATACAAAACCGAAATTGCTAGTGATAATAATTAGTAATAAAAATCACTAAAATTACTTATGACTTATTAATGATAAATATTAAGGTGTCGACTAATCCGGTCATGCTTTAAGATTTGTTTCTTCTGCGTTGTAGTATTTACACCTTTCGAAGTTCGAAGTACTCTCTTGTTACAGGGTCCAATGCAGAGAGATCCTTCAACATTATGGCTAAGTCATCGTCTGCTTCTTTCTTTAAATCGAGTTTTTCTTGTCTAGGTTGGTTAGCCGCAGACTTAGCTTGTATTGCTTCAAACTCAGCTTGTCTTTGCGCCATCTTCATTAGTGATTGTGGTTTGTAATGAGCATTGAAACTTTGTTGCTCTTTAATTATATCCTCTAGCATTTCCTCCTGGGCATTGGATTTTGCTCTCCATGTTTTCTTTAGTCGTTTCGATGCTTTTTTCCCCAACTGACGCTTATGTGTGTTCTCTATCCAATATATGTATCATCACTGGACTCGCCTTGATTTGTTTCCTGAATATCAGCGTTTTCCTCACCACTCTGAGAATCTTCCATTTCTTGGGCCGAATCGAACACAAACGTCGACCGTCCTGAATATTTGATATTATCTTTTAGAATTTCGTAGCACTCTTCACGCTTTCTTAGAATTTTTTGTTACGATTACTTTCTTAGAATTTCTTAGAATTTTTTGTTACGATTACTTTCTTTGAATCGCTTTCTTATCTCTTAAAGTTGTTATTGTTTTGAATACTCATCGGTGCATTTACATGTATATAATTATTAAGGATGCAAAAATTGACGATTAGTTACCTTGAGGGCTTCATTCCAACCACTATGATATTCACCATCGAATTCCAACACTTTTGCAGAATAAAGTGCCACCTCTCTACTTATTCCCTGAAATCGCCTCTGAATAGAAGTCCAAGTACGTTTCGGTTTACAAGGTAGGGCTTCTTCGAGCTTAGCTTTGATCCGACTCCACAATACTCTTTCTGGTTGATCGGTTCCCAGTAGCGAGAATCTTGAGATATTGCTAAATGGATTCTCTGATCGTTGTATCTTCTTCTATTGTAAAATTCGGACCGCGTGGTGCCATACTTCTATATAATTTGAAATACAAATGATAAGATAATATTGCGAAATTGTTCGATGCGAAATAAGTTAGTAGTACTTGATCAAATGCTCAAATATTTCATATATATAGATATATATGAAAGAGCCGTGGCAATGAATCAAACGGTCGGAAAAATCAAACGTTTAAAAATATAACCGTTTGGGCACGTATAACTAGTCAGACAAGCGAGTGTGTATTCAACGCTTGTTAAGAGACGCTCATAATACTTGCGCCCAAACCAGACGCACTTTAAAGTTACGCTTGTTGCCAGGCGAATGTTATAACATCGCCCCAATGGAGCGCATAATATAACTACGCCTGGTTTGGGGCGTCTGTATTACATGCGTTTGGTCCGGCGGTGTTTATAAATGCGCCTGATTCATACATCAATTTTATCTCCGCCCCTAGCTCATACGGTAATTATACTAACGCCCAGTATGAAGCGCTCACTATACTTTCGCCTGGCTTCATACGCTCTCAATACCTACGTCCCACTATATGGTGATTTGGTTTGGGTTGACGACCACATTTGGTCTCAAACCCTAGTTTTCATGACTATATATAGGTTTAGTCGATTCCACTACGGCTCAATTTGGGACTAAATTTGGGTATAGTCCCCAAATTTAAGCGTGACTGTGGTTGCTCTTATGTAGCTGATATTTCAACACAAATAGTAAGTGAAATGCGCGTGCCCTCTATGAGAGTTAATGAGGGTAACAATTTTTTTAGAGAAAAAAAGTTTCCTGCAATTTAAACACAAAACATTAGAAGTTCTACTAAAATAAAAAATTTGTAACAACTGCGATGAAAGATGTTCTCCATCAGAAATGCACGATGATTAACGCGCTTCTCATTCTTCTTCATTAGATGGTTGTGTTTTCTTGGACACCAACCCGACCCATGTCTTTGATGTCACTCCAAAATCTTTGAGGGAAACTAGGCTGTTCATGTGTAGAATTCCTTTGAATGTCTCAAAGTTAGTAATCCCTTCCTCAATAAAAAGATTCATAGATTTTGTTATCAGATCATAACATTTGAGAGAAGATAGAGACCACATCAAAACTTCATTGTTCTTTGTGAGGGCCAAGGGTTGATAGAATGAACCATCTTGTTTCCATTCTATGCTAAAATCCTTGCTCCAGCTCCAATCGTGGTAATACTCATGTTCTTTCACGCCGTAACTACTTTGGTTACCCTGATGCTTATTCTTCTTAAACGACCAAATGTCTATACAATCATCCTCTGGATGATCTACAAGACACATATACCCTCCCAACATAGTGAGATGAAAATTTGTACCCTCATCTCGGGGAAATTGGATACATGGTGGCGGTGGGAGCACCGAGAAAAATTTCATACGCCAAATCAAAAGCTACAATCTTGTGGTTTAAGTAGTCCTTCCAATACAATGACCCATCTGCAAAGATGCCCTCTTGATATAATGAATCAAGAGGAGGGATCGCTGTTAAATTTCTCCAACAATTACAACTACCTTTGCCGAGAGTGTAAATTTGGACCTGGATCTTGCGGTCCTTGGTAGAAGAACCTGATTTTTTTAACCCTTCTGTAGGATACATGATCCTTACAACTTTGTACTCGTTGGTTGAAGGAAGGTAACCGAATCCGCTCACCACATCCCAATATTTGGTGGTGGTGCTTATTCTTGGAAGAGTTGTGTATTCACTCGTAAAGGGATTGCAGATATAGACGGGATCGTAAAAACCTCCTCCTTTACAAGGTATTACCAAGCAAACCAAACCATTGCAAGAACCGAATATGACTTGTTGTTCTTCGTGTTCTTCTTTTATGGGAGGAAGATTGATCTTAGTTATTTTTGTCTTGTAAAAATCCTCCTTTTCCTCCTCCTCCTCCTCATCATCATCATCACCTTCATCATCTGCCTCCTCCACCTCCTCCTTCCCCTCCTTCACTTCCTCCTCCTCATCATCTTCCTCTTCCTCCTCCTCATCTTCCTCCTCTTCCTCAGGTTTGCTACTTTTAATGACGTCATAATCTGCATAGTAAAGCTGAATGAAAGACTCTTGGGAACACGAGATGGAGAAAAAAACACCAAGACAAACTTTTCTATTAGAAAGAAGTTGTTGCCATCTTTTGCAGACTGTTAGGACAACATTTGTAACGTAGAGTTTTTGGAATATTCTAGAATGTATTGTAAAGAGTTCGTATATTCTTGGAAGTCTTAAGTTAGGAAATACTTGCAATGCAAGTGTATTGTAAAGAGTCCGTATATTCGTGGAAGTCTTAAGTTAGGAAGTCCTTGCAATGCAAGTCATTATCATCTATATAAATAGATGTTCTTACTGTACGATCATATATAGAAAAAGAGATTAATAAAATCAGTTTCTCTCAAACCCTTCTTTTATATCTTAACCTAAACCTAGACTTGACTTGGTATCATCCTTGTTTCGATTCTCCATGTCTTCCGCAGCTTCCTCTATTTCTACAGTATCAACCGTTCTTAATTCATCTCAATCCCTGATGGCTTCTTCTGTTTTCTCTCAACCTCACCATATTATTACTGTTAAACTTGATGAGACCAATTATTCTCTATGGCGTGCTCAATTTCTCCCATATCTTCAAGGCTATGACCTAGATGGTTATGTTCCGGCGCAAACCCTTCTCCATCTCCTACTCTTCCCAACAGTGAAGACCCTAATCCGACCTATGCTCCCTGGCTCAAACAAGACCGTATTCTTCTCGGCTGGATTTTCTCCTCTTTAACTCCTACTGTTCTCAGGAAAGTACATCGCCTCACAAGTTCTCATGCTGTTTGGTCTTCCCTTGAATCTCTTTTTGCTTCAAAATCAGATGCACATATTCATCACTTGCAATGTGAACTTAGGGATTTACGGAAAGGGTCTCTCTCTCATGAGAGATTACATTGATCGAGCTCGTAATATTGTCGATAATCTCGCTCTTTCGCCGAAACTACGATTCTTTCAAACCGAATCTAGCGCCATCCGCATACTAGTTGGTTTGGATACCTCATATGATTCCATTGTTACCTCTCTCACAACTTCGATGGGGACCATGAAGCTTGAAGACTTCATCACGTATCTTCTCACTTTCGAGTTACGTGTTGAACAACAGAATAAACTCTTAAGTGCTCAACCAGTGGCTAATGTTGCATCTTCTTCGCGATTTCCGGCAACCAACTCTACCGCTTCTTTCAGGCCTGGTGCTGGACAACAAACGCTCGTTCTTCTGTACCCTGTCAGCTCTGTGATAAACCAGGACATATAGCTCCTCTCTGCTGGAAAAGATTTGACCGCAACTTCCGTCCGCAACCACCTCGGCGTCAACCTTCTTCAGTTGCTCCATCTTCGTTTGCTCCTCGTGCTTACCTGGCTCAAACACCTAAGTCAACTTCTACTGCACCTTGGATCCCTGATAGCGGAGCAACGGATCACATCACCAACGACTTATCACAGCTGCACCTCTCGTCAGAATACAGTGGGCCTGATCAAGTGAAATTAGGTAATGGTTCTTCAATACCAATATCTCATATTGGTTCTTCTATTCTGGGTACCCCTGATCGTAAGTTGCATCTTTACAACACGATTTATACTCCTCAAATTTCTCACAATTTGTTATCTGTCTCTCGTTTAACAACCGATAACAATGTATTATTTGAGTTTCACCCTGATTTTTGCCTTGTGAAGGATCGGTGTACAGGGAAGGTTCTTCTGCGCGGCATTAGGAAAGGTGGTCTCTATGAACTTGACGCTTCATCAACCTCTCCAACAACCTATGTTGGTGAACGTACTAGTTTACATAATTGGCACTCTAGGTTAGGCCATCCTATGATGCGTACTGTGCGTCATATTATTTCTAGATTTTCCCTTCCTGTCTCTAGTAATGCCATCAGTTTTTGCACCTCATGTCATGAGCATCGTAGTCATAAATTACCTTTCTCCTCAACAACTTGTTATTCTCAAGCCCAAACTGATCCAAACTGGCGTCAGGCATCCGACACTGAATATAATGCACTACTTCAAAATGGTACGTGGATTTTGGTACCTTATCATCCATCCATGAATATTATTGGGTGCAAGTGGGTTTTTCGTATTAAACGTAGAGCTGATGGAACTATTGAACGTTATAAAGCTCGGTTAGTCGCCAAAGGTTATAATCAACAAGAGGGTGTTGATTATGGAGAGACATATAGTCCAGTTGTTAAACCTTGCACAATACGTATTATTCTTACATTGGCTCTTTCTCATAATTGGTCTATTAATCAGTTCGATGTTCAAAACGCTTTTTTGCATGGCAATCTTGATGAAGAGGTCTATATGAAGCAGCCTCCAGGATATGTTGATCCTAATTATCCTACACATGTGTGTAAATTAAATCGATCTCTCTATGAGTTGAAGCAGGCTCCTCGTGCATGGTACCATCGACTTAGTACTTTTTTGTTGCAGAATGGATTTATTACTTCCAAATGTGATTCCTCTATATTTATTAGACGAGATGACACTGGTGTTGTTTTTCTACTCGTATACGTGGATGATATTATTCTTACCGGCTCAAAGACATCGAGATTGGCGTCTATTCGCACCTCCTTGCAAAGTGAATTTGCCATCAAAGATCTTGGTCCTTTATCTTATTTCCTTGGAATTGAAGCAACGCGCACATCTTCTGGATTATTTCTTACTCAAAGGAAGTATGTTCATGATCTTCTTGTCAGAGTTAAAATGGATGGTGTAAAACCAATTCAAACTCCGTTAAGCACTACTGGTGATATGTCTTCTGATTAAAGCACACTTCTTACTGATGCTACTGAGTATCGAAGTATAGTCGGCGCGTTACAATACTTGACGTTTACTCGCCCTGACTTGGCTTATGCTGTTAACAAAGTTTGTCAATTTATGCACAGTCCTACAGAACATCCTGGAGTTTAGTGAAACGTATTCTACGTTATTCGAAGGATACTTTACATTTGGTATTCATCTCCCGAATCCCAGTGACGAGTTTACACTTATCATTTCTCGCCTATCTGAGACTCGATTGGGCTGGCTCTTTGGATGATCGTCGATCTACTAGTGGATATTGTATCTTCTTAGGAGGTAATATCATTTCTTGGAGTGCTCGAAAACAAAAAAAGTATCTCGTTCAATCTTGAAGAAATTTGAATATCGTGGTCTTGCTATTGCCACTGCTGAGATTATGTGGATTCAATCTCTTCTTTCTGCATTACAGGTATCCACTTCCTCTCCTCCTGTGTTATGGTGTGATAATCTTGGAGCAACCTATCTTACGGTTAATCCCATTTTCCATGCTCGAACAAAACATATCGAAATCGATTATCATTTTGTTCGTGATCAAGTTGCTTTAAAACAATTGGATGTTCGTTTTATCTCTTCAAAAGATCAAGTGGAAGATATCTTCACAAAACCTCTTTCTAAAGACAAGGTTTATTCTTCTTTAAAACAAGCTTACAGTTCAAGATGACCCGTTGCGCTTGCGAGAGGGTGTTAGGACAACATTTGTAACGTAGAGTTTTTGGAATATTCTAGAATGTATTGTAAAGAGTTCGTATATTCTTGGAAGTCTTAAGTTAGGAAATACTTGCAATGCAAGTGTATTGTAAAGAGTCCGTATATTCGTGGAAGTCTTAAGTTAGGAAGTCCTTGCAATGCAAGTCATTATCATCTATATAAATAGATGTTCTTACTGTACGATCATATATAGAAAAAGAGATTAATAAAATCAGTTTCTCTCAAACCCTTCTTTTATATCTTAACCTAAACCTAGACTTGACTCAGACAAGTTTGCAGTTTAGGACAGATTCATCAGGAACTCGAGAAAGAATTTTTGATTGAATATCTTCATGAAAACCTTCCATCTTCCTTGGGAGCACAGGTTCAACAGGAACGTGATAAAGAATTTCTGACCGGATATCTTCATGAAAGTCTTCCATCTTTCTTCGAAATAAGATTGAATTGGAAAAATAAAAAATAATATCTCTGCTTGCTTCCGATTAACTTTAATAGACAGATACGCTAGTGGTAGATTGTACTACCACCATACACTCACTCACACACACATATATATATATATATATATATATATATATATAGGGAGAGTTTGTACCGACTTACTATTAAGGATTCCTAATTCCGGTGACTACTCTGATTTATTCCGTGTACGTATATTTAGGAAAGCTACATGCATTTTATTATTAGGATTATTATTGAGAAGAACGCTACATGCATATAGCCATATACTCTTATTAAAGAAAAGGAAATTCCCACCTTTGAACAAAAAGTTTCTCTCTCATGCGATTTTTTACTTGGGACAATCGTCGATACGCAATAGTCAAGGAGAGAATAATTTAAAGAAGTAGAAGAAGAAGATGATGATGAAACGTTATCAGAGCACTCTTCTAAATATTCCCAGATGTTGCAAACAAGGAAAGGAGAGGCGTTACTATTTTAACCATATGATATATTTCGAGTTCCAAGGCCACAGAAGTGGCACTTTGTTGTATCGGTGGCTCATCATCTTTGGTTTCTAGAAGGATCAAGTATTTGCTGGATTTACCTTTTTGTATTGTTAAGGATCGAGCAAGAGAGAGGAGAGCATAAACGCGGAAGCAATAGACTACATTGATAATAATCTTGGTGTGTTTTTCTCATTAATTCTTCAAGATATTTATACAACCACAAACTTGGTTCTCAAGACATTCCTAATATAACTCTCACAATCTCCTAAATATAGACTATCATATATTATTTCCTATTACCCTCCCTCAAGATGGAGCATGTATATCACTAATGCCCATCTTGGACAAAAGAAATTTAAACTCAGCTTTCCCTAACATTTTTTTTTTTTTTTTTTTTTTAAAAAATTCTGCCAATTTCAGTTTTCATCGTAGTTTGAGGACGTTTCGGTCCCATCTTCATAGTTTTAGGACATTTCGGTCCCATCTTCGTAGTTTAAGGACATTACGGTCCCAATAGAAGTTTAGGGACATTACGGTCCTCTTCGTAGTTTAGGGACATTTCGGTCCTCTTCGGAAGTTTAAGGACATTACGGTCCTCTTCGTAGTTTAGGGACATTTCGGTCCTCTTTGGAAGTTTAAGGACTTTACGGTCCTCTTCGTAGTTTAGGGACATTTCGGTCCTCTTCGGAAGTTTAAGGACATTACGGTCCTCTTCGTAGTTTAGGGACATTTCGGTCCTCTTTGGAAGTTTAAGGACATTTCGGTCCTCTTCGGAAGTTTAAGGACATTACGGTCCTCTTCGGAAGTTTAAGGACATTACGGTCCCAATGGAAGTTTAAGGACATTACGGTCCCCTTCATAGTTTTTGGACATTGCGGTCCCGTCTTTTCTTCATTAGAATACTTCTTGTACTCTTTAGACAACTCATAGGAATTTAACCTACTATTGTTGTTATTTCTCTCATCACTTCTTGGTGATTGCTTTTCTTTCTTCACAACATTTTTGTTGTTTCTTCTTCTTCTTTGTTTTTCAGTCGCGCTTTCATTGCGAAACTGTCACACTTCTTTGTTTTCAAGATTCTCTCACAATCTTCCCTTTTCGTCACGCTTCTGCCACAAGCTGTAACAAATTTTTTTTTTTTTTTTTTTTTTTTTTTTTTTAATCGCACGTAACTATACCTCTTCTCACCTGATTCTTTTTAGGTAGTGTAACCCTCAAACGTCGCACCGTAATTCCGGTCCATCAACTTCTGCATCTTCATCGTCGTTCAGTAGCATCATTATTCAAATACAATCTTCTTCTTTTTTTTTTTTTTTCAAATTCTAAGACAAGCGATCATTAAAACTCCTGAAATATTGCTGCTCTTCTTCCTTCTTTCTCGGTCTCAATGATATTGTAGCAGCAACAAACTCATTTCTCTCCGGTACAAAGTGCTCTGAAGTTCTCAGCAATACGAGGAACGTAATCGGCGTACAGCTCCATGACTCCAACAGCAGCTTCTCTTCTCTTCCATCGAGTTTCATCACCATCTCGAGCACTTTCTCAGACTAAACTCTTAACAGCATCAACAGAAAACAATCAATGTCCCTGTTCCATATCTCTCCATCGAACTAACAACAGCCAAACATCGTCGCTGGCATTAATAACAGCCAAACATCGTGCAAACCTATCTCTCTTCGATCAACCACCGTTCATTGTTGTCCTCTATCTTCTCGTCTACAGCCATCACCAGTCAAACCTAAATTGAGTCACACCTTCCAGCATCACTGTTTTGACAGGTAACAACATCGTCGTCTAACAGCGACCACAAAAGAACACCTTCGAACCTTCTCTGCAACATCATTAATTTTGTTCCGTCGACACCGTCTCTGTGTTGTCTTTGTTTTTATGAATTGTTTCAAAAGAAACCTAGTTTTGCACGTGCATTATCTAGGTGGTGAAACTAACTCCTTAAACCCACGTACAACAACACTCCCAACTTTTTAAACCTTATTTTCTCGCATCATGGCAACCACGGCCTGTAACCAAATTTTCTTCAACTTTGTAAACAAACTAACCTTGGTGAAGACACACATCAACAAGGCTTGACAGATTTCTTCTTATGCTTTAACTCGTCAGAATTTTGCGCAGCTTGTTTAACAATTCTCTACCACCGAACAAACTAAAGACTTTTCTCGAACTCTATCTCCTTCTATCGCAACTTTGGAAACTCTTTAGGAAAACATCAAACTTCTCTTCCTCTCCTCTCTCCCTCTCACCTGGCTCTGATACCATGTTAAGGATCGAGCAAGAGAGAGGAGAGCATAAACGCGCGGAAGCAATAGACTACATTGATAATAATCTTGGTGTATTTTTCTCATTAATTCTTCAAGATATTTATACAACCACAAACTTGGTTCTCAAGACATTCCTAATATAACTCTCACAATCTCCTAAATATAGACTATCATATATTATTTCCTATTATGTATAGATAAAACCAAAACAAGATATAAGCTTAATAATTAACCAAAAAGGCATCGAGAGATTCGAAACAGGTGATTTCAATTTTCTTCTTTTAATTATTTTTTAAATTTATCATTGAAATTTGAATTATTATCAGTATTATCACTAGATGAAGAAGAACCAGTGATCTTGGTTTGATTTTTTTCTAAAAAGCTTATGTGGTTTATAGATCATTGATCCTTAGACGCATGATTTGACAAAGTTAGATCTGTACATACATGTTTAAATTTTACTGAAAACTCCAATAGATTTCCTAATCCTAGTTTGTTTCTCAAAACAAAACAGTTTCCTTATAGAAATACATGTATGTGTCTCTATATAAATAATATACATATCATATATTCACAGAGAGCATCCAATATTTGCGTTCATAGGTTTAACTTAGTTTTTGAGTGGTTGATTTATTCTTCTGATATCGTCTGAAAAATTTTGAACTCAGGTCGTGCTGTACGTGTTATATTGATCGATATGGAGAATCTTAATGGCGATGTGATATCCGAAATCTTTTCTGTCTTCCTCCAGAGACACTATTGAAGTGCAAACTTGTTTGCAAAAATTGGGAAAATCTCCTCTCACATCAAAAAGTGGGTCTTCTTTTCTTGTTTGAGCCGTCCCTCCGTGGCAGACACCTTCAGCATCACTATGGAGATTATGATGAGATTTATAGTATGAGTAGTGGCCGGGAGGAGTTTACATATAAAAACCTTACAAAGATCAATCATCCCGTTGTTAATAAGCGAAGAGTTTGCAATTCGTACGTGGATAAGATGGTTGGTTCTTGCAATGGTTTGGTTTGCTTTACTGTGCCCCATAACGAAGTCGATGATCCTGTCTACATATGCAATCCTATCACCACAGAATATATTAACCTTCCACGGTTAAAAAATAAAACTGGTTATGTAGTGAGCGGATTCGGCTACCATCCTTCGATTGACAAGTACAAGGTCATTAGAATCAATTATCCAGTAAGTTTTTATTTCGAAAAAGACCCCGTAAGCAAAGGGTCGGTCGAGGTATATACACTTGGGAGCGGCACTGGATGGAGAAACATCACACAACTCAGCTACGAAGTCTCAAGGAGTGGTGTCCTTGCAAACGGATCACTCTATTGGCTAGACAACAAGCAAAAGAAAATTGTGGCTTTTGATCTGGCGGATGAAGAGTTTCGATGGCTCCCAACGTTGCCAAAATGTTTCCATGGTAGCAAAAAGGCCACATATCTGATCAAGGTGTTGGGAGGAAATTTATGTCTTGTTCATATAGAGCACGGTGAGTCTATAGACATATGGTCATTTAGAAATAACAAGAAGGAAACGGATGGTGGTGGCGGCGATGTCGGAGATGATAAAGAAGAGAGGTATCAGTCTTGGAGCTGGAGCCTGGAGTTTCGTATACCATGTTCACTCCTCAACAAGAGATATTCGTACGAGCCTTTCGCCCTCACGAAGAACAATGAGGTTTTGTTGTGGACAAATGAATCGGCTATATATCGTTATGACAAGAGAAGTGAAAGCTTAAACGAAGTGGTGGGGAAAGACCACAGGGTGGGCTACTTTGAAGGAATCCTACACATGAACAGCTTAGTTTCGATGAGAAGTATAGGTGAAAAGTTTAAGAGTAGAACACATCTTATACTAATATAAAGAAAAGAGCTCTTTTTGGTAGGAGACCCCTAAATTACTTAATTATCCCCATTTTTTACATATTTACATAAATACCATTATTTTAAAAATAGATCAAAATTTTTAAAAACTTAATATCTTTCAAAATATACACCGGATTTTTGTAAAATATATATATTTGAAAAGCTCTTTTAATTATCTACGTAACGAGTATAAATAAAAATAGTAAATTTTTGTTTTTAATAAAAAAAATTCATGACTTTGAAATTTAGTATTGTTGGATGAGTAAAATTCAAGCATGTGTATCGCACATGTGTCCTTACTAGTCAAAAGAAGGAAAACAAGAACAATCAAGAACGGATAAGATAAATTCATCGGATATTTGGAAATATTAGAGAATTGTCCTTTTTTTTTTCTTCTTTCTGGTTCTCATTTACCTGGGGTTTGTAAGCAATAAGGCTTTATTTATAAAGAGGCATTTTTCAAGTTCGAGAACCGAGACTGACTTGATGTTAACCGTTTTTTCTTTCTTAATTTGTTTTGAGTTTGGAGAAATCTGTTTGACGTATTTTCTTTCTTTGGCCTTGTTGTATGAGGATTTACTCTCATTATAAATTGTTAGTTTACTGAAACATAGACATATCGAGGACAAAGAGCAACCCAACAATAAGAAGTTCATTGCCAGGATTAGAGGTGTAAAACGTGCCGGCCCGGCACACGAAGTCGCGTGCTTCACGTGCCATGTGTCGTGCTGTGATGTGCCAACGATTTAAACGTGCTGTGCCGTGCTGTGCTTTACTAGTCAAAAGCTAAGCACAATGCACCCACGGGCACAAAGACACCAATAAATGTAAAATCTTTGGCACGTGCTAAAATAATTTGAAATCACTTAATGTATACATTAAGTCGGACATTATCACAAGAATTTAATTAGACAACATATCATTTGAAATTATTTCAAGTAAAATTAACAAGTTTATTCAATAAAAGAAATAGCCCATCAAATATAAAATTGGATTATTGTCATGTAAATTAATGTTCTAGTTAAATATAGGTGACGACATCATAACAACTATATTGAATTATATTTTCCAAAAGGTATTATATGTGTTGTTATAAATAAGCCAACATAAAATGTTAAAAACTAGCTAGAATAATGACTCTTTTGTGAAATATACAAAAAATGTCATGTATTATGCCTTGTTATATGGTGTATTTGTACATGTTATGACGTGCTCTCTTAACGTGCTGGGCTGGGCTGGGCCACGTGCTTCTCCGTGCCGCTTTGTGTTGTGCCACTCGTGCCAATTAGTCAAACCCAAAGACGTCCCATTTAACTAACGTCTTTGGCCGTCTTTTAAGCTAAGTCACGTGCCGGGTCAGGTGAGTGCTCAAATTTTAGCGTGTTGTCTTGGTCAGGCTCGTCGGCACCCCAATTTACACCTCTAGCCAGGATGCTGTACCTCAGCACCAACCTGTAAATACTGGTTGCGTTCATGGTTTTTGGTTCTGGTCGGGTGGTTGTGGTAAGTAACAAAGGCAAATCAAGTTCAACATATCGTTTGGTTGTGCAAATGCAGTATTTGTATTTTGTATGCTCATGTTGTCGGAGCAATCGAAGTGTTTTACGAAGGGGTAGAACGTGATCAAGTTTAATTTTGCAGTTTCAAAAAATTGCATTCAGTTATCAAGTGGAGGTTTTTGAAGTATAAGATCCCATCCCATGGCCTGTTCAGGCAGGGGCGGAGCTGTGTTGGGACTAGGGAGGACAGTTGTCCTCCCTAGAATCCCAAAATTATAAAATCAGCCTTTAAATTTTAGGTGTTTCTAAAATTTGTCCCCCTTAGGTTTAAACAAAATGTACTAATATAAGCCTAGATCGTAAAATTACTCACATAAGTTTTGTAAAATGTCTTAAAAACATTAACGATAGGTGTGATTAGTATTAAAATTTTCCTATGAGTATCAAATTTTGTGATGATATTCGGCGATTATCATATAAATCTAATAACAAAAACGTCCCAAAAATCGGTCGGCCTTCGGCCGCATGTTTTTGAAAGGATACCATTTTTCACCATATACATTTGTCCCCCAACCAATATTTCTTGGCTCCGCCCCTGTGTTCAGGCTAGGTGGTACAAGATTAGGAGCACAAAATGGCTACCGAAACTTATTCTTATTCGGCCGAATGAGGTGTCCGCCTAAAAGTAAATAATTCCATTTCTTTTTAATCTCCATGACAGGCATCGATTTTTACTTTCTTTTATATTTTGTCATTTTTTTTCCTATCCAAAAAAGGATATAAATTAATGCTCGATATATTAATAACTTCGCAAAAATGATATTTTCAGCTAGCCATAATTTGAGCCAGTATGCTAAATTAATAATCAGTGTATCAACACTATATTATGGTACTTTATTAAAATAAAAATCCAAAATTCTTTATTTCGTGTTCATATTTATTATAGACGACATATAAGGTCACAAGAGTTGTATCTTTGAGATAGAACCCGGGATCGAGACCGGGGTGAATGAGCCTCTAGTACGTGCTTAAGACTCCGAAGCAATGTTTTAAAAATCGGATCGGACTCAAGAACCAAAAAATAATCTGGTCGTGGTCAATGGTTTAACCAGTGGTTCGATAGGGGGTCAGTGAGTCACATATATATTTGGGTAACTAAAAGCTTAATCGTTGGCCAAATGTCCGTTAAGTTTGCTAACTCCACATATTTGCATCATTTATATTCTCTATTTACATTTCATGTCATACGATGTGGTCGGGCCACATACTTCAAATATGTGGCCCCTCTTTAAATGAAGACATGTTGCATAAAGTAAGAAAAAATTTGGAAAACAGTTTTATTACTTAACTGTTTTTCTTTTTTCTTTCTATAACTTCCTACTTTTTTTCAAAAAATGACAGATTTTTTAGTTAAATAGGTGTCAGAAAATGAAGAGGGGCCACGTACAAAAAGGATGTGGCCCGACCACATAGTAGCCGGGGCGCTAATTTCTATCTTTACGGCTCCTCTTCTTTACAATATGTGTGGCGGCTGTTTTATCTCTTCTTCTAATTTTCTTTTCACACTCAAATTATCAAACTGATGATCATAGGAAAGAATCAAGGAAGTTTCACTCAATTTTGGTTGCCCTTTGTATTTTTCCGTTACTACACTGGAACTTCCATGATTAATCGGATCACAAATTGAGGGTCTTGCTTATATTTGTCTTTTTCTCTATATCAAGTTCTTTTGATGTTTTGATTCTTCTTCCATTCCAGCAAAAACTTATCTGATAACCTAAACTTTGTATATTTTGTAACTGTAATTTGAACTTCTCGCGGAGAAGAAAAAGGAAGTTATGGGAAAAAAAAATGAATGGAAAGTAACTGGATGAACCGTGTACAAAACCAGTTGGGTCGGATGGTTCGACAGTTAGATCGTCCGGTTCGACTGGTTTATTGGGTCTTTTAGCATATTAGTGGGTCAAGGATGAACCAATCCTTTTTTTTCTTAATGTTTCACTGGTTCGACAGTTGGACCGGATGGTCCGGTCCGGTTCTTAAAACATTGACTTGAAGGTCATTACATTCCCTTGTCCACGACCTAAAGACGAAGGCTAAGTCACGTACACGATTTGAGTTATGGTGCCCACGGTAAAGACTAGACTGAAGATATGGCTGGAAGTCGAGACCAATAGCTCGAGACCTAGAATAAGGACTACATAAGAGAAGGGAACTGCCCCCAGGTCGAGGACGTTATTTTGCAGGGAAGCAATGTCTGAGTGGACTATGACGTCATCTCCAACAAGATTATTTCTAGTGGGTGGGCTTGAAGAAGGATTTAATCAAATTCATACGAGAGTGCGCAGTCTGTCAGCAGAACAAAGAGGAAGACACTTCACCAGCAGGCACTCTTCAGCCCTTACCTATCCTCGTCAAGCTTGGAAGCATTTGAGTTGCTGGTGATTCTTCAGCCCTTACCTATCCTCGTCAAGCTTGGAAGCATTTGAGTATGGATTTTAACACTGGCTTACCAAGTTTATCGGTTCTGATTCGGTCGCCCGGTTCCTGGTTGTTCCTGTGCAGCTCTAGTAACAAGTATTCTTTTGGTTTCAAAAAGATAAGCTTGTTTCCTATATAAGTATCTTCTGGCAATTTTTTTATTTTTGCTTTCACGTTACATTCGTTAATATTATGGTGATGAAAAATCCCGACTACTAACAGTCATTTTAATGACTCAAAAAAGCTACCAGAAAATGAATACACATTGCTTGTTCAAACGGTAGTCGCTAACACAATTGTGTTTGATGGCATGGAACGCAAAACTGGCCTAGAAAATTTTCCCCAAGACACCATCAAGGCATCAACTATAAAATGTTGTAGGCCCCAATCACTAAAATGCGGTGCTCTACTTTGGATATGAGTTGTGCTAGACTCACACCGAATTCCCACTTCAATTTTCACCCAGAGGGATCGAATGGATACAACCTTGCGTGCAATGCATTGGGATATGAATGTGGCGCGAGTGGGCCCCATGGGTTGTAATCCTTGTATCTGTCGGTGAAAACTTCGGTGAACATCCGAAGTGAGTCTAAACTTTCTGTTTCGATATAAGGTGAAAGATACTACTTTTGGCGATTGAATATTTAAATGAACTAGCATGCAAATGTTGTTGGCCAATGCAAATTTGTTGACCAACATGAATTTTGCATGCACTAGCTAAGCCACTCAGAAATGCGATGAACTGATTATGAAACTAAATGTTCAAGGAGCTTCACGACCTCTTGCAGTTGTATATATAATCACTTATGTATAGTTTGCAGTTTTGCATATGAGCATCTTTATCTCCGGTTTTCAAAGCTATTAAGCTAAAAAAAGTTAAAAATTAAGATGTTCGGGGAAATTGAACTTAATAGTTTGCAATTTTGTATATGATATCTCCGGTTTCCAAAGCTACTAAGCAAAAAAATTAAAAATAAGATGTTCGGGGAAATTGAACTTAATTAAGTTGTGGAAGATGTCAATGAGGGTTTGGGCAAGAGAATTCATCTAAGGTTTAGTTATGCAGTTCCATACTACGATTGATTTTCATGCCTGGTGCACAGCTCAACTATTGATTGATCGACTAAAAAGGTAAAATCCGATATGATACTAATTGGTTTCGATGCTAGAATACGTCCATATTTTGAAAATTGGTTGGTGAAGAACAAAATATTTTGTAAATTTTAATGTTATTCCTTTTTCTTTTTTTGAGGAATTAAGGTTATTATATTATTAAAGAAAAAAGCATACATCTTGTTTCTATAGCTGTATAAGGCTTCTTAAAGCTAAACAAGTCAAAATATTAAAATCTCAAAGAAAATACGGAAAATGGGTCGTTTTGCTAAATATTTTTAAAACAAGGTTCTAATAGACGAGTAAAAATTATTATGGGTGAAATGGACACCAAAAACATGGCAAGAATGAAACTGAATTTGAAAATGCGGGGGTCTAACAACGACACCCAACAATTCGTTAGGCAATCTGAGAGGACATACTCCAATACACTTTCTAGAGAATCAACAGACATTCAGACTCAATCTAGAGTAAAGTATATCAAAGAGTTTTAATATCTCTGTTTCAAAATGTAATCAGCAAATCAAACAGATAAAAATCCGCGAGCCTGATTATTTTGTGAAACAACTTGAACGGTACCAAAGACCAATGTTCAAGTGTCAATCAATGTAAATCAACAACCAAAGGTTGGATATTCTAATTGATTGATCTTAACGCACAACCTATGATAATTCAATTATATAACAAAATATAATGCGGAAAAGAAATGTACCCTCATTTAGGTTGTTACACACAAATAAAATGTACCCTCATTTAGGTTTATGTAACCGTACCTAAACGTGTACACCATGTTGGTTCACAAATAGTTAACCGAGGTTAGCCATATGATTACTCTCATATCAACCTTATTCATCTTAACCATAACTAGTTCAAATGACTCAAATGAAACTAGTTAAAGAGTTGTTCAATTGCTATATTCACATAGAATTATACAAGAACACAATTGAAGCAAAATCTGTTTGATTCACTCGAATCAATACATGAACATTATAGCCATGGTTTGCAAAGATTTCATTCCTTATTGATAAATGTTTAGGTTCATGTATAACCGATTTTAGAAAGTCACCCACTTAAGTATGCGTACGGGTCTGCGTACTTAAGTAACTGGATTTGAGTTTGTTTTAGTTTTCAAACTCAGCAGAAATTCACGGACGTGAACTTCCGCCAGTATGCGTACAGGTACGCGTACTTTTGATAACCAGATGAGTATGGTTTTTTATTTCAAACTCAGCAGAAATTCACGGACGTGAACTTTCGTCAGTATGCGTACATGTACGCATACTTAATTACCCAGTCTCCTACAACCATTTTGTATACACACAAGTATGCATACTTTAGGTTCCCAGTTTTGGACTTATACACTAATGTGCGAACACACTATGCTTATATCCAAAGATGGTTACAAGTTTCTACACTCTTTATTTCAATCATTGAAACATTCTTAGAGGATGACAATAGTTGTTGTCACACACTATCAGCATCAAAGCAATTTTCAAGATATTGAAATAATCATTATCGAAACATTCCGAGCCTACATCAAATGATTGTATCACACAAACCATGTAAGATGTTACTCGGAAATTTTCTCATGATATAAGATGAACTTGGTCGAAGTGAAACCTTACCAACACATATTTCGAGAAATATGTGCGAGATATACTGTTTCGAAATCTCAAATGTGTATAGATAAAACTATATCGTAACACGACTTATGTCTCAATATAGGAGATAGTAGAAATATACTTTCCAAGTGATAGATGAGTTCAAGTCTCCACATACCTTTAGTCGAAGAAGTTCCACAAGCTCTACTTAGTAGTTCTTTGTCGTCAAATGATGAACTCCGTGAAAACTAAGCTCAACTACAAAATCTATGTCCTAGTCCGAGACATCTATAAATAGGATAGAAATCAAGACTTATAGTTTTGATCACTAACATTGACAAACATATGTATTTGTAGTATCACACTACACGTTAATTCTCCCCATTTTTGTCAATATAAATTGGCAAAGGTACGAAAACTAGTGGGATCCTCATGAAATTTTCACAGAGATACTTCATGACCAAAAGAGAATACCATATCAACTTATTTAGATGCCATCATAAAGCCGAAGCTAAATGCATTCATCAAGGAGTTTATAAAGATACAAGATAACCCTTATAATATTCCATAGCCGCACTCCCCACAAAGATTGGCCAATTAAGCACAAGTTCAAAAAGAACTCTCTCCCATAAAATGTCATTCCCGAAAGAACAACAAAGGCGACCTTGCTTTTACAAGAAAAAAAGGATTTTTTTTGGATAAAATAAAATCACATGAAAACATGAATTTGTATCCAAAAATCTCAATTGAATCAACCACAAAAATGGTCAACTCAATTGGCCATGCTCGACATAAGAGAACTTACGGATAAACACAGTACATACACAAAGATGTGGATCAAGGAAGATCAATATTCATTCTATTTTTCATCACTATTTGCACAATGACATATAATAGACTTAATCCTTGTAAACAAAAGTGTATCCTTTCTTTCATCAAAATTTTCATAATGACATAAAAGGCTTTAACTTTTATTTGTCAAAAGTTCATTCTACCTTTTATCAATACTTTTATAGTGACATAATAGTGTTAACTTTTGAACAAGTATGGGACAGTCACAGGTTCACGGACGTAAACAACATATCCCATAACAATTTGCAATACATAAAATCATAAAGATTTTACTGCAAAAATCATCTTCCAAATAACTTAGAATTTAAATATAATTGAAGATTTGAAAACAAGAAGATTTTCTTATTGGTTTCGCAGCTTGTGATATTTTTTCACACATTGGCTGGGATCCGAACAAGATCTTACTTATCTTTGGTAGATTTGATCAAGTAGTCGTATAGATCGACAACTATTATTTGGTGGTATTCTTCAATATCCCAATCTGATAGCTTATGAATATATATCTGATTATTTCGGGTCATGATTGATCTAACCCAAAAAAAGGAGTTTACTTATTAAACAGAAAAGCCTTTCTCATATACACAACATATCTTTATTCAACGATTAATTGAATGGTTACGAAATAATTTTTTTTCTTTACTGTTTGGAAAACAATCAAAATGAGTCGAGTGCTAAAGAATTTACATCGGTTAAGGAACTCGAGATAGGGATTTCTGTATTGGTATTCACGTATGTTGTCCCGGAGGTTGTAGGAGCGAGGATACTGAGGGAACTAAGTAACTAGAGGTAGATTACTTGGTCACTATACGAAGTTGGATTTGTTCTTTGTATAACAACTTAGTTCTAAGAGTATTCAAAACTGGACTAGGTCCTAGGGTTTCTTCATTTGCGGTTTCCTCATTAACAAAACTATTGTGTTTGTGTGCTTTTACTTCTTTCGCATTAAAAGTTATTTAATTATAAAAGCATCTTATTACTCATATACGAAAGTTTGTGGTGTACTAGTGTACCCTCGGCATTTCAAATCTTCTCACCTGCTCAACACTTGTATCTAAGAATACTTGATAATTAAAAAAAGTGATGACCCCTTTATAACTTGTATTCTCACAAAATCTTACGATGTCTTTATTATCAATAAAAACCAAATGGTATCAAATTTATTTATTTTTTTTGATTTTTTTTTTTGATAAAAAGACTTTATTTCCATTAATAATCTCAAATGAAGGTTACATAGAGATCAAGTACATCAATAAATATAAAATAACAAGAACAACATGCTTGAAGTAGTACATATTTGAACAATTCGACAAGGAAAAGAGAAAGAAAACCAAAAGAACTACCTTAAACAAGCATGAGAGAACCGATTAAATCGAAGAAGAGATGGTCTTCAAGGGATATCCTGACATGTGGAACTTCTGGAATAATGGTAAAACTGAAATCAAATGGCAAAATCAGAGAAGGGATGGTCTTCAAGGGATATCAAGTATATTTTAATATTTTTTTTTGTGTATTTTTTTTTAACTGTCAATTAAGTAAAATGTCTTCAAGGGATATCAAGTATATTTATAAAGGAATAATGGTAAAACTGAAATCAAATGGCATATCTTCAAGACCATATAATAAAATTTACTTAATTAGGGTATACATAAACCAAGTCGTTTTTAAATCAAGTTTGTATCAGAATTAGGGTATACATAAACCATATAAATACAAAATTATATTCAAAACCGTTAGGGGATCTGGAAATTCTAGGTTAGCTAACCCAAAGAAATATTAACGTGACTTCCGATCATTCTTAATTCTTGTATAAATATCCCGCGAAACCCTCCTTCTTATAAGTTCGAAGCATATTGGTGTACTCATCCAGATTTTCTAAAGGTGGTGTTACAAAGTAGGAATATTAATATTTCCAGTGATTTGATGGGTAAACTAACTTTTCTCGGTACTTTTCTTAAAAGCCGGAGCAAAGAAAAAATCGGCTGCATCAAGAATAATATTAGTAAACTGAAGAAACAGTTACTACATCTTCAAGGGCTTAATCCTACTGTGACAACCATACAACAGGAAAGAATAACTTCTGATCAGTTAAATGAATATATAATTATGGAGGCTACTTACTGGGAACAAAGGATGAAGCAAATTTGGTTGAAAACTGGTGATCAAAACTCTAAACAATTCCATCTATCGGTTCAACAAAGGAGAAGAAAAAACAATATCTCTAGTCTACAAGGAATAGTGGACAATGGCTTACAAACCCTAGTGCGATAGCAGATGAATTGAATACTTTTTTCAAAACATTGTTTCAAGAGGACTTGAATATTCAACCCCCATCTAATCTACAACAATCTTCCTTTGTGATGGATAAAACTTCTAATTCCTCTATTTCTTCAATACCGACAACTGAATTTATCTGGAAGATGGTGAAAGATATGAATTTGTTTGGCTCGCCGGGACCAGATGGATTTCCAGTTATTTTTTACAAGAAATGTTGGTCTATAGTAGGAGAATATACAACGAAGTTCATTCAACAAGTTTTCCATTCAGGAGAACTACCAAGTAAGTTAAATCATACCCATCTCAGCTTAATTCCTAAGGTGAAAAATCCAGTTTCTGCAATGGAATTTCGACCAATATCATTGTGTAATGTTTTATATAAATTCGTCGCAAAGATCATTGCTATAAGACTAAGTCCCTTTTTGGATAAGTTTATTTCTTGGTCGCAACACGCTTTTATGAAAAGCATACAAATAATAGATAATATTGTTATCGCAAAGGAATTATTTCACTCAATGCACAAATCCAGATCGAAACAACTTTTTTTTGCACTAAAACTATATATGTCAAAGGCGTATGATCGGGTTTCATGGTCTTTCTTGGGTTTTATGATGCATCAAATGGGTATACATGGCCATTCTCATCAACTGATAATGAATTGTGTATGTACGTCTACTGTTTCAATTATTGTTAATGGTGCTCAGTATGGAAATTTCAAGAGTGGAAGGGGATTATGACAAGGCTATCCTTTATCTCCATCATTATTCATTATTTGTTCTCAAGGCTTATCACTTCTCATGGAAAGTTTGAAGAGTTAAATCTTTACAATGGTTACACACTCAACATCAATTATCCATCAATAAGCCACCTTATGTTTGCTGACGACCTGTTTTTCTTTGGCAAGAACTCAGAGAAAAATGTGCATCAATTGAAGTCTAGCTTAGATATTATTCTTCCTTCTCAGGACAGATTATAAAATTTTCGAAATCTTCGATACATTTCAACAATGGTTGCTCTGATTTAAAAAAGAAACTATCCAGAAATTCTGTGTAGAGAAATGGAAGTTAATGAAAAGTACTTGGGTTCCTTTCCTTTGAAGTCTGATTATAGTATAGAAACGCATGAGCCACTGATAGCAAAGTTTGAAAATAAACTATCTGGATATAGATCATTCTTTTTTAACTCTGCAGGAAGGACAATTCTCTCCAAGAATATTTTATCGGCTATTCCAATTTATCCGATGGGAACCAACAAACTTCCAAAGGGGGTAATAAATCAGATAACTCATATTCAGAGATCCTTTTGGTGGGGTCATGATACAAGTATCGGAAAATTTCATTTTATTAACTGGGAAAAGATGGCGAAAGTTAAGGAAGATGGAGGGCTTGGATTACGGAATATGGAGCAGGTAAATGTTTCGTTGGTCTCAAAGTTGGTCTGGCATTTTTTAATGAATGCTGATGCAACATGGGTGAAGATTTATGATTCCAAAACAAAGTGATTCAAAAACCTGAAAATATATGCTTTATGTTAGTGTTTGTAGGTGAAAATGGTTTCTGCTGATTTCGATAATTATGGGTGTACAGGTGAGAAACAATTTAAACCCTAAACAATGTACTGCAAGGGAGTACTTTAAATTCGAGGGATCAATATGTACAAGTCCGGCCTAAACTAAGAAATGGCCGTTCCAGACCTGCTTCGGTCATAAAGTGGAGGAGAATGGGTTGGTTTTGGAGAGGGAAGCAAGGAAAGTGGTGAGACCAAAATAGTTGATTCTGGAAGAGTAGTTGGGTTACTACGACTTGTTATCAGAAAAGTGAGAGAGCTAACAAGGTGAGCTAGCAAGTAAGTATTTATGAGTGTTGTATCTCCCGTATGAACTTGTTGTTCAATGGAAATAGGTAAGACCTATTTATGCAAGTCGGAGTAAAAACGTACCCTGGTCTCATTAAGGAGTGGGGAAGTAAATGGGAGGATGTGGTAACCGTATGCATGGAATTGATGTTCCATAAAGTGGTTAAAGCATGAAATTGGTTTTCATGAAACTGCTAACATTATGGAATTGATGTCCCATAAAGTTGTTAACGCATGTGCTTTATGTCCCATGAACGTTTCACACATAACTTCCCGTATTTACTAACCGCCTCAACCTTATGACACTTACTTATGACGGGCGTAGTGTACGCCGCACGCTGTAAACCGCCAAACCAATATCCAAAGAGGATCCCCCAGTTTTTGTTGATGTCTCGAATGTTTTGGAAAACATGTAGCACATTGTTGTGGCTTGGCAAGTCAAGCTAGGGAAACTTGCCAGCCTGGTGACCTTCGACGGTCGAGATTTTGCATCTTGAGAGGAGGGGAAACCGTTGATCGTTGCACGCCTTCGTTTTGGTAGAGGCGTAGTGAGGGACAATGTGATGGCGCGGCTAGGTTGGCATGACGTTGGCATGGCAAGGTTTGGCGTGGCCAAACTTAGGTTTTCGGGCCAAAGGTTACCATGTGTCGTCTGGTAACCTTGGATGGCTAGGATTTGCTCCTGGGATTGAAGGGAAACCGTTGATTGTTGCACGCCTTCGTTTTGGTAGCCGCGTAGGGAGGTCCAACGTGGTGGCGCGGCTAGGTTGGCATGGCAAGGTTTGGCGTGGCCAAACTTAGGTTTCGGGCCAAAGGTTACCATGTGTCGTCTGGTAACCTTGGATGGCTAGGATTTGCTCCTGGGATTGAAGGGAAACCGTTGATTGTTACACGCCTTTGTTTTGGTGGCCGCGTAGGGAAGGCCAACATGGTGTCACGACTAGGGTGTGGTTAGGCTTGGCATGTGGGGTAAAGGGTTCGCCTTGGGCGTGGCTACATTTTGGCTAGGTGCGATTTTGGGTTGGCATGTGAGGCCAAGGGTTTGCCATGGGTGTATGGCGTGGCTAGGGCCAAGGCAAGGGCGTTTGGCTTGGCATGTGGGGCCAAGGGTTTGCCATGGGCGTATGGCGTGGCTTGCTATTGGCTAGGTGCGAATTTGGCTTGGCATGTGGGGCCAAGGGTTTGCCATGGGCGTATGGCGTGGCTAGGGCCAAGGCAAGGGCGTTTGGCTTGGCATGATGTGACTAGCATGGCTAGGGCCAAGGCAAAGTGCGTTTGGCATGGAGCGGCTAGCTTGGCTAGGTTTGGTTTGGCTTGGCATGTGGGGCTAAGGGTTTGCCATGGGAGTATGGCGTGGCTAGCTTGGGCTAGGTACGATTTTGGCTTGACATGTGGGGCCAAGGGTTTTCCATGGGCGTATGGCGTGGCTAGGGCCAAGGCAAAAGCGTTTGGCTTGGCATGGTGTGACTAGCATGGCTAGGGCCAAGGCAAAGTGTGTTTGCCTTGGCGCGGCTAGCTTGGATAGGTTTGGTTTGGCTTGGCATCACTACACCAAAATGAAGAATCCGTAACATTAGACCGTAACATGTTTTTAATGTTACGATATCAGTAACATTTTCTCGTAATCCGTAACATGTTTTAACTATTCCGGTTTCGGAACATTGTTTTAACGGGTTGTAACGGTTTAATACATGTTACGGGTTTGGAGATACACTAGCAAGTCAAAATACACTCCATAAAAAAGTCTATTCACACTTTCTCGGTCAAGGACACTAAGCTATTTTCTGCCTACACTCTCTCTTCACATTCTCTTCACGACTTCAACTGCAAAACATGGATTCCCTCGTTCGTTTCAATTTTGGCTCGAAAATTTCCCTCCCAAAGTATTCTCTGCATAGATCGTGGGATGTTTATCATGATCTCAGTTACAGTTTCTCTTCGGATAAACCCATATATTCAGTTTCCACAGCAAACTTAGCCATAGGTTTTGGAAAAGAGTTGAAGAAATTAGAGAAATCAACCCCTTTGGGTAAGTGAATGATGTTTGGTTTCAATTTTTAACTGTTAATAGGTATAATCTTTCTTTTATTTTCAATTTCTATATCTTTCATGTATTCAGAAATCATTGAAATTGAAAAATAGTGAATTATTGAACCCTAAAAAGGTTTAGCTTTACTGGGAACTAAACAAATACATTGAAATATTCTAATTGACTGTAATCTGAAGCATAGTTTAAAACCAAATATGGGGTTTGAATGCTTGTTGTGTTTCTGATTTTAGCTAATCAAAATTTCTTTTCTTTATGACTAGGATTTGTAATATTGAAGATTTTTTTTTTTTTTTAAGTTTAACTGAATCATGGTTTTTTGTTTTCAATTGAATGTATTAGTAGTTACAGAAGATAGGTCATTAATGGATTTCTGATTGGTTGCTACTCATATGTAATTAATGGGGTTAATTTCGTGGTTTGATTTTACCCAATTGATGTCTATTACAGATGATATGTTGATTTGTGAGTTGTTTTGATAGATTTAGGGAGAGTGGATGTTGGGATAGGGTTATTTCAACTTAGCCTATCATCGGTAAAGATTTTACTTCAGAAATTGCATTGTCACATAATCTGAATAAAGTCTATATAGTTAGATTCAACATTTTCTGAAACTCTCAGCATGTCGACCAACAAACACCCAATACCTTTATAAAACTATCCTTCTTAGGGGTTGTGTTTGACATAGCTAAGAGGAACTTGTTGATCTTACTAGAGTTTTACTCCCATTTTTGAAATTCTCTCAATTTTGTTCTGCTTCTGGCTTATGAGATCGTTATATCTTTGTTTAATTGACAACATCAATCGGTTAGGTAGGGTCTAGGGTGGTTGCAGGTAGGTCTTAGATTGTCATTAAAAATGGATTCTCATAGTACATGTGTTCTTCTTTTTGCTTTTGTGCTGGTTTTGCTATATGTGTAGTCAATATTCCTTCTGCAGAATAATTGTTGATTCAAATTGATGATGGTATCACAATGAATGTGGAGAGACTAAGATGGAACCAGTAGAAACACATGATGAATCCTTAAAGTAGGACCACCTCCTCCTAAGTCTAACACTGTGTTCGGAAGGTAGAACATGTTCTTTCTCCATTACCACCATCACCATCACCACCTCCTCCTTAGGGTACTCGGATAACTTCTCATAGAGTAGTATCACTTATACCTTTTTAAGTATGTTTCTATATGAATGACCACTGACAAGATATTTTTTGCCAACTTGTTTTGCTTTTCATGAATCTATCTCGGGCTTACTTTGTTTCGTGTTTAGACAAGACTTTGGAGCCTCTCTGCTCCCATTCTTATTATCTAGTTAGCTTGATTTGTTATGCTTAAATTGGGATTGATTATTGTACAAGTGAGATAGAATACCTTTTGTTTGAGGATGGGAACAAGGTTAGATGTCTTTGTTTGTATTTATTTTTATGAAAGGTGTGATCTTTAGAAATGTCTCAGGTGCGATGAACTCAGGGGGCAATACTTTGATAATTATGAGCAGTGAAATGCATTTTCAACTATATTTCAAGTTAATTTGTTATGGTTTGTGATCTACTTGTGGTGAATATTTGCAAATGCTTTAGGGTAGGTCAGAGAACATTTCGAACTATATTGCTCATTACATATGAATTAATGACCTTTAATTTTCTTTTACAGACAAGTTAACGGATATCAGTTCTGGAAAGTGCCGCGACAGCTCAATTACATATCACACACTCAAGAGGTCCCAAGTGCTTCTGCGTGGGTTAGTTTACTATATCCCAACTTATAGTAATGATATGATTGATTGCTGTGGTAGATGATTTGGTGTGTGTTTGTGATTAAATTTCGAAGTTCATGAATGTTTGATACATGATAGTGTGATTAGTTTGATTATATAGTATGTCAGTCCCGATGGACAAAAAGTGGATGGAAGAAGAAGATAGATCCGATGATGTGTACCTAGATGGCGTCAAGGAATTTATTGACTGTGCACGTAGAACAGGAAGAGATCTTTTCTCTTGCCCTTGTAAGAAATGTCGAAACTCTAAAGGTTTAGTCGAACTTGATGACATCGAGTACGATCTATTACGCTGGGGTATAGATAAAAAGTATGTGTTCTGGCACCTTCATGGGGAGAGTGAGTCTTTGCATGTGAATACACATCCAATAGTTGAACAAACTAACCCGTTTGAGCATCCTAGAATGGAAAATCTTGTAGATGATGTTTATGAACTGAACCACAGAAGTGGACAACCGGTAGATGATGGAGAACCTGAAGTTAAATCCCATAGTACTCCTAATGTTGATAGTAATTCACTTAGAAATAAGAAATTTGAAAAAATGAGAAAAAAAGCCACTGAACCTCTATATCCTTCATGCTCTAAGTCTAGGACTACCTTATCAACCATGATTGAGTTACAAAATTTGAAGGATCAATTTGGCATGACAGCAACAATGTCACAAAGATTATTATCATGGCTTAAGGATGTGTTGCCTGAAGGTGCCAATTTGCCTGATAACTACCCTAAGATGAAGAATTCTATCAAGGAGTTAGGGATGGAATGTATAACCATTCATGCATGCCCAAATCATTGTATTTTGTATAGGAAAGAGCATGCTGAGAGAGTCGAGTGTCCAAAATGCAAAATGCCTAGGTATAAGCATTATGTAGACCCAAAGACTAAAAGAGGAGGAACTGAACCACTACAAACTGTAAGGTATTTTCCGTTAATCCCAAGGCTGAAGAGGTTATACAAAGTGTACCTTGGATTGCAAAGCGATGACTTGGCATAAAAGAGCCAAGTCAACCGATAACCGATGCGCCATCCGGTGATTCTCCACATTGGAAGTATATAAATACGAAATGGCCAGAATCCAACCAAGAAGAACGCAACGTTCGACTTGGTATGGCTGCTGATGGTTTTAATCCATTTGGCACATTTAATAAGGGGTATAGTTGTTGGCCAATTATTATTGTGCCTTACAACCTCCCACCATCTTTATGCATGAAAAGGAGTTTTCAATGCCGACTATGTTAATTTCTGGTCCTAAAGAGCCGGAAAGCATATTGATGTTTATTTAGAACTGCTAGTGGAGGAGTTGAAGGAGTTGTGGTTCGAGGGTGTATGGACTTTTGATTCTTATACGAAGACCGAATTTAAGATGTCTCGCTATGCTATTATGGGGTATTCATGACCTCCTGCGTATGGGTCATTATCTGGTTGTAATGTATGGGGTTATAATTCATGTCCCGCTTTGTCTTTGATGATGTTGATTCTCAACGTCTTAAGAATTCTCAAAAATATGTTTTCGTGGATATCGACGGTTTTTGCCCACTAGTCACAAATACAGGAGCGATAAAAGGTTTAATAAGAAGGAAGAAAATCGTGGTGCTCCACGTAGATTTTCTGGTATTGAAGTTGAACAAAAGATGATAGAGCTTCAGAATAATAGTGCAGTTCCTGGCCAGGCAACAAAAATCAGTAGAAAGCGAAAGAGTTTGGATGATGATGACACTGAAGTTGATAGAAGTACTATTTCACCACCATGGCTTAGACGTTCGATCTTATTTGATTTACCTTATTGGAAAGAACTTCTATTACGCCATAACTTTGATGTCATGCATACGGAGAAAAATATTACAGAACATCTGTTAGGTACAATAATGGATGTTGCCAAGAAAACAAAAGATGGGGAGAATGCAAGAAAAGATATGAAGAGCATGGGAATCAATAAGAAATTGTGGTTAACGGAAGATGAAACAGGGAAAATATCCATGCCGAATGCATCTTACCTTTTGAGCAAGGACAAGAAGGAACTTTTTTGTCGTGTTTTGAAAGAGCTGAAGCTTCCTTCAGGGTTTTCCTCGAAGTTGAGCAACAATGTAACTGTTAAACCACCAGGGCTGAAAGGACTGAAGTCGCATGACTATCACATGATTATGCAGCATTTACTTCCAGTGTTGTTGAAACATGCTTACCATGGTGACAAGGACTTGCGAATATCGATCCATCGAATCAGCGTATTCTTTAATGTGTTGTGCTCGAAAGTTATCAACAGAGAAGAGCTTTTACTTGCAAGAAAGGCTTTGGTTGAGGCAATGTGTGTTCTTGAAAAGGAATTTCCTCCGTCATTTTTTGTTATAAGCGTCCACTGCATGGTGCATTTAGCAGACGAGGCTTTGATCTGTGGTCCAGTTCGATTTCGGTGGATGTACCCTTTTGAACGGTAAACTATTATTTTTACAATTATGTACAACTTTGTCTTATGTGTGCAGTTGTAGTGTTATTTATACTTATTCTTCTAATTTGCGTATATGGTCAGGTTGATGAAAAAGTATAAGAATTACAATCTTAATACAAGATATGTAGAAGGTTCAATTGCTGAGGCATATCTGGTGGAGGAAGCTACTATTTATGCTATGGAATATATGCCAGATTCAAGTTCTGGTAATCACAAACGTACCCGTGAGTCATTTCTTGATGAAGATGATGACTTTGCTGATGAGTCACCATTAGACAATGGTAAGGATGTTCTCTTGGATCAAATACAATTTCAACAAGTCCGTACATGGGTGCTGAACCGTGCAGACGGAGTAGAGATTTGGCAGCAGTAAGTTATAGATGTGTTAAATGTTCAATTTCGATTTTATCATTACTAATACTTTGTGACTTATCTCTCAAATTGTTTCAATTTTGCACTATTAGGAAATATGATCGGTATCTGAAAGATGTGACTAGTAAGTCTCGTAAGGGGCCAACGTCGAACATTCACACACCCAAGAGTTTCCCTGTTTGGTTATGTGAGGAGGTACTCAATACTTGATTTATTTATTTTTGAAATACAATACTTGATTTATGTTTATAATTATTTTAAATGTATCTTTTAATTCAACTAGTACTTGATTTTAACAGTTGGAGAAGGCAGGGGAAACTAATACTGATCTGTGGAGATTAGCTAATGGTCCACAGTTCACAGCGAAGAAATACACAAAATACCGTGTGAATGGTTACAAATTTTCGACGAAATCTAAAGATGACCGTCTAGTCACGCAAGATAGTGGTGTTTCTATGAGAGCATTAACCAAGTTTAGGGCAAAGAGTACAGACAAAAATCTCAAAGAAGTAATGACCACATACTATGGAGTCATAAGAGATATAATTGAGCTGAACTATACAGATTTCACACAAACTGTTTTTAACTGTGATTGGGTGAAGGTGGAAGACAAGTCACATGGGTGTAAAATTGATGAACATTGGAACTTAGTAAAGGTGAACTTGAATAAGTTGAAGAGCATTGATAAGGTGGATGATGAACCATTCATTCTTGCATCTGAGGCGAAACAAGTGTTTTACTCTAAGGACCTTACAGATGAAGAGTGGAATGTTGTTTTATTTACACCGAAGAAGTTAACTGCCAAGGTGGATGAGGAAGAAATTACTAGCACCTCGTATCAGTCCATTCTCGTGGATAATCCATCCTTACTAGACCTTCTAAAACAATGATCGTTATGGTTTTCTAGGATTTAATTTTATCAAAATTCTTTGTTGTTGATTTTACTTTTACTTCTTATTGCATTGGATTTTTATATTTGTCAATGTTAATGGATTCTCTTAAATTTTAGTTTATTTTTACCTCTAACCATTGTGTAGTTTTATGACACTCTTTTAACTTTATATTGGTTTAGTTATCTGTTGCAGACTTGTATAGGAAAAATGGCAGATCGTATGCATGTCACATTCAATGCTTTGGGTACTGCAGTAGGTATTGGTGCGACACATTTTAAGGATCGTATGGGGCGTCTAGTCAGAACTCATATTCCTATTGGTTATCCTAGTTGGAAGAAAGTACCAACTCATTTTAAAGATGACGTATGGAAAGCACTTCAGGTAAGAATATATATAACACCTATGTTTTGGTTACTTTCTTATAAGTAATTATAATGTATACGTACGTTTATGCAGGTAGAATTTGATGTATCAGATGACATGCGGAGTTACCTTGAGAAAGAGATGCCCGTAATCATAAGAAAGTTCAAAACCAAATTGCGATTTGAATATTTGGATAAGCATACTAACTACGACGAGCAAGTTCTAGATGTTCCACCAGGTGTGAGGGCTGAGGATTGGGAACGCTTCTGTAAGAATGAAGCTTTAGATGCTGCCAAGAATAAAAGAAAGACAAATGCTGAAAGCAGGTCGAAGCTCATGTATTCGCATACTTGTGGACGTTACTCTGGTTCAATGATAGAGTACAACTTGGTAATTATCTGTGTGAAAAGTTACTTAAAAGTATGTTTATTTAGTTATATATTTAACATACTTTTTTCGCAGAAGCAAAAAGACCCTAAGAAGAAAATTACTCGCAGTCATGTGTGGGTTGCAAGCCACACGAAAAAGAATGGGAAATATCTACCTAGTGCTGAGCCTTATGTTGTAAGTCAAATGATCGTATAACAGTATGTACAATTGTATATATTCATACATATATATGTTAACATATGTAACTTTTGATGTTTTAGAAAGAAGTCACGGCTGCTATGGATGCACAAGCTGCCACTGGAGATGGAAATATTACTGATACCGACATGTATGCAGCTTCGCTTGATACCGACCCAGTTGCCCAAGTATTTGGCAAAGACACTAAAGGGCATGTTCGTGGAGTTGGCAGCACCATATCCCGAAGGCGATGCTTGCATGTGGCACCAGCCTTGAAAATGCTTTCGGAAAAAGAAAAAGAAGGTAATGAACTGAAGAGCGAAATGAATATTGTGAATTCCAAGCTGGACACTTTAATGGAACATGTAAGTAAACCCCAAAACTTTTCAATTTTTTGCTACTCAGTTGTAAGTCTGTTAGATTTTATTCTTGCGTATTTATCCATTTTCCTAACTAACAGGTCTTAGGCACAAAGGGAAAGAGTGTCCAGCCTTCTACTGAATCGGTAAATGGATCATCAACAGGCAAGTCGTCTGTGGACACTTTGTCTGTGGGCACTTCCTCCGTTTCACCTACCTATGTTCCAGCAACATCTTCTGGGAGCTGCGAACTAAGGAATATGAACTTCGAAGTAGTTGCTATCGCAACCATAGTTACTGATGACACAAAGGGTATTTGCCATGGTTATAAGTTAGATGTAGAGCGCGAATCAAAAGTTATTCTAATCAAGATTGTGATGCCTAATACACCAATTTACAAGTCTGGGAAACAAGATGGTGCTAATATATTCGAGGATGTGATGGAAGGTGGATACTTGGTGTGGCCAAAATCGTTGATTACATACTAATGTCGATCTTAAGTGCTTCACTAAAGTTTATGAATTCTAAGTGGTTAATTTCTTAGTGTTGTAGTTATCGTTAGGTTTTTCGGACTAAAAGGCACTTGAACCTTGTTTAAGCTTGTTAAGATTGACTTCCTTTAAGTTTGGTTATTTATTTTTCATAGTTTTATTATAAGACTTCTGTTATTTAAGTATCTATGTTTTTCTATAATTAGTATCTATATAATTTGTTACATGTTAGGGGCAACACTTTTTAACTCCGCCAATGCAAATGCTTGTATCATTTCATTGCCGGTCCCAAGCCCGGATAAAGGAGGAGGGGAAAGGAGATTTGCGGGAAGGGATTCAAGTAATTGTGGTTGATGTTGGACCATCCTCAATATCGTCACATGTATAAGAGGTAAAGCTGATTTGTTGCAAGTTTTCTTAAATTTATTTGTGTTGGTTCAATTTATTGGTTTTGGGGAGCTGTGTTTGTTCACAGTACACGAGTAGGAAGAATTGTATGCAGAAACCTAAGGCTATTGGGGTGTCACTCAAGCATGAGGAAACAGAAGTTGAAGTCTTAGTAAACTACCTTAAAAGTTATCTACCTATTTCCTCTTTTTGATGCTGCTTTTGTATGCTTTATGATGTTGTTCAGTTCAGTTGGAGTAAGAACTGATCATAATGTTGCTAAAACTTTAGAGATGGAATACGCATACTCTATAAATCTATGGTTATTACTGAATTTTATCGAAATGGAATGATCTGTGTTGGTATATATGATGTTGATGTTATGAGCTGTAGAACATATTGATGCTAGGGTTAAATCTGTTACTTCATTTAAATGTTTGTAGTTGTTGATATCTTTATGCAGAGAGTTAAAAGGAATGGAGTCAGTAAAGATGACAAATCTCGAGCAGATTCTTCAACTATAAACACAGAATTGACAAACATCGATAATGGACCTGATTCATCACCATCAAACTTTGTTTTTGGTTATCTCGAGCAGATTCTTCTCAGATGGTGTTGTAAGTATTCTTTCCTTACAAGTACATTATATCTAGTTGCATTTTTTGGTGTTAGCATAAAATCCACAGTTTATTTTTTATCATTATTCAAAGAATAAATATTTGTGTCTGCAAAGACAATTTTTGATGGAATGGCTCTAGGAAGTGCTTTCTTGCTTTATGGTTATGTCGGAGGATGGTCCCGGACTCT
The DNA here is from genome assembly GCA_023531295.1 of Papaver armeniacum. NCBI lineage: Eukaryota > Viridiplantae > Streptophyta > Magnoliopsida > Ranunculales > Papaveraceae > Papaver > Papaver armeniacum. The sequence goes on from JAJJWW010006761.1 coordinate 58,110, forward strand.
GTTTCTACTTGCGCACGAGCTTCCTCAAGAGGTTTTTTTCACACTCAAGTTATTTCGTTGGTGTAAATGATCTTTTCTATATGCGCCCACACCTCTATCCACGAGTTTGAGAAATCTGCTTTACACTTGATTGTATGAGTAATAAAAGTAGTCGACACTGGCTTGTTCAAGTAACCTGACTTTGTATAGGTTTTCATGGCAAATGATCTAGTGGCTTATTCAAGTAACTGACTTCGTATAGGTTTTCATGACAAATAAGACCTGTTTAAGGTGTCGAACAACTAATTTCTGTGGTATCATTAATAATTCAACCGTAATTGAACAAGCGGTATCTTTGTTAACCAAATTGTCCCCTAGTTCGAGTCTGTAATTCCCTCCAGCCAATAGACAGCTGAGAAACATATCTATAAAAGGTCTAGACCAGATTGGTTTCTTTCCGTGGGTTTGCATTTTACCTGTGCGCTAATTTACACTTGTGTACAGATCGGTGATTTTGGAATCTTGGTGAGATCAGGGTTCAGCGTCTCAAAAATATTGGTGATTTTTTCGATGCTTGATCAAGTGTCAAAATGTGTATCCTTGTTATTGATGCTCCTGCATTTTCAATTGCACCATTGCAGGTAGTCCTGAATAATACTACTGTTGAGACGGACAACCCAGTTGTGCGTGATCGGGCTATAATTACAAGTCCAACACGGTGTTGCCAGGCTGTAAGTCCACAGAAGTAATCGTCTTCAGATAATAAATATGGTGGAGATGTCTTCAAGTCCAACACGGTATTTGCCAGGCTTTAAATGTAGGAAGAACGTACAAGTTTAAGCTTCTCGCAATAACCATCAAAAAGGATGGGAGACTAAAAGATACCTTGACACTACTAACGAATTTAGTTTCGTTTTCTTGTATTCGTAAAGAAAGAAATGATCCAATCTTATCTGTTTGACTCTTTGCTTGTTTCAAAAGCATATTAGTAATGATATTACGAGAAATATGGTACTCTTTATCTTTTAATTTGATGTGGCGAACATCAGAAATACAAATACATATCTTGAGTATGATGTTCGAGAACTGTGTCAGTTGCACATAGGGACAAATAACCTGATATATATGTGATTTCAGTAACATCAAAAGCCTAGTTTTGGAACAGTATTTCAGTGTTACAAGAGAAAAATTTAGTAACAGTTTGCATATGTGACAGATTGTGGAGACGTGTTACTACCTGCACGAAATAGAACAGATGGTCTGGTGTTGTGGAAACGTTACTGACTAAATCCGTAACATATAAAAACCGTGACAAAAAATCTGCCACACCCTCAACAGTAACGTTTATTCAGTGTTACTGAAGGTCTTTGTAACACCTATAAACCGTTACAATTAAGCTCATTTGGTGTTGTGCATGTGGGGCCAAAGGTTTTCAATGGGCGTATGGCGTGGCTAAGGCCAAGGCAAGGGCGTTTGGCTTGGCATGATGTGATTAGCATGACTAGGGCCAAGGCAAAGTGCGTTTGGCATGGCGCGGCTAGCTTGGCTAGGTTTGGTTTGGCTTGGCATGTGGGGCCAAGGGTTTTCCATGGGCGTATAGCGTGGATAGCTTGGGCTAGGTGCGTGACTAAGCTAGGGTTTTGGGGCAAAGGTCGTTTGGTAACCTTAAACGGCCAGGATTTGCTATTGGGATTGAAGGGCAACCGTTGATTGTTGCAAGCCTTCGTTTTGATAGCCGCGTAGTGAAGGCCAGTTTGGTGGCACGGCATGGGGCCATGGTGAGGTGTGTTTGGCATGACGCAGCAGGTGTGTCCGGCATGATTTGCCATTGGCACATAGGTGCGGCTAGCATGGCTGGCATGCTTTGGCGCGGTCGGTGTGGCTGGCATGATTTTCCATTGACACAGAGGTGCGGCTAGCATGGTTGGCATGCTTTGGCGCGGTCGGTGTGGCTGGCATGATTTTCCATTGGCACAAAGGTGCGGCTAGCATGGTTGGCATGCTTTGGCGCGGTCGGTGTGGCTGGCATGATTTTCCATTGGCACACGTGGGAATTAGGGTTTGGCTTGTCGTAACCCTAATTTGAAAAAGATACCCCGATAATTATTTAGGGACACATTAAAGGTTTTAGTAAATGTACCTAATAAATGCTTGTTATTTAAATGTTGTGACAACACTGTCTGCTAGGGTTTAGTGTTTTACGATTTTAACCCTAAGCTAAAAACCACCATCAACAGTTAGATAAATCTTCGTCAATAATTGTTGCTGGTTTATAGGATCAGGGAATTCTATACATATTTGGAATGATCCGTGGGTGAAAAACATACCGGGTTTTAGACCGACAAGATTATCTCAGTCGACAATTCAGGTTAACTGGGTTTCAGAACTTTTCATCCAAGGTCAGAAGGCGTGGAATGTGGAACTCTTGATACAGCTCTTTCCAGAGAATCAGGTGGAAGCAATTTTAGATATCTATATTCCCCGCGATGAATCTATAGAGGATAAAATGATTTGGTTAAAAATTAAATCAGGAATATTCACTGCGAAATCATGCTATAAACTTCTGGCAGATAATGTGGCGACATCTTCTTCTATCTCTTCGTTTCCGTGGAAAATTTTCTGGAAAAAGATGAAGACTCCACCTAAAATCCATAATTTTATATGGAAGGTTGTTCACAATGGGTTGGCTGTTTATAGTAATCTTTCAAGATTTAACTCTCATATTCAGAATTTATGCCCTGTCTGTCAACAAGAAGAAAAAACAATCCATCATCTTTTATTCACTTGTCAATTCTCAAAGGTCATTTGTGTTTCCAGAAAGCCCATTATTCATTGATATCCAAGATGGTATTTCACCGATGGATGATATTCAATTGTGGTTAAATCAGGTAGATCAAGGCATAATGTTAAACAGGTTCATGCATTTAATGGAATATATGGAAAATGTGGAATGATAAAATCTTTAACAGTAATCAACCTTCGGTACCAGTTTGTATCCGCAAAGCTCTGGAAGATTTTAAGATTTTCAACTTAAACCATGCCTTGAATTATTGTGCCTCAACCACTATACAGAGGCAAAATACAGTTCATTGGCTCCCTCCTCATTTGTTCTACATTAAGATTAATGTAGATGCTGCTTACAACAATGGTAAAGGTGCTGCAGCAGCGGTGGCGAGAGATTCATATGGTATACATTTGGGAAGTACTGCCTTTTGTTTTGATTCCTTCTCCTCAACAGTGGCGGAAGCAAAAGCATATGGCCTTGGTCTCCAGTTGGCGAGAAGACTGCAAATCTCTAACATAATCATCGAGGGGGATACTGAAGAGATTCCTAAAGCTATAACTGGGAACATGAACGATATTCCTTGGAGTATTCGATCCACTGTTCTTTCAATTGGAGACCGCGTCAAGGATTTCAGTGAAGTTAGTTTTATGGTTGTTCTTAGAGACGTTAATTCAATTGCTCATGACTTAGTTCAATTTGCAATTTCAAACTTTTTAAACAGATGGTGGGTTTATGATGAACCACCGGGTTATATTATGCAATGTATCATTTTACATGAGGATTAATATAATAAAAGATATGTTTCCTTCAAAAAAATAAAAATAAATTAATAATCGATGATGAAGTCTTTTAGATAATGATACAGTTTCACATATAACTCGTTCAAGGCTATTTCAGTTCAGCCAAACAAATTTGACTTAGAAATGAGTCATATTATCATGTCCTGATTCGTTTTACTTGATTTAATTTGACATGCCCTCGAATATTCATTTCAGAAGCTCAACAACTAAGATAAGAAAGATATAAACAATTAACATTGGAACAAACTGCTCTGCAAAAGAATGCTATGACAGTTTGAGCATTGAAACTCAACCAAATCACCAACTATCGGCTCTACCACATAAAGATATTGTAAGCGGTTGAGGGTGAGGCTGTACATGGTAACGTTTATCCGCTAAAGCCAAACCAATTAAAAGAAAACCAAATCGAGCCATTTACTAATAATTGGATTTGGTTTAAAAGATAAAAACCGATAACGGTTTCGGTTTTGGTTTGATGTAATAACTAGACTGAATACCAACGGTAAAACTGATTAGCTTTGATGTAATTAATACCAACCATTAGATCTACCTAAGGTTAATTATATTTAATTTTATTCGTAGATTTAAACTTAATTTTATTTAATTTTGATATATAATTTTATGTTTAATTTTTTGTGTAATTATATTTTAATCTTTTTTTTTATGTATTTTTTTTTTAACTGTCAATTAAGCGAAACAGAATAATGTTGAAACTGAAATCAAATGGCAAAATCGGAACCCAACATGAAACAAAAAATCGAAACCGGTTTGTTAATGCATGATTTTGGTTTGGAAAATCAAAAACCAGGAGTCATGGTTTCAGTTTTAGTTTGAGCAACAACCTAACCCAAACCGACCACTACATCCATAGTTGAATCCATAGTTGAAGGGGGCAAGAGGTTAAAGGATATAAAAGACATTTTTACTATGTTAGTGACCTATATAAATTTAAGGGTTTTTCTCTATCGCTTCCGAAATTTCGTATCGGTTTTTCTTCAGCTTCTTCCCCAATTTAAATGGTGATCTTATCATAACCAAACCATCAATTTACACACCCAAATTCAAATTTCATGATCAATTTGGTCTGCTGATCAATCGGATTTCTTGATCTCTTCCTCTCGTCCATTCTAACGAGATAAAGTTGAAGTTTTGATTTCACATTTTGTATAAAGATGACAACTTTAACGCAGAAGAAGATGAAAATTGATGACGACGACGATCAACTTCTTCCACATCTTCCTCCGGATTTAATAATCGACAGCATTCTCACCAGATTACCAGCTCGGGTCCTAGTAAAGTGGAGTCGCGTCTGCAAAATATGGTACGATTCAGTTTATAATGGTAAAAAATTTGCTGAGATTCACTTTATTCAAAATCAAAACAAGAAAAAGCTATTCTTAAGTCTCCTCAATGTATTGCTTGTCGATGAAACAAAAACTTGCTTTTTCAGTTTAGATGACGACTGTCAACACAACACAGATTATTATCGACCATAGATTCCCCAGGGAGAGCTGAATTAGAAGGTTATTGTAATGACTTAGCTTGTATTACAAAAGTGCATAATGAGGCTTATCGTGGTAAGGCGGCAATAGTTTTCGCCAACCCGACCAGGTGTTAAATACTGCATCTCCCCTTTTTGTAACCTCGTACTGAGGTAGGATGCGAGTATTTGTGTCATGGTTTTGGTTTTGATTCATCAAGTAAAGATTTTTTTACTTCGAAAGCCAATGACGAATTTGTATGCATGGTCTGTACTTTGGGAACTAAGTCTTGGAGAAAGATGGTTATGAGGGTAGCTGATATCTCGCCGCCACCAGGTTCTTCTCCTTTTCCTAGCCGAATGGTAACAAGAGTTTCGGGAAATGCTCTTGTACCAGCCACCCTTTGCGGGGGTGACCTTTTCTGGAGGTGAAGTCCATTATAATAGTAATGTAAGTGATATATTGCTGTCATTTGACATTCACAATGAGAAGATTCAGTTCATTCGACTCCCCGCTGAATGTAATTTGACCCCAACCTCGACAGTGACTTTAGTAGTTGAGCATCATCTTCTGGAGCATAAAGGATACATATGTGTTGCACGGTCTGAAAAGGCAAGGAGAAACATCATAGATCATAGCCATCAGCATTGTAACAGTCAGAGTAGTTTTATTTGTCGTTGTGGTTTCATGGTCCAGCTGTATATGTTGAAGGACATGAACAAGCAAGTGTGGATCAAGGGGGAGACTTTCAGTTTTCAAATTCAGCAGCTAGGTTTAGCACCAGCTGCCTTCTGTTGTTACCTTGACACTGCTACTTCTACTTCTACTACCCTCCCTACACGTATATTAAGTTTCTCTGATCAGGTTTTATTGTACTGGTTCGATGGGGAGTGTCTTAAATTCTTTAATTTTCAAACGGAACGTCTGGAGGTGGTAAGATCCTCATGCTCTTCTGGTTGGATAAGTCGCGGCATTTTCGAAGCTAAGATGGAAGGGGTTCCCCCAACAGACCGTGTTGTTGGTGATGATAATAAACTTTGTTGCTCATACATGGATTATCAGCTGCATACTCAAGTTGAAAACATCTGTTCTCTGAAAACCTTTATTCCTCCTGCAGGAGAAGTATAAATGATCAAGCTAAACAAGCAATTCTGAGAAACCGAAAGCAATTCTGAGAATGAAAACAAGCAATCCCAAACTTTGGAAGTAAAAATTGGGATTTATTTGGAAATATTCTAAATTGCAGAATTTCCTTTTACCGAGTTCTAGTTACAATAGCACTTGAGCCTATATAAAGAAGTTGCATACCGATTCCTGAATCCTGAGAACTCAGTGAAAGGAAATCAAATTTCTCTGTGGTTTGGTTTGATTTTGGTTTCTTTTCCATTGTAAGTTTGATTGTAACACAGGTAGCAGCAGCGGCGATGCCGAGTAAGAGGAAATATCCGAGGCTCATCGACAGAGAGCAGAGGAAAAAAAAGAAAATAGAAGAAGAACGTTCTTTGTGGTTTGGTTTCATTTTGGTTTCTTTTCCATTGTAAGTTTGATTCTGACCAGATTACCAGCTCGGAATCTAGGTCGATTCACTGCCGTCAGTAAGTTATGGTATGATTCAATACATGATAATGCACGATTTACTGCCTCTCACTTTGCTCAGCAAAACAGTAGAAATGATCATGATGATTTGAATTTAGTATTTAGTCTCTTAAATGTCCCCATAGACGCTCAGCAAAAAAATTGCTTCTTCAGTTTACAAAAGGATAGACATTATAGACACGATGAATTTCTGGATTACAAGTTAATTTGTCCAATAGCTTACAAAACACCGTGTGAACCAATCGGTTACTGCAATGGTTTAGCTTGTTTTAATCTAGTGAGGGAGCCTGAGCCTGGTGACGATGAAGGTGGAGTAGCTGTCGTTAACCCGTCTAGGGGTGATACACTAACCTACCCCTATGTAATTCCAACAAGTGCCAGATTTTTGTGCCATGGTTTTGGTTTTGATTCATCAACGAATGAGTATAAGATTGTTGTTATCTATACTACTACCACTACTTCAACAACAGCCGGTAGAGGTGGTGGTCAGGGGTTTATATGCATGGTTGTTACATTGGGAACTAAATCATGGAGAACCAGTGTTACTAGTACTTCTGAAATGTCACCACCACCAGGTTCTTCTCCTTTTCCAGATCAGATGGTGACCAGAACTTGGAAAAAAGTTCGTAGATCAGCCTCCCTTTGCGGCGGAAATCTTGTTTGGATATAACTAATTCTAGTATGAATGGTTATAAGGTTGAAATGTTGCTCTCTTTCGACATTCATAACGAGAAGATTCAGTTCGTCCAACTCCCAGCTGAATGTACACCTCTTACACCGACGATGAATGACCATCATTATATAGAAGTTGATCATCATCTTCTGGAGTTCAAAGGATGTCCCTGTGTTGCACGTGTTGAAAAGATATTGATAAGCGACACAGATCATCAGCACCATGGCGGTCGTCGTTGTAAACATCGCGGCGGTTTTTGTTGTTACCGTTTCAAGGTTCATCTGTACATATTGAAGGACAGGCTCAAGCAAATATGGGTGAAGGAGGAAACTTTTGATGTTCGAATAAAGGCAAAAGGTTCAATCAATCATCCCTTCTGTTGTTACTTTGACACAACTGCTGCTATCTCTCCTACATGCGTATTGAGTGTCTCTGACCAGGTGCTATTGTATTGGTTTGATGGGGAATGTCTTGTATTTTACAATCTGCAAACGAAACATCTCAAGGTGGTAAACTTCTCTGGATTAGGTAATAAGCGAGATCATGACATTTTTAAGTCTAAGATGAAAGAGATTTCCACAGACCCTAGTACTGGTGAGGATGATAGTATTTATTTCCCGTCTATTGATTATCAGCTGACTGCTCATGTGGAGAACATCCTTCCGCTGAAAACCTTCATTCCTGAAGGGCAAGTTGCTGAATTTGATTGTCACAAGGATTTTGTGCAGTCTACAGCTTATAATATTCCCATAGGATGGGTGACCACAGGAATCAAACCACCCAAATTTTATCCTTTTTTTTAGTCCATTAGTGCTGGTATGTTGGTACTATCTAATTTATTTCCTTGCAATTTTGCATACAATGGAGGTTACTAGGATATACACGTGTATATATGTTCAATTTGGGTTTGAATCTATTCTAGTTTTTTGATTGTTCAGGTTTCGATTTTCTCGACTTCATTCCAGTGTTATACGTATGCTTCTGGTAATAGTCCATGGTCATGGGGGTTGTTGTTTATTTGTTTTTGCCTTATTGGATTTATTTGCATTATGCTAAAGCAGGAAAAGTAAGGCACAAGTATATTGTCAATAGTTAACTTTGATTTCTTATACCATTGCTCAATTTACTGTGGAAGCATGCAACAACTTGCTCTTTTACTTACATTGTCTTCTGCAGTTCCCTGCTATTGCTGGACTTGTCCATTTATCTCAAGATTCATGCACCACAGTGAGTGGTATTTCAGGAGGTTCTCCTGTGTTCCCAAAAATAAAGAATCATCTGTAGTGCTCTATCTTTATGAGGGCATTCCTTGTAGTGAGGTGTTTGGATATCATCGCCCAGTTGTCTCTTTATTGACGAAGTGGAGCTTAGTTGCACTTTGTTTGAAACCATGGTTTCTACTTGAATTTCTGACTGCATTCATAATACTTGGCTGCTATTTTTACCTTTACGGGACATGAATAGCTGAGAATCACACTCATTTCTTATTGCAGAACAAACAGCATCTGAACTGATTCTAAAGAGTGGAAAGACGAGATGAGTTTCGATTATGACTTGAGTGCATTCACAAGAACTTCAGCTTGGATGCACTTTTAGCTGGTGTTTTTATATTAGTTGATACGCGATGTGCCTGTTCAAAACATACTTATAAGCTGTAATGGTGAATGAATTTAACACACAGTCCAGGTCAGGTATGCCTGTTTCACAATGTTGGTTGCAGAAGGGGTACATATAATAAAATCTTCAGCGGGACCCGGTTTTTCTATTTCTTTAGAATAATAAAATCATTTGTGGGATCAAACCAAATTGTTCAATTTGGTTGGATTTCCCACGGTGGAAACTAGACTTCGGCCATCCATATGGCTCGACAAGTTAAAAAATTTGTTCACCCCCATATGAACTTTTTTTTATGCTGAATATGAAGCTTTTATTAATGGAGAGGGTAAATTACAAGAGTTGTATCTTTCTCAATTGGAGCTGAGATAAACTTGGTGGATTATACATCCAGCCTCTTGAAACTTTGAAAACCCAAGCATGCCTAGCCATTATATCAGATGGCTTATTACAGCTTCTTTTAATGAACTTGCAACACCATATAGGATTGTTGCTTAACATAAACTTAATATCTAAGATAAGTGACTGATTCTCCCAAGTTACTTTGTGTAGATCGCCATTGACTACCTCCACAATTGTTTGTGCATCTAGTTCGAAACACGTCTGTTGTATCCGTTTCTCCTTCGCCCATGTTAAAGCTAGCCAAAGACCTCCACGCTCAGCTTGTTCTGCAGTTACATATGTATATGCATAGAGACATCTCCCGCATTCGTATGAGCCTGCAAAGTTTCGCACAATTAGACCAATCCCTGAATTATGAGAATTATTACTTAGCTTATAAGAAGCATCACAACATATGGATAAATAAGGTGCAGCTGGTAATATCCATTGAGGCATAGGACATGTGTTTTGTTGAGCATACTTAGGAAGCTTTCGGTTTTGTTTCATGGTTTTTCATGTTCCCAAACTCAGCAGATGTATGCATTTAATCACTCCAACTGGGTTAGGTTTGATATCCTGAAATGTGTTGTTGCAGCGAGCTTTCCATATTTCCCATGTTGTGTTTGCCATTCTTATTATCCAATCATCTACTAGGTCCTTCATCCCATCTGAGAACCAGCTCCGTATCCAATTTGCAACAGAGTTTCCATTGTTTTGTATACCTGGAACAGTAAACCAAACTGCTATAGAAAAGCTACACTCAGTGAGAATGTGACGAGTAGTTTCAACCCCTTGATTACATATTTTGCAGAGTCCTCTTCCATAGCCTGTGACTCTTGCCATTCTTTCATAATCAGCGCCGGAACCAGGAATTTATGTTTGGGTGGGCTAAAAAAATTTTCTCGAACTCTCAACTTAATTTATCTCAACTGCAAGAATGACAACTGCGGTAATATACTTTAAGCACCCAATTTTTTTTCTAGTTTTAAAGGTTATTATAGGGATGCAAAAATATTTGGAGTTTGTACATATACGCATAATAAGTCATGACATATTGTATTTTTGTCTCATGAATACACTGTATTTTTAGATTATACGTAGATATACATAAAATTGTAGTCACTTCATAGAAGAAAAATGAATTTTTGGACAAACACTTGCTTTTTTTCTTTTATTAAAGGTGGACAAATGCTTGCTTAGTTAAGGACAAGACATCCCCATTTGACACAGTTTTATTTTATCAAACTGACACGTAACAGTGAGCCCATTCAATACTCGATTTTAAGAAACATCATGAATACTTGTTTTTCCCTATAGCCTTTGCACGGTTGAGATGCTATTCAAAAATTAATCCATGCAGACCGGGTTCCAAGATCTTCTGATTTCTTACACGCAGAATCATATCTTAAAAATTAATGGGCTAATTAAAATTTACACTAGGGCTAAATTTTATAAATGTTAAAAATTACACTAACAAAATATCTTTTTAGAAATTTTGGGGTGGGCTTCAGCCTGGGTAAGCCACCCCCTAATATCGTCCCTGCTTTCATTAGATGGGAGAATATCAGTAAGACACTTCCATAGGAAGTGCTTCACCTTAGGTAGGGTGTCCAAACTCCAAAGTTGTTTCCAGAATTTGGCTTCTACTGTGTTGTAGACTGCACTTCCATTCTGTTTGATAGAAATGAGCTTTATGTATTCCGATTTAACAGTAAAACGGCCATCTCTTGTTAAAGTCCAAATAAGTCTGTCCTCTTTGATCAAAGGGATACGAATTTTGAGAATGATAGCAGCGTCTTCTTGATTAAACAACTGTATAACTAGTTGTTGTCTCCGTGTTCTTGTATCTTGATCAATTAACTCCGACACGAACTTATAGTTATGTGCTACCTCAGCTGGAACTCTCGGTATTGGCGGTGAGCTTTTGCCAGGAATCCAAACATCATGCCATATGCAGACCTTACTGCCATTACCAATCATCCAAAAACTGAACTGACGGATAAAACTCATCATATTGTATACACTTTGCCATTCAGCTGGAACTCTCGGGATTGGTGGTGAGCTTTTGCCAGGAATCCAAACATCATGACATATGCAGACCTTCTCGCCATTAGTCATCCAAAATCGAATCGACGGATAAAACTCATCATATTGTATACACTTTGCCATGCCCATGTTGAATTTTTCTTCTTTTTTGCGTGCATCGCATTCATAGTTGGGAAATAACATATTGTTTTAGAGCATGTGACCATATGAGATGCCCTGACATGAAAATCATATTCCCGAGAGCAATAATTAGGAACCCCAAAAAAAAGTGAATTCTAAACAAAATTTGGGTTCTACTCAATTGCCTCGTCACTTGAGTTTGTTACTAACTTTGAAATCTTTATAATTAAATGACCTACGATGTGCCTGTTAGACCTTGAATCTACATCATAACATAAGATGTGAACTGCAGTTTACATTTGTCTCGGTAGCGACTTATGTTTTACATATTCTGTTAGAGTCATTAAACATGATGATTTATTCCCAATTTGGATGATGCATAACGATTCGATCTGGCTATACTGATTACTACGCTCGACCAATCGTATTTGAAAACAACCATGATCGGTTTCACTTCAAATTTTTTTTTATTTTTTTATTTTTTTGAAGGAATCATAAGAGAAAACAAAGTGCAGAGATACATCCAAGCATACAACTTATCCAAAATACATACAAGGGGTGTGTTATCCCAAACACTATTGACACGAACTTCATTTTATTCACTAAACTCAAAACTCTATGACAATTCAAATATGTAAGACCCAATCGAGTCACAAATCCCAATGCAAAACTTATCTCATTACATGTGAATAACAATTTTTTATTTTTCTTTTTGTTTGCCTAAAGCCCAATCGAGTCATGTAATTTGGCTTATGCCTTACAACACCTTTTGTATGCACCAAAGCAGGACTAATCTAAGTGTTAGGTTAGAAACAAACAAGATTTGTATGCATAGTTTGTGCCTATATATAATCTCAGATGCAAAAAAATAAATTATGTCTCTGTTATTGAAGCATTTTATAATTTACAAATTATGATTTTTATGATAAGAAAAATTTACAAATTAAGATTAAGATATTTGAGGAAACTGAGTTCCCATACGGTTCGGAAATAAAAATGGTTTTTATAAGATAGTAATGGAACAAGGGACAAGAATATTTGGGATTATGGTATAAGTGCCCGGGTACTTATTTTGGTCTCACCGCAGGATTCGATGATGATCGGAAAATTTAAACAATATAACAAAGTGAATATCAAAGTTGAAGAGGTGGATTGTTATTTTTTGTAGTATGTTTTATTGCTCTTTATTTCTGTTTTTCTTTTTTTTTTATTAATGTTTTATTGTTAATTTTTTTGGAAAATATTATGGTAAATTAGTAAGTAATTAGAGTTGAATCAAGTTGGTGATGTGGAATAAATTGATGTGGAATAAATTGATGTATCATCATAGATTGTGCAGTGTCCTCTTTTGACACACCAAAATTACCATCAAACTTGTCGCTTGTCAGACTGCTTTATATGGGCAAAAAGTCACTACATGTGGCTTTAGGAGGATGGTTGGCTTAAATGTTCACTGGTGGACATTTAAGAATTAGGATTCATGAAACGTGTGCTGCTTCCTATACATGGGCATTTACGTTTGATTCGTCGCAGGAAGCAGCAGCCCGGTATTTACGGATTGGATAAGACGGGAAAACATGATGAGACATTTCTGGACATGACACGTCACCCTCCCAATCGGAAATCTTGGGAATGGACTGATCGGCGTAGCCAGAAACTAAGACCAAGAGGGGCCTATATGGCGGGCTAAACCAAAAGTATAAGACAAATTAAAAAGGTTTTAATGCAGTTTTTAAAATTTTATGAGGGCTAGAGACAAGGTTAGTCGATCCTTGGTATTATACTATTATTCCTAAATGGACTTTTGAGAAGTCCTGGATGAAAGATACATCATGTGTCGCGTTTGCCGCGTCATTTGGTGATGGATTTATCCGTCATTAGCGTTTTATTTTATCTTGTGTCAATTGATTATTTTTTTGTTTTTTTATAAAAGAAAGGGTTATACTCCCTCCTCAATATATAGGCGGAGAAGTGGGTTTCTCTTAGAATAAGAAAAAGCTTTGATTTCCTACATATTCATCCTCTTTCCAGTCTTACCCTTTGTACAATTTCCAACATTAGAGACATTAACATAATTGTGATGATAATTACCTATAATAAATAAGGGTAAATTATGGAAAAATCCATCTTGGAATTGAAAATCTGCCTATCTAAGAGCAACTGCAGTGGTGCGACCATAACCAAAGAGCAAAGAGCAAAAAAAAAACCAAAATTTGGGTTTAGTCCGTGTTGTAACGCAGTGGAGGGAGACTAAAATGTGATCAGGCGCAACTTTGAGTTACGCCCCAATCAGGCGCAACTCCAAATTGCGTCCCTTTTTTTTTTTTTTTTTTTTTTATTGTTGGGGCGCAACTTTGAGTTACGCCCCAAATCAGTCTCATTTTTTTTTTTAATTGTTGGGGCGTAACTTTGAGTTACGCCCCAATCAGGCGCAATTCTAAATTGCGTCTCATTTTTTTTTTTTTTTTTTTTTTAATTCGGGCGTAACTTTGAGTTACGCCCCATCATCAGGCGCAATCCCAACACCCCGCTCCATCAGGCGTAACTTTAGAATTGCGCCCGACTAAAGACCAGACTAAAGACTAAATATGTTCTGGGTTTTGGTTATAGTCTGGTCTTTGGTCTTTAGTCCGTCTCCACTGTGATTGGTTTCTCGATCAAAATTATAGTTTTGGTCGTCCATCGTGGATGCTCTAATGGTACTACAAATTTTTAAAACTCCACCTATATAATAGAGACGGAAGGGAGCATTAAATATTAAAAGAAAGAAAAAACAAATACAACAGAAATAGAGCAATTACATTTTCATTAGCTTTTCCCAATGACTTGTTTTTTTTCTTTTTTTTCCTACAACCCAATTGAGTCATGAAATTTGGCTTAATGCCATACAACACCTTTTGTATGCACCAAAGCTGGCCTAAACTAAGTGTGAGGTTAGAAACAAACATGACTTATATGCATAGTTTGTGCCTATATATAATCTCACATGCAAAAAATGAATTACGTGCCTGTCATAGTAGCATTTTATAATTTATAATTAAAAATTATGAATTTTATATGATAATGAAAAATTTACAAGTTAAGATTAAGATATTGGAGGAAACTGAGTTCTCATAACCCTCACAAACAAAAATGGTCTTTATGAGATAGTTAATGAAACCTAAAGACAAGAATGCTTGGAAGATAGATGCTCCAACATTTGTGATCAAGGAATATGGGCCGGGGTACTTATTCTAGTCTCACTTATGGATTAGATGATGATAAAAAAAGATTGAACAATATTGTAAGTGAATGTCCGAAAGGAAGAATTCAGTCATTTTTATTGCTTTTTCTTTCTGTTCTTGTTTTCTTTTATCTAGAGGTGTAAAACGTGCCGGCCCGGCACAACCCGTCACATGAAATCGCGTGCTTCACGTGTCATGTGTCGTCCTGTGCTGTGCCAATGATTTAAACGTGTTGTGTTTTACTAGTCAAAAGCTAAGCACAGCACAGCCCACGGGCACAACACACGAATAAACGTGTTGTGCCGTGTTAGCGCACGTGTTATAAACAATTTGAAATCACTTAATGTATACATTAGTCGGACATTACACGAGAATATAAATAGACAACATATCATTTGAAATTATTTCAAGTAAAATTAACAAGTTTATTCAATAAAAAGAAATAGCCGATAAAATATAAAATTGGATCATTGTCATGTAAATTAATGTTCTAGTCAAATATAGTTAACGATATTGGAATATATTTTCCAAATATTAACTTTTTGTGAATAGTTTTTCTTTTTGTTTCCGACTTATGCTTCTCGAGAAGCAACGACACTTTTAAATTGTCCCCCGAGTTCTGATAAATTGTCCCGAGTTTTGTTTCCGACTTGCCTATTAGTATTTGTGGCTCAGTAGGCTGGTTGGTTAGTAAGCACCTCCACACTTCTGATAAATGATTTTTTTTTTTAAATTGGAGTGGGTTGTAACGGCGAGGGGTAGGATTGTACAATATCAAACTCAAACGTTGTCCCGAGTTAAATCGGATAAGAACCCATAAAAGCTTGAGAACCCCATAAAAACTTGAGAACCAACCAAATGAATAAGAACCCCATTTCTCCTCAAAACCCTAGAATTTTTACTTTTTTTATTCAATTCGCACTTTCTTCTGTAGTTACTTTTCTGTAATCAAGGATTTCATCATGGGGAATTTTAATAATCTTCCAAAGGAGATTATGTTAGAAATTCTAACGGATTACTCTTTGAATCAGCTTTTGGTCGCAAATTGGTTTGCGAGACCTTGGAGAGACGTTGTTCGTCACCCATCCTTTTCACGGTTGCACCGAATCGTCTTCATCATGATGATTCTGGTAAGTTACTAAGTTTTGTTTTCTTAAGTTGTGAACATGAGGTTGAAGAATTTTATTATCACTACAGGAAAAATATACATCTACAACTGGGGTTTTACAACTCTTTGCTAAATATCGTAGAAAGTCATATGTTTTACAACTGTTTTCGAAGTAAGAGTTGTCGTATATCATCACTACCAACACTTAGGACCAAGGGGTTTCGATAAGAAAAAAAACGACAACTCTTTAAGAAAAAGAGTTGTGACGACATTTAGCTATAACAACTCTGTTTTATAAGTGTAGTGACTTAGCCTATGACAACTCTCACAAGTGTTGTGGAAGAACACAAAAATATGATAATGAAAAATATGTTAGAGGGGAGATTCGAACATGAACCCACCGCATGGAAGTGTAGCTCGTCAACCATCCTTTAAGTTCACAAGTTATGTTTATTTTTATTTTTTTAAATAGAAACCTACAACAACACTTATAAGTGTTGTTGAAGTAAAAATATATAATGTTGGAAAAAATGAGGTTATAGGGAGATTCGAACATGAATCTACCGCATGGACGTCTAACTCATCAACCATCCTTACCGTTCACAAGTTTTGGCTTTTTTTTTTCTTTTTGTATTAAAAATGTATAACAACACTTATAAGTGTTGTTGAAGTAAAAATATAGAACATTAGAAGAAATGAGGATGGGGGGATTTGATCCTCAACCTCCTATGGAAGTCTACACCACTAACCATACCTACACTATTACATGTTCTCGTCAAGTTTATGGTTCTTTAATACACTAACTTTATGACAACCCTTCATAAGAGTTGTAAAACAAAATGTAATGCTCAAAAATAATACTCAAAGTGGTCGAGCCGCAAAAAGCACGAAGCCTTCTCTCGTAAACAATCACATACACGCCTTCTCTCGTAAATAATTACATACATTTTTCACTATCGTAATATTTACTTTACTCACTTCAGATAAGGGTAGTCTGGTAATTTTCACACTCTCCATAATATTTATTACCTTTATTTCTAGTAAGGGTAATATGGTGATTTTAACAATTTATAATATTTAGTTTACTTATTTTCCGATAAGCATGGTCTAGTCATTTTCATAGTCTTCATAATATTTATTGCATTAATTTCCAAGAAGGGTAATATGGTCATTTTCACAAGCAGTAATATTTACTTTAATTTTTTTCGATAAGGGTAGTCAGGTCACTTTCACAATCTGCATAATATTTATGGCACAAATTTCCATGAAGGGTAATATGATCATTTTCACTATCTGTATTATTTACTTTACTTATTTCGAGATAAGGATAGTTTAGTAATTTTCACAATCTCCGTAATATTTATTACCTTTAATTCTATTAAGGGTAGTATGGTCATTTAACTCTAGTAATCTTCGAACTCGGGATGTTCAATTCGATATATTTCTTATCCAATTCGATATATTTCTTACCCGTAAATTGATGGATTCGTCGTTCTTACCAAGTTTCGAGTTAGAGTAGTCAAATCGCGCGGGTTTCGATCTCGGAGCACGGTATGCATAAAATATGCATAAATAAGGTTTGTTTAAGGTTTCGTAGAATATCTCGAAGAAATCTTACACCGTAAATGGATGGATTCGTCGTTCTTACCAAGTTTCGACTTAAAGTAGTCAACTCGCGGCGTGTTTCGATCTTGGAGCAGAGGTATGCATACAATATACGAAATAAGGTTTGTTTAAGGTTTCGTAGAATATTTCGAAAGAATATTACCTCGCAAATGGATGGTTTCTTCGTTCTTACCAAGTTTCGACTTAGAGTAGTCAACTCGCGGCCGGGCTTCGATTTAAGAGCCCGGTATGCATACATTTATGCAGTAAATAGGGTTTCTTTAAGATTTCGTAGAATATCTCGAAGAAATCTTACCTGTAAATGGATGGATTCGTCGTTCTTACCGAATTTCTGAATTAGAGTAGTCAACTCGCGGCCAGGTTTCGATCTCGGATCCTAGTACGCATACAATATGCAGAAATAAGGTTTTTTAAGGTTTCGTAGAATATCTCGAAGGAATCTTACCTATAAATGGATGAATTCGTCGTTCTTACCAAGTTTCTGACTTAGAGTAGTCAACTCACGGCCGTGTTTCGATCTCGGATCCCGTACGCATATAATATGCGTAAATAGGGTATTTTTAAGGTTTCGTAGAATATCTCGAAGAAATCTTACCCGTAAATGGATGGTTTCTTCGTTCTTACCAAGTTTCGACTTAGAGTAGTCAACTCGCGGCCGTGTTTCGATCTCGAGCTGGTACGCATACAATATGCGAGAAATAGGGTTTTTTAAGGTTTCGTAGAATATCTCGAAGGAATCTTACCCGTAAATGGATGAATTCGTCGTTCTTACCAAGTTTCGACTTAGAGTAGTCAACTCGCGGCCGAGGTTTCGATCTTGGAGCCCGATATGCATACAATATACAGAAATAAGGTTTGTTTAAGGTTTCGTAAAATATTTCGAAGGAATCTTACCTGTAAATGGATGGTTTCTTCGTTCTTACCAAGTTTCTGACTTAGAATAGTCAACTCGCGGCCCGGTTTCGATTTAAGAGCCCGGTATGCATACACTTATGCGAAATAGTGTTTGTTTAAGGTTTCGTAGAATATCTAGAAGAAATCTTACCGTAAATGGATGGATTCGTCGTTCTTACCAAATTTCTGAATTAGAGTAGTCAACTCGCGACCAGGTTTCGATCTCGGATCCTAGTACGCATACAATATGCAGAAATAGGTTGTTTTAAAGGTTTCGTAGAATGTCTCGAAGGAATCTTACCTATAAATGGATGGTTTATTCGTTCTTACCAAGTTTCTGACTTATAGTAGTCAACTCGCGGCCATGTTTCGATCTCGGATCCTGGTACGCATACAATATGCGAGAAATAGGGTTTTTTTAAGGTTTCGTTGAATATCTCGAAGGAATCTTACCTATAAATGGATGGATTCATCATTCTTACCAAGTTTCGACTTAGAGTAGTCAACTCGCGGCTAGGTTGTTTCGATCTCGGAGCGTGGTTTGCATACAATATGCGAAATAGGGTTTATTTAAGGTTTCGTAAAATATTCGAAGGAATCTTATCTTAATGTAAATGGATGGTTTCTTCGTTCTTACCAAGTTTCGACTTAGAGTAGTCAACTCGCGGCCGGGTTTCGATCTCGGAGCATGGTACGCATACAATATGCGAAATAGGGTTTTTTTAAGGTTTCGTAGAATATCTCGAAGGAATCTTACCCGTAAATGGATGAATTCGTCTGTTCTTACCAAGTTTCGTTTTTTAGAGTAGTCAACTCGCGTAAAATGGAGGTTTCGATCTTGGAGCCCGATATGCATACAATATACAGAAATAAGGTTTGTTTAAGGTTTCGTAAAATATTTCGAAGGAATCTTACCTGTAAATGGATGGTTTCTTCGTTCTTACCAAGTTTCTGACTTAGAATAGTCAACTCGCGGCCCGGTTTCGATTTAAGAGCACGGTATGCATACATTTATGCGAAATAGTGTTTGTTTAAGGTTTCGTAGAATATCTAGAAGAAATCTTACCCGTAAATGGATGGATTCGTCGTTCTTACCAAATTTCGAATTAGAGTAGTCAACTCGCGGCCGTGTTTCGATCTCGGATCCTAGTACGCATACAATATGCGTAAATAGGTTGTTTTAAAGGTTTCGTAGAATGTCTCGAAGGAATCTTACCTATAAATGGATGGTTTATTCGTTCTTACCAAGTTTCTGACTTATATTAGTCAACTCGCGGCCATGTTTCGATCTCGGATCCTGGTACGCATACAATATGCAGAAATAGGTTTTTTTTTAAGGTTTCGTTGAATATCTCGAAGGAATCTTACCTATAAATGGATGGATTCATCATTCTTACCAAGTTTCGACTTAGAGTAGTCAACTCATGGGACAGGTTTCGATCTCGGAGCGTGGTTTGCATACAATATGCGAGAAATAGGGTTTATTTAAGGTTTCGTAAAATATTGAAGGAATCTTACCGTAAATGGATGGATTCATCGTTACTACCAAGTTTCGACTTAGAGTAGTCAACTCATGGTCAAGTTTCGATTTCAGAGCCTGGTTTGCATACAATATGTAGAAATAAGGTTTGTTTACCCGAGAAGGTCCGAAACTCTTGTTTGCATACCTAGTATGTGAACATGAGTTAAGTTCTAGAATCGGTATTGTATGAATCTCATACTCATAAACTAAAACATTTAACATCTAAGGAATGCAAAGTTTGCAAACAATGGCTTAATGCAAAGTTCAAAACACAACTAGATTCATTTGATTATCTTTCATGATTGGTCGATCATCATATTTGATTAAATGTTAGATAAATATATGGTTAAGTTAAAACTGTTCATATGGCTAACTTCGGTTAACTATATGGTTGGTTCGATCTCGGAGCCACTTTCTTTTTTCGAAGTCGTTAGAAAAGGGTTTGTTTAAGGTTTCAGAGAATATTTTGATATATCCTGCTAAGGTTGAAGTCGAATGAGCTTCTTGGTTCATAGTTTGTATGACGGTATACCACATTTGAAGTTCGAATCGACACTGAGTTTCATATTTATTGATTTAGATGATGTATCATGTTAAGTTTTAAGTCTGAACCCTCCTGGAGCTTCTCGGTTCATAGTTTGTATGCCGTTATACCACATTTGAAGTTCGAATCGACACTGAGATTCATATTTATTGAGTTAGATGATGTATCATGTTAAGTTTTAAGTCTGAACCCTCCTGGAGCTTCTCGGTTCATAGTTTGTATGCCGTTATACCACATTTGAAGTTCGAATCGACAATGAGCTTCATATTTATCGATTTCGATGATGTATCATGCTACGTTTCAAGTCAGGACCCTCCCGGATCTTCGTGTCTTCATAGTTTGTATGTATTTATATCACATTTGAAGTTTGAATCCATCCGGAATTTCGTGGTCCATCTCTAGTAATCTTATAACCCGAGTCTACCGGTATGAACTAAAGCTACTTCATGACATGTATGACTAGTCAAAATTACTTCATGACCTATGTGACTTGTCGAAATTCAAACCGGAAGCACAAAAAAAAAAAAGTACAAAAGCACAAAGAGAAAGCACAAAGAAACACACCAATTATCGAATTCATTTTTATTTTCCCGATTCATTCTTATACATTTTTTGGATTTTTTTTATATCAGAATATCGATAACAATGCCATAAATTTATTAATATTTTTTTTGGAATTTTTTTTCGTGTCGAAGGTTGATAATATAACCGAATAATGAGTTCAGTATAACACAAAGAGAAACACATGTTTCTCAATCCGTATGAGCATCCCAAGTACAATCTCAACCGTCAAGATCTTCCCTTAATCCGTATGAGTGGATCAAATGAAATCTTGTTCGTACATTCTTTTACACGTAACCCTCCTCAACACTAAGAACTCCAATTCCTATCAATTTTCTCTTTCTTCCTCTCCGTCTGTTTTCTTCCTCACCTGCGCCTCCGACTCTCCCTCTTTTTTTTTTCTTCTTCGCAGATTTAATGCGTATTGTTGATATTTACTGGATCTCGCATCATACCCATCTCTAATCAACATCATAGAACCCTAATTTCATCTTCAATCGAATCTCGAGACCAGATTCGAAACCCTAGCTCGGTTCATCTCCAATACAAGTTTAGAACTTCAATTGAGACTTAACCCATGATTCGTCATCAAACCACAACTCTAATTTCATCTCTTAAAACTTGAGCATCAATCGGTTCTATAAATCCTAATCTGATATATAAAAGATCGACTCCTTCCTTTCCACAAATCAATAATCGTCAATCACCACCACCAACCGTTATCCCTAACTTGTCTAATCTCTCGACCTCACAACCTCAAAGTTCTCACGAAATCGCCTGAGGCGAAGAACAAAAGAAGAAGAAGATGAGAGAAGAAGAAAGAAGATTAGGGTTTTTGTTCTTCCCCAATTTAAGAATTAAGGTTTTGAGAATTGAAGATGGTGATGAACGTTATGTGGTTGTTGATGATTGTAGAAGCAACAGATGAGATTTTTGGTGTTGATTGTTGCTGAACTAGAAAAATTGAGAAGATGGATTAGTCTTAAGGTATTGGGCTAGTATTTGAGGTAATAGTCCTAATCTATGATGTTTGTTAAGTTATGCAGTTATGTTAAGATCAATATTAATATCTGTGTTTGAATCGTATGATTTGGTGAAGTTGTTGATTTAATGATTTTGGTATTGAGTAGGATTTTGTAATGTTGGTGCCTGGTGGTTGTGGTTATGAGTTGTTAGTATGTAATGGAAATGAAGTTTGCTGTTGAATCAAGTGCGGGTGGTGGCTTTGTAAGATGAATGTAATTGTGTGTATTAGTGATGATATTGAGTGAGTTTTATCGGAGATGTGATGTTGAGATTCACAGTGCGTGGGGAGATTGACAAGGTTTGTTTGCGGACTCTACAAACAAAATCCCGTCTCTCGTATTTGCCTGGATGTTGTTATTCGTGTTCTCTAATTGGCTCTAATGTGCGTTTGCGGGATGTGGGATTGATGAGAGGGAGAACTATGAGTACATAATTGTTGGTGGGATTATTCTTCACAAGTTAAGTGGAGAACTTATAGATACAAGTATAGGATCTGAAGGAGCTAAATGGATATTTGTACATCCAAGAAACTTTATGCATGAGAGGTAATAAATTTTAAGATGAGCATGTACACTACAATCTATGTTGCCGCACCATTCTCGCTACTTTGGATGTTGTTGAGTTGCTCACACTTTGTTGCTTCTTGTGTGCGTAAAAGAAAGGGTGTTTTCATCATTCCAGTTTTTCTTCTTGGGAACTACTTCAAAGTGGAAGGCTTGTTGTCTAGAATGGAAAGCTCAAGGTGAATTATTGGCGTTATAATCAATCCTAAGTAACTCGGTCTACTTACTAAACCGAACTTAGTTCAGCGAAATGTAATATTTTTTTCATCTGTTTTGGGCTCTAATTCTTTATCCTATTGCATACAATTTACGCATATAGTGGACATTATCGCCCAATCAAGAAAACCTTGACAGACTTTAAAGATTTTCTCGGTGAAAATGGGGTCAACCTTGATGAAGTTCGTGTATTATGCATTGTGTTTCTTGGTGTTCCAATCTCACTACCTCGCAATCCAGGTAGTCAAGGGACAATAGTTAGGGGAAATGTTGAACACTTACTGTTTTGGTTTATGTATCTTCCGAGTGAATGAGCCTTATCTTCAATTTTTGGTATTGTAGATCCTCTCTTCCACTGATGACTACGAGAGCAATGGAGACAGCTAATCAGTTCATGTGAGTGCATCATTAGAAGCCTTTGCAATTAAAACTGAAGCCTCGGCATCTTTCGATGATTTTCTTCATCTTGAAATTCCGACCGGTAAGGTTCAATCCAGTTCCTTCATGTAATGCAATTTCGATAATCCACTTGTTGGTTGTTTTGTAGCCTTTCTAGATTACATAAGTTTGCTTCTTTTGTTTCCCATATTTGTTTTGGACTTAAGAGTTGTGATGTAGTTATTTGTTAGGCTTAAAAAGTCTAAGTTTTGGGAATTATGTGGTGACAATTATTTAGTAAGGGTTGGCTTTGGATATTAACTTGTATTCTCGAATAACTGCTTGGATGCGGTTACTTGGAATGTTGTTGTAATGGTATCGACGACACCGGTAATATATAGAATGTTCTTATATGTAGTGCTTCCACTTTTAGTTAGTTTTTTCTCTTCGTTTATATTATTGGTAAAAAGAAAAGAAGATATTTTTGAAAATATAATTTCTTTGTTTGTTGGTTTGGTGCCAATTTCAGTGCTTAGGAGATCCAGTTCGGGTTTGAGGATGACTCTCGCTTGAGCTTTCATGAAAGAGTCTATGGTGCTCGTAATAGTCGGCCTCGAAGTGGTAGTGGTTGGGGCACAAGAAGCTGGAGCCGCAGCCCTAATAGATTTGAATAGATTTGAATGAGGGTATAACAAACAAAAGGATGAAGTAAAGGAAGCTTTTGACTAGTTGTAAGAAGGAATTTGGAGCCGGTGTTTACTCGATCGATGAAGAGAAGTGGGATTGATGCCGATTAAATGCGAGCAATGAACTTGTCCTCATCTCATAGGTTATAGTTTCTCTTTTTCTTTTCGTGATATGATTTTTTGTCTGGTGTTGTAATAGAAAGAAAAAATAGTGGAAAAAACTTAACACTTTGTAAGGTTGTCATTTTTAGCAACTTAGAATGAATGTAAATGTGTTGTAATCTTGGCAGATTAATGTGAATGTGAAATACTTGGTAGATTAATGTAAATGTGAAATACTTTCGGAAATTTGATTCCAGCTATAATTTTTTTCAAAATAGTTTTATGCACACAACTTCTAATAGGAGTTGTGTTCTATAATTCAACTACACAAACCAAAGGTGTGAAAGAATGTCTTTACAACATAACTAGGTGTTGTCCAAGATATTTCTACAACTCTAGGAAGTGTAATGACAGTAGTATTCACAATACAAATAGATGTTGTCTTCCAGTTTTCAACTACACAACCTGAGATATTGCGAAAAGTTTCTTTACAACATAACTATGTGTTGTCCAAGATAGTTCCCTGACTCACACAAGTGACGTGCAAATCTTATTCGTAATACTAGTATTTGTTGTTACATATGTTTCCACGATACAAAACTTGTGTTGTCCAAGATATTCCTACAACACAAGCAAGGGTTGTGTTAGGCTTTCAAAAAAATCGAAAGAAAATCACAACCGGGGAAAATATTGTAGAACCATGAATCACATCACACTTTACAACTCATATTCAAGTATTGTAGAAAAGCTTGGACTTTCTACAATACCCCACCTACACAATACATAAAAAAGCGTTGTCGTAGGGGTACTACAACGCTAATAAAGTGTCGTCAATGATGATTTTTCCCGTAGTGTATGCTGAGTATGATGAGAATTGCCATGAGGTACCCTTTAGTAGGAATACAAGAATCAATTTAAGTCCTCCGTTTAACAAGCATACTTATTCATTAGTTGGTTCATGCAATGGTTTAGTTTGCTTGAATATATTTGATAGGGGTAATTGTGGACCTTCTTATATCTGTAATCCAATTACCAGAGAATATGTTATCCTTCCCAAATTGGAAAGACGATCTTGGTGGTCCTGGATATGGTTATAGTCATTTGACCAATGAGTACAAGGTTGTCGGGATATATGCGTCTGGGGAAATTCAAATGTTGGGATCATTCAGGTATACACTCTTGGCAGTGGCAGTGGATGGAGAAATGCGGGTACAATGGACATCAATATGAACAATGTTAACATTAGTGATGGTGTGTTTGCAAATGGAGTTCTGCATTGGGTGGACAGGCAAGCAACCATTATTCTTGCTTTCCATTTGGCTGAGGAGAAGTTTAGTAAATTTTCATCACCAACGCCTTGTTCCACACGAGCTGATGATCCATATTTAGTTGTTAGTCTAGAGATTTTGGGTGGTCTTTTAAGTGTTATTTATTATTACAAATCTGGTGGTTGTGATATATGGTTATTGAATAAGAACAAAGATAATAATGCCCTCAGCTGGAGTAAAGAGTTTAGTTTCAACAGTTATATAGAGCAGCCACTTGATTTTACGAAGAGTGGTAGGCTTCTGTGCTACTGGCATAGCAGAATTTATAGTTATGATAAAAAAAAATCATCCGCTAAAATGGATGGGGATTTTGGCAAGTCTATTTCTCAAGCAGTCCAACACAAGAATACCTTTGTTTCATTAAAAGTATTAGGAGAAAAAGATACAAAAACAATGGGATCCGGTGAAAGAGCATGTTCAAGGGAAGAGACAGAATACATTATAAACTGATGAAACCGCAGAACGAAGAGATTTCCAGGTAAGTGTGATGATAATAACCTTCATTGAAATTCTAAGCATTTTCTGAATCTAAATAATAGACAATATGTGCAGATATTATATCCTGTATGAGTTACTCTCGTAGCTTTTTGTTGCTATGTTTATTGTACATTCTGTGATCTACTTTGCTTTTTCTTGAAACTTATATCTTTTTATTAACAATTTAGAATACAAAGTCTGAATAGTATGTGCAACAGTGCAGGAAATATCGCCAAAAAGCAGAGCTTTCCCAGTAGTCCTAGGCTCCTACGGGTCTAGGAAGTCATTTCTATTCTTAGTTCTGAGCTGCTATCCTTATTAGTGCTGTCATTTTGAGATTTAGTGTGCGATTTTGTGTTGCGGCATTTGTTAGGTAGAAAGAAAAACAATGCTTTGGATAGGAACAACATATAATTGTCTCCATTAATCAGTAAATGTAACAGATATTGCCGACACTAGCAGGCAAAACCTCGTCACTGTATGCAAAGGGAATGATGCTGTTTAGAAAGAAAGAGAGATGGGAAATAAAAACACCCATGTACTATATGCACATGGACAGTTCTTATCAAAGGCTCTTAATTCCCTTCTATCTTATATACTATCTCTCCGTTCATCTCTTGTTGAGCCATGCTCGTAATCAACTCCAATTTTGATTTGAGCAGATTAAATTGATGTAGTTGTTCACAGTCAACATGATAGTAGCTAGCAAGAAATTCCGAAAAAAAGTAGGAATGAACCTAATAGATGTCTCAAAGCTAAACCTAGTAGCCATCTTAAATTAGTTTTCCCGCAATCCAAGCTAGATACTCACGCTCTGCCAACATTAATTAGGATCTGATAGTTGACTGATTTTATTTATAAGTAGGAAAAGGACCTTGTGGCTATCCCTTAGTAAGCCCGTAACTATTCGGTTCCAACATCTTCCAGGGTACCAAATTGGAGGGAGTTGTGTACCCTGAAATTTAGTACTTTTTTTTTGTTACTGCAACACAGCAAACTCTAGGGTTATATTAGAATTGGTGGGTACTGGGTAGCAGTCATTTAAATGCTTGTATTAGATTATATTATGTGGGGTTAAGATCCCATCTTGCGCAATTCATCTGGGTTTGGCTTTTGTTATGTGTCCATCTTGCACAGCTGCACTTTTGTTGATTAGCTTACTCCTACAAATATACATTTGGTGGTACCTTACAGAACCGTTTTGTAGACTGTTATGCTGTGTTATCTTGGTCCATTTGTTCAGTATGCGAAACCTTGCAATACACTTATCATCAAGGGATAATTGCCTATTTCTGTGTTGTTATTTAGAATTTCACAAAGGGCATCTGATACCAAACATTCCCAAAAATTCCATTTTGACGAATCTGATGTTTTTTGAGGTTGAAGTTGACCTATCTTGCTTTCGTATTGTACATTTTGACTTTCGATCAGTAGGTGATTGTTGTTAATAGGTAACTTATTTTTCTTACAAGGAAAATGTGTCACACTTTCATACACAGGAGAGGCGAATTTTGGTCGGTGTTGCTAAGGCACTTAAGTAATTCACTCTCTGAGCATCATTTGGACTGGCAGGGGACAGATACAAGACACCATAAACAACCCATTAGGTGGTGTTTATGGTATCTGATCTCCACCATTGTTCTTGAGTTGCAGTGGACAAAAGCAAGCTTTAATTATTATGACTTTAAAGTGGCTTTAACCTATCATAGAAGACATTAGGAGTCTATAATTTATTTGTGTGCATTACCTATTGGGTAACATCATCAAGTTGTTGCCTCAATGTAAGAGTTTTAATATTTATTTGAGTTTTCTTGTGAATTCTTTTGAGAACGTAATTTTCTGGAATACAGTGAAGGAGCAACTTCAATTGAGGAGACAGAGAACCGTGATAACCTGAAGAAGCGCAGAAGCAGAAGGCAGAACAATGTCAGATATCACTAGGTAAGTGTAATGATAATTACCTTCACTGAAAGTTATAAGCATTTAGAGATAGATAACAAGGGTTTGTTTCGGAATCTAATTAATAGACAATATATGCTGATCTTATATCCTGTATGAAGAGTTACTTTTGTAGCTTTTTTATTGCGATGTTTATTGTGCATTTCGTGATTTAGTCTTAGTGGAGAATATGCTAACTTTGGTATGCTTATTATCTTGTATAAGAAAAACCAAAATGCATTCTGAATAGTAGTACGTGCAGGAATCGTGGGAAGCAGAGAGCTTTCCCAGTAATCCTAGGCTTGTAGCCTTCTAAATCTATTCGATTTTTAGTTTTCAGCTGATATTTTAATGTTGTCATTTTCGAGACTTAGTGTATGATTTTTAGTTGCTGAACATGTTCAATCCAAGAAAAATAATGCTTCGGATAGGAATCAATAGAAGAATAGTGAACACTAATAGCCATAACCTTGGGATGCTATGCAAAGTTGGTGAAACTGTTAAGAAAGAGAAAACACTTTCATTATGAATGCCTTGGAAGTTTCAATGAGATTCTTTCGTCGTAGTGAGGATTTTCGCATCCTTTTTTAGTTGGCTGAGCTCACCCGATTTATGTAAATACAATATAAATAGCGTTTCCTTTTCTTGCTGAAATGAGGAGTTTGAAACTGCACTTAAAGTTTGGGGGTAGTATGATGTTAACTGTTTCGCACCCCAAGAAAAAGAGGGGAAATTGCTTATACATGGTAAAATTTAGGGTTATGGATATTGAATCATCTGCTCTTATGAGAATGGTGCAGCTCTTTGTTACTAGTGTGCAGTCCTATTATGATCTAAAAATTCATCTCCATATATATAGTGAATGTAGGAATTATTTTGCAGAAGCAAAGCAGTTGGAAGGAATATGTCGACACATACATGGATTCACACATACATGCAGGCTTGAACTGGCAGCTGTCAAGGATTCCAAATCCTTTTTTGAGTATGACTATTAATCCGAGTCATGGTCAATAATAGTCCATGGTCGCGTCCCTATAAAAAGTAAATAGCAGTTCAATTAAATCTCCGTCTCTTTTGGTATCACTATTAACCTTCTCTAATCAAGGATTTCATCATGGGGAGGTTCAACGATCTACCGTAAGAAATCATACTAGACGTATTAACTAGGTTACCGATTGAATCTGTTTTGCGGCTAAATTAGTTTGCAAACCTTGAGAGTTCTTGTTCATCTTCGATCATTCTCTCGGTTGCACTTGGATCATCGTCTTAATTCTCTTTTGGTGAGTTAGGTTCTATTATCTTGACTCGTAATCAATGGCTAAACGAATTTTATTATCTGCTGAGTATGATGAGAATTGTCATGAGATTAGAACAACAAGGATTGATTTAAACCTTCCATTTAAGAATTATGCTTTTGTTAGTTCATGTAATGGTTTAGTTTGCTTGAGTTCATGGTATGTTTGGATTACAAATCTGATCCATATCATTTTTCTGGACTTTATATCTGTAATCCAATCACCAGAGAATATGTTATCCTTCCTAAATTTGAAGGAAAGTCCTGGTGGACTGGATTTGGTTGTAGTACATCGACCAATATTGAGTACAAGGTTGTTAGGATATATGTGCCCGAGGGTGATTCAAATGTTGGGGTCGTTCAGATATACACTCTGGGCGGTGGGCCTTTGGATGGAGAAATGCGGGAACGATGGATGTTGATATGCAATATATTAGAAAATGTGTTGGTGTGTTTGTAAATGGAGCTTTTCATTGGGCGAACTACGAAGGAACCATTGTTCTTGCTTTCCGTTTGGCTGATGAGAAGTTTAGTCAACTTCCATCACCACCACCTTGTTTGACACGAGATCTTCGTTCCATATTATCTTTGTTGAACTAGGGTTTTGGGTGCTTTTCTAAGTGTTAGTTTTCGTTACAAAGCGGGTGGTTGTGAAATATGGTTATTGAAGAAGAGCAAAGATAATGAAGACTTCAATTTGGAGTAAAGAGTATAGTTTCCACAGTCATATACCTCATCGGGAATATGAGTTGACAAGGTGTGGGTGGCTTATGTTCTATGAAAATTACAAAATTGAGAGGTGCGATTCAAAAGTTTCATCTGCCAAAATGGATTTGAATTTTGTCATGCCTATTTTACGATGCGATCCCTCACAAGAATACTTTAGTTTCGTTAAAAGTATTAGGAGAAAAGGATACAAAAACAATGGAAAGTGAGGAGGCAGAAAGTGGTGATAAACTGAAGAAGCATTGAACAAAGTAAGGGGTCTCATTCTTAGAATTTTGAAATCCATCAATATCAAGTAAAATATCTCTAGGTAAATATAAACTAATCCTCTTCATTAAGATTTTAAGTATTTTGAGATTAGATGTTATAATATCTTAGAATTACTTTTGTGGCCTGCTATTAGCTATGTTGTTATGTTAAGCGCACAATTTGCTATCTACTTATTGTAAATCTTGATGGAGATTGTGATGCTTACTTTGGTTACTTGTGTTGTTTATCAAACCAAAATCACGACAAGTATAGGGCTGTAGGTAGGAACAAATGAGTGTTTTCTTGATGGTCTTAGCCTTCCCAAATGTTTAATTGGTTCTTACTTCATGACTTAATGTTAATTACAAGACTGTTATTTCAAATTTAGTACGTGATTTTAAGTCTTTAAATTAGTTCAAATGAAGAAATAATTTTCTGCCATGTGCCACCCTAGAAACAGTGGGGAAATTTCTGGCACATAGTAAAAAATTTAGGCTTATGGATGATAAACCTTTTGCTCTTACGATAAACAGAAACTAAGCAGCTCTATTTTGTTAGTTATTAGGATACACATGGTCTATATCATTATGATCCAAAGCATTCTTTACATTTTTAATCATTTTTGAGTATAATATCATGTATGAATTACTCTTATTTATATTGCTATGTTTATTGCTCATTTGGTTATCTGCTTTAGTTAGTAATGCTCTGCTAACTTTGGCGAACTTATTTCCTTCTAAACGAAATTAAAATGGAGTCTTAGAAGGATGTCCAGGAACTATCATGGAAAACTGAGAGGTTTTCAATAGTCATAGGCTCCTAACCTTCTAGAAAATATATTTGATTCTTAGTTCTCAGCTTATGTTCTTCCATTGTTGTCATTTCGAGATTTTCGTGTCATCCTGGATGGGAAACAACAGAAAAATTGTCTTCGGATGTCGGTATATATCATAAGAATAGTGAACACTAATAGGTACATTTTGCAAATCCTAATTGTTTGGAAAGAGAGAGACACTTTCAGTATTACTTTAGACAGTTTTGATGAGAGTACGGAGACAAAAATCCTAATTGTTTATACATGTATGGTTTGGTTATGACTTGATTTCAGCTGTTAAGTCTTAGTTTTGTTTTCCCGCAATTAATGCAAGATGCCTCCACTTTGCTAACATCTGTATGATGATTATTTTGCGGAGTGAGGATTTTGGCATCCATATTGGTTGGATGAGTTCACCACTCTATCTAACAGATCATATTGGTATATAAAGTTTCTTTCTCTTGCTTAAATGTGGAAACTTGAGACTGCACCGAAAGATTTTGGGGGTGTGTTGTTAAGTGTTTGGCACCCCAATAAAAAGAGGGGAGATTGCTTTGATATGTACACGTGTATCGATCTTCGAACCATTTGCTCTTATGAGAATGGTGCAGTTCTATATTTCTTGGCCACTAGGGCACAATTACTATGATTGAAATTTAGAATATTCATCTCCGAAAATGTAGTGAATGTAGGTATTACATAGCGTAAATAACAGAAGTGAAAGGAATATGTCGACGTGTACGTACACATATAAGCAATCACATTGTCTGATTTCATTTTTGGTTTGACATATCTTTCTTACTCTACATTTTGCTGGTGTTCAGTAAGAATATTTGATTCCTTAGGTGTTATTTTTGGTGGATCAAAAGACCCATTCTGATCTCGGTTGTGGTTGAGTTGCGGGGATGATGGGACGGGCGTTAAGTTTGCTAGGAGACTGAATAACAATGAGCAGGGGTCTCCCTCTTGATCAATGTTTTATTTCTTTTATGTTTATGTATATACTTCATAACACGTATGTCCTTTACCAGGTGATCGAACTCACCCACCACTCCATATATTAATCCCTTTTTGACAAAAAAAAATGACAAAGGTCCTAAAAATATTACAAATATTTCGAAATAACTTCACAACTTCATAAGAACTCGATACAACGTACAAGATTCTACGAAAATCAGGTGTCTAACATACCATCTTCGATAAGCCTACTAAGATCGAAAAGAAGTAATTAACTTAGCTTTTTATTAAGAGAACAATTACCAGAAGTAACTTTTCCTCGATTTGATAAGCTAAACTAAGAACATAGTTAACTTAGTTGCTTATCAAGAACATGATTACCCTAAGTACTTGTTCCTAACTATGATGAGTCTACTAAGGTCATAATTAACTTTGTTCTCTCAGGAAAGCTATTAACCAGGTTAATCCTTCTCTGGTTTCAATAATTCAAACTAGAATCAAAATCGATCTAGTTACTTATCGGAAAACAATTATTAGATTTTACTATTCCCTTAATTTGCATAACCATACTCCCCCACGAGATATATTATTAAGCGCAATTTCAAATTAGTACTCTCCCCTTGTGTTTGTTATTTTATGCAAACAAGAGAAAACACAAAACAACCTTTACCAGAGAAAGGTCATGACATGATCTTAGCCATTACTTGACACCAGAAATACTGCAACCAAATAGATACTAGCTCACATCAATGCCAAAACAATCAAATTATATAACATAATAGATTATCTAGCATTGTGACTCTCATATGAGTTAAGTCACTAGAATTCTCTTATGATTTTTATATAACAATCTTAAAAGCTAAGATAAAAAAATTAGGCATTAATAATCACAAACCATAAGGAAGTAAATCCCTTATGAGACCGAAACATAGGTTAGAGAAATCCAAAGATTATCTCATAAACTGAAGACACCACGGAGAGATCTTCAAATTGGAACACGTATTGTAATCCCACACTAACATTATAAATTAGTGACACAAACAATCTATAAATAAATTTATCATTTTCTTTATTGATAGATTTTACACAAATATTGAGGTTCATCAACAATTGAATAATACTGGTGAAATGTCTCGGATGTGTAACATTTGTGTAGTTAGTTAAGTAAATCTCTTTTCAACTATAAAAACCTGATCTATAAGAAGGAGTATTATTTGAGTATATTTTATTTCACTTCAATGTTTTTTTTGGGGAAGTGAAATAAAATATACTCAATGTTTTTTTGTATTGAGTATATTTTATTTCACTTCCCCTAAAAAAAACCTAATCCAGGTCCTGGTGAAACGTCTCAGATGTGTAACATTTGTGTAGTTAGTTAAGTAAATTTCTTTTCAACTTGCATTACAAAAAAAATCTGATTATATCTTCCTATAATAAAGAAAAGGGGTCTTTTCAACAGACCGACAGGAATTGACCACTGTACCCCTCCGTGTTTGATTTTACTGCAGCGTCATCTCACAGATGGTGTAAAAACTCATCTGTTGTTTGCAGCGACGGATCCAGGAATTTGTGTTGAGGTGGGCTATTTTTCATTAGTTTCAACTGCGATAAAAATAAATACAGTAAAATATCTAAAGAGTATAAGTTGGGCAACGTTATCTTTTAGAGCACAAAACTTTTTGAATCAAATTTATTTACCATAGAGTATATTTACAATTGGGCTATGCTATGTATGAGATACACAAACAAAATTATAAATTAACACAAAACTTTGATTTGATAATGCGGCCGTAGGCCGCCAATTTTTTTTGGGGTTCTGTAAATTATTTTTGGTTTCCACAAATAAGATATTACTTATCAGTGTGTCAAATATTTTAAATTTATGCTTCTTCTATATTCTCTCTTTGGTTTGCAAAATAAGAACGCGCAATTGGGGGATATGAAAACTAATTGGGGGATATGAATTACTTCCCCCAACCAAAGGTGGCTGCTAAGGGGTGTTTTTTGGGGGCGAAAATACTAAAACGCCCTTAGATTAATTAAAAAAATTATGAAAAGACTGTTATACCCTTTCCCCTAAAACATAAAATCAAATAACCAAATTCATATATCCCCCAATTCCGGATTTGATGATCAAAAAAAAAAAATCTTCATCTTCTTCCTCATCGTTCATGCCTCGAAGAACCAAATCGAAAGCAAACCGAGAACCAAATTGATTGCTCAACAAACACATGAACAAAGAATCGAGAACATTGCTCAACAACTAGAAGAGGATGCATCCCGGCGAGCTCGGATGATCAACCACTGCAATCATGGCTTCTCCGAGAAGGTAAGTGATTTTTGAACTCATTTATGATTGTTTTAATCGATTTGTAGCCATGGGTTTAGGTTAGAATTGCCAACAATAGCTGAAACTTTCGAGTTACGTAGAGTACCAGGCATAGGATCTAGGTTTGAATACCATCTTAGGTTTAGGTACCCCAGATAGCATTTGGGATGAATACCACGCCGGTTTCAATTTCTGATAGTGGAATTTGCAGTACCGGCATACAAATTGGGTTGAAGACTATTCCGGTAGTCAACTAAAAACACACAGGAACAATTTTTTGTACCGG
This sequence comes from Papaver armeniacum, assembly GCA_023531295.1. NCBI lineage: Eukaryota > Viridiplantae > Streptophyta > Magnoliopsida > Ranunculales > Papaveraceae > Papaver > Papaver armeniacum. The sequence continues at coordinate 92,433 of JAJJWW010006761.1, forward strand.
CATTGTATCTAGGTTTCGTGAATGCCGGTACTTAAAAATCGGCATGCATTAGTTCAATTCAAAAATGCCGGTAGTACACTTAAAACATACAGGAACATCACTGAAATTGTGCTCAATACCGGCACACTATTTAGGTTCCTTAGGATGCCGGTACTACGGTTCCGGCATGCTCGATATTTAAAGTTATATGCCGGAACATGTTACCGGCATTGGTTTGTTTAAGAGTTTCCATGCCGGTTCCTAAACTGCCATGACTTTTCTTATGTTTGCTTTGTTTGCTTATGTTATAGGTCAAAAGCCAAAGAAGCGAAGAAAAATAAAGGTCCTATTCTCACTAAGAGAAGGAGGAAGGACGGTCTTGATACTCCTGATCCCCGCCTCCACTGGGAAAGACGCAGTCGCAAGAAGCGTTTGGGGTTTCAAACAAGAGGGTCAATTTGGGAGAGTGGTGGTGAACGTAGTGCACTTGCAATCCTTGAAGGTACTGGAACAGTTGAGGACGATGAGCATGATGAAGGGGAAAGTGAGGAGGAAGATGGTTAATTTTGCTTTTTGAATCTTGAAGTGTTTGTATTTGGAAGTTTACATCTCTTGTTGGGCCGATAAAATATATCATTCACTTCTGATATGCACATTGATCATTTCACTTTGTATATTGTCAAAGCTATAGTTTCTATCTCGCCATAAGTAACATCATTTCATGAAAGTTATTTGATAACCTTACACGGTTTTCTTACACGGTTTTAACCAAATTAGCATATACCTCTGCACGTTGGAACCACTTAATTTCTAAATATTTCAACAAACATGTCTTTTAACCAAAAGCCAAAATTGTTATACTTGGCTGAAACAATGTTTCCACTTAACTAGATCGATCACATACAGCATTGGCTTAACATTGGCTCGTTTTCATTTACACACGAAACCAGGTTTTGGCTTTTCATTGAAATGGCAGCATAGTTTACAGCCTGGTGTAATTTTCAGTTGGAGTAGACGGTAGACCCTTCACTCATCATTATATGTAAAGGGTGGACTATTTGTTGGGAATTGTGGGATACCAATTCATGCCTCAAAGTGCGGCCAAGTAATGATAGTAAGCTTTTGCATTTGAGTCCCAATTTCTACAACTTTTTATTCATGTGTTAAACTTAAAATAGCCAAACCAATACAGAAAAAGATTGTAACCAGTGCCGATACCAATACCCTGAAAACAATCAACTGGAGTGATCAATCCTCATGAAATCTAGGTTATTGGTCTTCCCATTAAGTTTTAAAGCAAAGAAGTTTTGATAGTATTTCTCCACAGTCTCTCTTCGGAATAAAGTACCGGCATAAATGGTAATGGACTCACTATACCGGTATTACGTTCCGGCATATGAAGTTGAAAGAAACGAATGCCGGTATTTAAGTTCAAAATATCATTAGCTTCTGTATGTTTTTCATGTAAAACCGGCATCCTCGACATTTAAGTTTCTATGCCGGTATCGAAAACCGGCATTCAATCTTGGTTTGAATACCATGCCGGTATGGTCTTGAACAGGGGGGATATTTTGTCCCGGCATTCAAATATCTATGAATACAATGCCGGTTAAATGATACCGGCGTAGTATTCATACAACGAGCATGCCGGTACTAAGGTTTTTGAGATTTAAATGGCGGTTTCAAAAAAATAAACCAATTTTTCGACCTCTATGAAGCATTACCTGTGTGTTGGGGTTGCTTGTATGCTGAACATGTTTACTTTCTTGAGTTGGTTATTCACAAAACATTTCATGGTCAAGAAAATAATGATTCAAAGGTGTTGGTTCATCATACAACAATTGTGAGTTGTTATCATTAATCGAAGATTGAAGATATGATTGTTGTTGTAATTGAGTTAAAGATTCAAGAACAAGTCTCTCATCACAATCATCTTCCATTTTCAAAAAAAAAAAAAATTCTACTCAAAATTTTTTTCCCTTTAAACTAAAACACACAAATTCAAATAAACATAAACACACATTATATCCCCCAAATCATTAATATTTTACTAATCATCATTAGTATCTAATCCTGATTAGTGAGGGTTAAATTAGGAATTAAAATTTTATTTAGATAAGGGGTAACCCAGCTAGGATATTTGGATCCCTATTTTGTCATTTAGTCATATCCCCCAATTAAATTATGTATCCCCCAATTGCGCGTTCCAAAATAATTACTAAATCAAAAAAAATTAAATTTGTGCTTATAATCATGATAAGATATGGCATTTTTCTGTCTATCCCTGTAAGTAACATTTTAAGTGTTATATTTATAATTTATCATATTTGTCCCCCGTAAGGATACACAGCATTTTAAGATTTTGAATCACATACAAACAAGATATTTAATTCTTTAAATGCATGCATATAAATGTGTCCTCACTCTCCTTGCATATCGCTAGATTTTAGTCATACAACTACATATATGTCCCCGTTTGTTAGATCTTTTTCGAGAGACATCAAGTTTGATTTTCTTTTGTATGGGCTATCCAAATTTAGACCTGGGCTTTTCCTTTTTTTCCAGGGAATTACCAAGGTGAAAGTGAGCTATTGCAGATTTTAGGGGGGGCTGCAGCCTGGGTAAGCCACCCCCCACATCCGTCCCTGGTTGTTTGGTGCTCGATCTAAACTTCTCTTTTGAACGCGATTTGATTTTCAATCTATCCTTCTTTTTCAAACCCGATTTGATCTCAAACAACTTTCACATAAACATAACCTTCTATCATAATCCCCCAACGCATCCTCTTGAATTTAGTTTCTTTTGTGTCCAGAATTCAAGGTTTGAGTCTGTACTCAAATTACGTCAAATCAAAAATTGATGCAAAAATTGGATCTACGTTCTGGTGTGTTGGATTCTCATGATTCTAATAAATTATCGATTCCTGCGATTGTTTTAGTTCATGTTAACTCTCAATTTGGCTCTCTGCAAACCCTTGAGTAGACTCTTAGTTACCCATCATTCAAAATTATACTAAAGTGTAAATTGCAATACACTAAAAGTGTAAATCGTAATACACTAAGTTCACTTTAGATACAAGAAAGAATAACGTAGAAATTCAAGTGAAAGACTTGGACCCAAAATTTTGAGAGGCTTTGATTAATATGATCAATTAAATGAGTTAAGTTTAGAGTTTAAATTGAGTCCTAAGCATAAATCCATGATTGAATTAAGTTTGTGGAAACTGTTTAGCTCAAGGTAAACAAGCGGGTTGTTTAGAGTTTTCTAAACTATTCACTCAAAACTGTTTTTGTAAATGCTTAGCTCAAAATAGGATAAACAGCAACTTAGCAATCTCAGTGTCAAATAACAACTCATATGCCCATGGGAAGTTTGATATCCTCATACATCGTCGGCGATTTGAATTTAGAGTGACAAGTAAATATGGGACTTCAAATGATTATATTTTTTTTTTTACTTCAAATGGTTACAAGAAGAAGAGAAAGTGGCAAAATACCTTTATCATAAAAGGAGAATTCAAGGACCTCCAAGGGAAAAATGTTTGCATCCCAGCAGCTGCAAATGGTTCATCATAAAGAAGACGGAAAAGAAACTTTGAATTCTCCCGCGGACAGTGATTATCAGGATTTTTTTCAAGTGGAACAGAGATGAAATCTTTTTAGTTTTCCCACCGATAATGATCATCAGGCGTTTTTCAAGTGGAATATGGAGCTGAAATCTTTGCAGTTGAATCAGATACAATCCCCATAACAAGTTTTCAAGACTAAGGGTCCAGAATCAACAAGCCACATGAAATAGGTATCTTATTTTTGGCGTGTTTGGTTGAGCTTTATGAAATAACATGAGCTTCTGAGTCATGTTTTTTCTGTTCACGCCTGACCGATTTTGAACCTCATTTTGTCAGCATGCAGCACTAATATGAAAATCACCCCGTGGGGTGGCACGATCAAATGGATTTGTCGTAACCTGGAGGAGCTAGCATGGACTTGAGCAAACACCTATGGTCGTTGTTGTTTCATCATCATATGTCAAAAAACACATAGGTTCGCCTTATGCTCCATTTAACCTATGCTCTCGCATGTCAAGCCAGTTTTAATCGCTGAAAGCCTACTTTAATCTTCCAGTCCCCGTCATATACGAAGCAAGAGTTTCTTATGAATAGTTCGAGTCCACAAAACAGATTTAAAGACATCTAATTCTATCACACGTTGTCAAAAAAATTCAAACCAAAATGAAATAAATTATGAAACACTATTAGGGAAATTTTGTTGCATTAAGAACCCTTTGTTAGTTACAACTCTTACAACTGTTGTTATTTTTCAATATATATATATTCCACAAACCTTTGTACTCATTTTCACTACTGCTACTGCTGCAATGTTTGATTGCAGTTTTTTTTTTTTTTTAATCTGATAACGCAATGCTTGACTCATCCTCCGTTGAGGTTTTAACGGGCATTCAAATGAACTGTAGGTACATACATGAGGTACAACAAACAACATATATTGAGAGATGTGGATTGATCTTGGAAATTAGTCACACACAATACACGCCCCAAGCACAATGATGAGACAATCCATAGTTGCTCAAGACAATTTCTTCGTTTACTGAACAATTCGATGGAAGTGGTTTTCATTTTTCAGTCATTCCATTTAGTTACAAGTTGTTACAAGCTTGAGCAATGTATTTTGACAGGTCAAAGGTAAAGGACAAGGTTGCAAAGGTTGAAAAAAAAAAAGTGGTTCACGATTTTGATTTTGTTCTCCGTGTTTTACCATTGGATTTATTGTCATGGCAAACCATACTACAATAACTGTAATTATGGACTCTGTAATTATTGTTTAGATAAACGCTGACCAAGTCGCTGCAGGAAATGCTATTCGTACAGTGATGGATCATGGTGAAATACAATTATTATTTTATTTTTTTTATAAAAGCAACGAATTTATTAAAAAATTGTTTACCGTTATGATTAATTTCTTTCAAATCATTAAGTCTCTTTTGGACTTGGAAATGTGTTTTGAACTTTGGATTCATGCTATGTAATTTTCATCCATAGAGGATTTGTGATTGGTATTGGTCAGTAGGCAAGGTTACCGAATGGAGTTCCACATCTTAGGCATATGCCCAACCAAAAATAAGGGAATACATTCACACGATCGAAAAAAAAAAAAAAATCCGTCAATAGCAAGCGCATCGCGTGTGCGTTTTTACTAGTGAAAGTTAATTAGAACCAATAAAAGTAAAATTGTATCATAAGAAGTTTACCCGAAGGGAATTGAATTTCCTTTTCACTAATATTGTATCAAAATCTTGTCTTTTTCTTTCTTTGGCCTTCTTCCCAGTCTCCTTTTCCGTGGCGTGTTGCAGGATGGTGCAAGTCATGTTCAACCCGGCTTGCCCACTAGCCAAGCCAAAGACCTTGGCCAATCCAAGAAGGATGGCCAAGCCAAGTATAATTGTTTTACCTCGTGGTTTCTTATCTCTACCACGAGTGTACAATATATTTAAGAGGAATAAAATAATATACAGTCTCAATGTTCTAGATGTCGTATATTTAAGTAGTTCGAAAAAAATCAAAATATATCAATACATACTCATTTTTATACCTGACCTCCTAGAAAGTTCGAACTATAAATTTCGACCACTTAATAGCCGAAACAATAAGATTTACTAGTTGTTGAACAATAATTGACTTATATTTTCTTCCTAATATTTTTTTTGCTTTTCTTCTTTTTTTTAATCGGCAAAAGTAAGAATTTTCATTGAGAAAGCTTTAAAAAACCAAAACAAACAAGAATGAAAAAAAAACCAATGCTAGGCCAAACAAAAGACCTGGCAAACCCTAAGTCTCACTACAACAAAAACACGCTTGGATCATTCTTAAAAAGTGTGATCTAAATACTGGTTGTTTGTGATCTTTGCCAGTATAATCTAAAGGGTGATCTATAGATAACAACTTTCCTGTAATGAAAAGTGTGATCCTTCACTATGCAAAGAACATAAAGTTTTGGAAAGTAGAGATCTAAAGACAGGTTTTTAAAAGACAAGGTTTTAAAAGTTGTGATCTTTCCTCTTATATTTTCAACCCAAATTTACCCTACAAACAGTAACCCATAGTGTGATCCCATACCATTTCTGCACCTGTAACTCAAATCCAAAAACAGATATACAAAAGAGACAATGCCCAAATTGAATTCATTCCATGTCTGAATCAAATTCATTACAAACCAAATTACAAATTTCTGCAGAGTCTTACAACATCAGATCAAAGTATATATTGAACAATCCGTACAAACCATGGAGAGATCTTGTTCATCTTCGATCATTCTCTCGGTTGCACTTGGATCATCGTCTTAATTCTACTGGTGAGTTAGGTTCTATTATCTTGACTCGTAATCAATGGCTAAACGAATTTTATTATGCTGAGTATGATGAGAATTGTCATGAGATTAGAACAACAAGGATTGATTTAAACCTTCCATTGAAGAATCCTTCTTTTGTTAGTTCATGTAATGGTTTAGTTTGCTTCATTCATGGTATACGGGTTACAAATCGATCCATATCATTATTCTGGACCGTTTATATCCGTAATCCAATCACCGAGAATATGTTATCCTTCCCGAATTTGAAGGAAAGTCTTGGTGGATTGGATTCGGTTGTAGTACTTCGACCAATGAGTACAAGGTTGTTAGGATATATGTGCCTCGAGGGTGATTCAAATGTTGGGGTCGTTCGGATATACACTCGGGCAAAGGGGCCTTTGGATGGAGAAATGCGGGAACGATGGATGTTGATATGCAATATATTAGAAAATGTGTTGGTGTGTTTGTAAATGGAGCTCTTCATTGGGCGAATTACGAAGGAACCATTGTTCTTGCTTTCCGTTTGGCTGATGAGAAGTTTAGTCAACTTCCATCACCACCACCTTGTTTGACACGAGATGCTGTTCCATATTATGCTGTTGTACTAGGGGTTTTGGGTGCTTTTCTAAGTGTTAGTTTTCGTTACAAAGCGGGTGGTTGTGAAATATGGTTATTGAAGAAGAGCAAAGATAATGATGACTTCAGCTGGAGTAAAGAGTATAGTTTCCACAGTCATATACCTCATCGGGAATATGAGTTGACAAGGTGTGGGTGGCTTATGTTCTATGAAAATTACAAAGTTCGTAGGTGCGATTCAAAAGTTTCATCTGCCAAAATGGATGTGAATTTTGTCATGCCTATTTCTGATGCGATCCCTCACAAGAATACTTTAGTTTCGTTAAAAGTATTAGGAGAAAAGGATACAAAAACAATGGAAATCCGTGAAAGAGCAAGTTCAAGTGAGGAGGCAGAAAACAGTGATAAACTGAAGAAACCGCTGAACAAAGTAAGGGGTATTGACTAAACAAAAGTGAAATACCTTGTGAATGCTATTGACTTGGAGACTCGTTCATGATTCCTTTGGTCTTCCCAAAGTAGCTCCCTCAATGGTTTAACTTTTCTTTGACATGATATATCTTGGCAGTAAGTATACTCCAACACCCAAGTGTGCATTTAATTTAAACGATCTATTCAACTCCGTTTTGGGTCGCCTTATGAGAATGTTGCAGTTCTATATTTCTTGGCCACTAGGGCACAATTACTATGATTATGATTTAGAATATTCGTCTCCAGCAATGTAGTGAATGTAGGTATTACATAGCAGAAGTAACAGCAGTGAAAGGAATATGTCGACGTGTACGTACACATATCAGCAATCACATTGTCTGATTTCATTTTTGGTTTGACATATCTTTCTTACTCTACATTTTGCTGGTGTTCAGTAAGAATATTGTGGATAGTTTCATGGTTCTGGAATCAACCTGCCCTGTATATCCCATGTATAGAGGATTACTTCCCTTGATCTGTGGGACGCATACTTCAGTTTTTAAAATTTTGGTTCATTTGATCAGGCAAACCATTGCCATCTGGGCTGATTGTCTACAATTAAGCTTAGCTTAGCTTCATAGTGAAAATTTTAGCGCACTATTTTAATTGTTTCTTCTGAACAAATAGATTTGTGATAATGAGAGAGAACTGTGAACATTTGTATATACACTGAGTACAGATTTCGAAACTGTTTTCAGGTATTACTGAATTCTGTTAATAGTTGAGTTAGTAATATTAAATCGGTGATTATTTTAATATTTTGAGAAATAATGGCCTGTATTGCAAATCAGGGACGTTTTACTTCAACTCGGGTCCCGTCCATAGAGTAACTGGCATGTTACAATGAACTTCTGTCTTGTCGAGATTTCAATACCTAAAACTAAGAAATCCTTCCGAGGCGCATGTCAAACTGCTATAGTCTACCAGTTTCGACTAGTTGTAAGGGTGCTATCTTGGCACTCTTTCTCCATGTATCTTCTAAGGGTGCTATCTTGGCACTCTTTCTCTTTTATTTAATCTTATCTTGCCTTTTTCAAAAAAAAAAAGTTTCGACTAGTTGTTTTTGAGCGTCTGCGGAAATTTTAAGCACAGTTATCAATTTTATTTTATTTTTGTTATCTCGTTCTTGGTTTGTTTGTTATCTTGCTAGGGCTAGATATACTGACCGAGGTGCAACAGTTATATTGTTTAGCCCCACGTATTCTGAAATCTTGGTTGCAGATGCTCATTTAATCCATCTTCGAACGATCACGAGGAGTACTGTATACCTTTTTAACAACGAATGGGAGTTAAATGAATTTCTTCTGCTCCGTATTATGTAGCGTAGATAATAAACTTCCAATCAATGCGCTCATGAACGATTTTCCTTTTGTTTATCTTCTTTTTTGTCTTCAAATTTGTTTTGCCTTGATTTTTTTTACCTTGAATTTTTCTTTGCCTTTTGTTAGTTGCAGTTTTGATTTGGTTAATATCCGAAACTTGAAGACTTCTTTGCTTTTTACCCATTTCTTTATAGTTATCACATATCTTCTTAAAGACACCTTCAAGCACTACTCTAGAAAAATCAAGTTGCGTTGCCGAATCAAGCTAGGTTTGAAATTGTGTCATTCGGGAAAAATTGAAAAAATAAAATAGAATGAGAAAGAGAGAAATACAAAAAAATATATATATAAATGATGTAACTTTTTAGTTTGAAGTTTACATATTTATAGGCGACAAAGAACTAACTGCTGGCGCCAGACTTTATATTGATAGATATTCATTGTAGCGTTGGCGATAACGACTTTATCGCTGTCGATATAATCTATTGCGTTCGCTAGAAACTCCATCCTTTGTGGTTTTCTAGTAGCCTTTAGAGCCAGTTGGAAAGGGTACATAACTAAACACCCTTGTTATACACTGGCTCCGCCCCTGATCAGAATCCCATTCACCATGATCAGAATCCCATTCATTGTATTATCTTCACAGTTTACTCTAACATCTTAGAAATTTACGTAAATTAACTTTATATTTTACCTTATTTTTGGGGCGCAATTCAGAAATCCAATCGCTAGTGTATTAACCTTTTATAGCACTTATTCACTCCATTATCATGGTAAGTCGGCTAATACATTAGTGACTCCAAAAATATTTTGCATTTGTATGGTATGAGTGACTTTCCCCAACTAACACACGCAATATAGAAACCAACAAAAAAATGTGATCATCCTTATAATGCAGATTTTAATTTAAGCCTTTAGCAATAACCTAATATCACACTTTGTTGTACCATAATTATACACCGGAAGTTCCATGTTTACATTATATGGAATTAGCGGTGGAACTAGCATTTTATAGTGGAGCCCAGAAAAATTATTATTCAATTTTAGGCTTGTGTGAGTCTCTGTGGCAATTATTGGATTAACTTTACCCATTTGCCTCGCATACATATCATGCCATCAAAAGGACAAATGAAGTCGCTATCCTCATTCTTCATGTCTTCTTCATGTCGTCCCAGACACATCCATGTCCATCACATGTAATAGGAGTGTGAAAATAGGGCTTGTAACGCTTGTTACCACATCACATGTAATACTCCCGACAAAATGCCATGGTATCAAGTTCATAACTACAAGCAGCAGCTTTGGCTACACAAAATTGGTCAAAAAGACCAAAATCAACAATTCCTGGGTGAAAAAGACACTAGGTTTTGATATTTTTTAAATAGCCAAAATTAAAAAGATCTTGTTTAAATGGACAAAATTTAAAAATAGTCAGGATGTAACCAGTTTCATCATGTCCATTTTAAAATATTTTTTTCTTATTTTTATTTTACACAGGATGCATCTAGTTTCATCCTTGCTATTTAAAAATGACCCATTTTCTCCTTTGGCTATTTCTTGGGAAATGTGGTGCAACAAATTATACATGGATACCGACTTTAGACTCTGAGCATTCATTGCTCAATAATGCCCGATCCAGCGGAAATGAAATCCCGTGGACTCAACTGCGCGTGAAACAAAACATGTGGATGATGAGTGGATCCCACAATAGAAAAAGCCGACCCCTATAGTTCTCTCTGATGGGTCCCGAGACTGTGAGACGGTATTTCTCACGGTGCCCAGCCCCCGATCAGTGTAGCATCACTCTTCATTCCAAGACTCGGAGATCAGCCAAATAACCCACATGTTGTGTCTCATGTACAAATCCTTTCTTTGGTCTTGTCAAAGAAGCTCCCTCCATAGTACTCCTATAATTTTTCCCATTTTTCCTTGACATGATATATGTAGGCAGTAGGCAGTATACTCCAACACCTAAGAGTGCATTTAATTTAAACGATTCATTCAACTCCGTTTTGGGTCGTTTTGAGCTTCTTTTTCTTTTTTAATTGGAAATCACATAGACAGAGCTAAGCTTTTGTACAAGATGACATTTGGATCACAAGCGGACTCAGCAACACAAGCAAAGTTATATACTTATATATGAATGCAGTTAAAGTGCGATGACTGGTTCATAATAACTCGTGATGTTCATTAATAGTACGGTAGAAACTCTTTTAATTAATACTCGATTATTTAATAAATTTTCTTAAATAATATTTTTGGCCTGTCCTCGGTTGGGGATAACGTGCCAAAATAATTCGCTAAAATTATAAGATAATATATTTTTCATTACCTATATAGACCCCATATGAAATATAAATTTATAATGCATTATACATATTCAATACATTAATGATTTACGAAGATTTATGATTCAATTGTTTTCAATGTGATTGCCACTTTAATAACCTCGTTTCGTGAAGGGGGCTCTATTGTAGAACTTTCATCATTATCTTCCACATCTTTATCAGTTCCCATAATGCTCTTGGTTATTTTTTCATCAGTCCACAATTGTGTAACTTCATTTTTTCTTCCGGATAATTTAGGATATCTTCGACATTCATTGAATTGCGATATCCCAACTTCTCGATCAAATTTTGCAAGTCTTAAGTGATTTCATTGTCTGTATGTTCATCCAAATTGTCTAAACTTGTGTTATCTGTTGATCGAAGTTTACAATGAAGAAAGCAATTTGCAAGTGTACTTGTACGAACATCGGTAGTCCATGCTGCAATTGCAAGACTCGTTGCATATAAAACATTTATTTTTTTTATGGATTTGACTCCCCTAATTCATAGCCTTCCAAAAGACCTCTACAAAGTCGACGACGATAATGCATTTTAAAACCTCGTATAATCCCTGCTTCACAAGGTTGAATTTTTGAAGTTGTGTTTGGTGGCAAAAAAATAATTCAACATTTTCCATCCCTCCAATAGTTTTTGGATGAGCAGGGCAATTATCCACAATCAAAAGAACTTTTCTTGCAGCCAACTTTTTGTGAGTTGTCGAATATTCTTCAAATAGCGCACCAGTCACCCATGCTCGTTTAAATTAATACTTATTAATTTATCGGTTAATTAATACCTCGCTTAATTAATAAATTTTGATGGTCCCGACAACATTAATTTATAGAGTTTCTACTGTATTTTTTTTCTTTTCTTAGTCGGTAAAGAATTTGATGTTGATGAGTTTCGATTCTCCGAACTCAAGTCATTAATATTATCACACAATGAGTCTATCATATATTATATTGATATAAACAACTACTATGTCTTTCGCATGTAGAAAAAGGAATAACTGTAGTCCATCTTACTCCAATTTTAGTTACAAGGAAATGTCCATCCTAAACCAAAACGAGACTAGTACAAGCATATAAATCAGAAGGGAAACTTAGGAAATGTCCATCCTAAACCAAAACGAGACTAGTACAAGCATATAAATCAAAAGGGAAACTTAGGCGTATGCAAAAATAATATTATTCTTATTGTCAGGCCCAAGATTATTTTTATTCTCTATGACACCCATAATTATATGAAAATTTGAAAGTTGTGTGCCCAACGGATTATGCATTCTAATTTTTCAGGTTATAATTGGAAACTCAACTTGGATACAACATATCCAAAAAACCGTGCTTTGGAATTTTACAAATTTTATATCGTTGGAAATCTTTTTAAGAGAGCTACACAACGAGTACAAACAACAATACCAAATCTAAGTTTTTTGCGAAAAAAATCGGGGCGATTGTTCTTTTAAGCAAAAATTTCAAAAATTCGCAAAAATCATCGGAGACGATTGTTCTTTTAAGCAAAAGTTTCGAAAATTTGGAAGATAACGATTATGCAGCCACCAAAAACGATGCATAACACATTATGCATACACAACAAAAGATGCATAAAACGTTATTCAACCATATTTTGGTTCATACATCTATTAATTTATGCATCTATTAACTAGATTTTGAAACTGTTTTCAGGTGTTACTGATTTCTATTAAAAATAATCCTAGCAGAGTCTACCAGTTTCGACTAAATTATAGGTTTTGATCCAAATTTACCCGGGGGAGTTGAACAAATGGACCCATGTTAGTAGTTTTAGCCTTACCGGCCCCATATCAAATTAATCAGGTTACACCACTAAGCCCATCAAGTTAGTCCACCAAGCTGAACATTTGAGTTGTTTTTTAGCGACTGCGTAAATATTTAAGCACAATTATCAAAAAAAAAAAAAATTGTTATCTTGTTCTTCGTTGTTTGTTATCTTGCTAGGGCTTGATATTGACCGAGGTGCTTCGAACGATCAAGAGGGAGTAGTACATACTTTTTACAACAAACTGGAGTTAAATAAATTACTTTCGCTCCGCATTATGTAGCGTTTTATAATAAACTTTCTGATCTTAAATCTTTTTTTTTTTTCGAATGAAAAAGGTTGTATTAAAGAAAAGAGAAACCTAGCCAAAGCCAGGATTACAAATGAATCAAAACTGAAATTACCCGGCTGCCAGTAACACAAGACTGCAGACTTACAAGGATTGGGAATTAATCCACATTCGTCCTAAAACAAACAACCAAAAGAAGGTACAGACGAGGAAAGTTTGCAGTACTCAATCACCAACCTGGGCCGTGGAAAGTACTTTATGCAAAAATGCATAAGCCAAAGAACTTCCGGACTCCACTACTTCTTCCATTAATCAGGTTCCACTCCCAGGCTTCATACCTCCTAATATCCAGCCGATAACAACATCCCAAAGACAACATTACATATTAACACAGAGTTCCCAATTGTGTAAGATTTGACTGCTATCCAAAAATTTGAAAGTGTCTTTGTCACAGCTCCATAAAACCAAGGTTTGTTTTATAAGAACTATGACCTCAGTAACCTCTCTAGGTCTTCCGCCAAACACCCTCCTGTTTCGCTCTTTCCACACATTCCAGATGATAGCAAAATGTAGAATATTCCATATGTTCTTACATCTTCCTTTTAAGGCATTCCATTCCCGTGCTTGAACAATTTGTAAAACCTGTTCTGTGGATTGGCCATGAGATGCGCAGGATTTGATGAAATAATCCCACAACCGAAACGAAATCGCAGCCATGAGCAAGATATGGTCCGACGTCTCGTAGTCGAGTTACAAAGAGGGACAAAGCGGCTCAAGATCTACACTCTCGTAAGTTAGCATATCTCTTGTAGGAGTGAGTTATGGAAGACCGCCCACAACAAGAAGCTAGCTTTGTGTGGGATATCATTCTTCCAAAGAAATCTCGAAAAAGAACAAACTGGAGCCGTACTGCAAGAGTCTCATAACATGCTTTGTTCTTTGAAGTTGCTTGGAAATTCGCTTCATCGTCACCTTCCATCGATTTGGAGGATTTCCAAGATCACGCCTTAGTATATCCCATTCCATTTGTTCATTAGTGTTAAGCTGATGCCGGAAAACTCCATACCAACTTCCATCTTTGATCATTTCAGCTAGTGATGCCTGTTTATTAGTGCAAGCCTTGTAAACTACGGGGAACAAATCCTTCAAACACCCATTCACTAACCACCTGTCCAACCAATTCTGATCTTAAATCTTAATAGTGGTAGCTGGAATATTCGTTACATTACATACTAAAACAACATGCACAGAATAAAAAAAGTGTAGTTGTTTCGTAAGTGCTTAAATTTTAATTTTAGTGGACAAAAAGATCTCAATGAATAATATGTATTTGATGAAGACCAGGACAACTTCTCGGAAAACATCCGCCTAGTCATTCAATCTGCAACGACAACAATATTCTTTTTATAATGTGCCATGGTCGTGATTTATCTTTTTTTCATGAATTATGACACCTTTTTGTATTTTTCCAAACAAACCAAATCCACAAAAACCTGTAACTCATTTATTATCAAGTGATGATTACTTCTAGTCAGAACGTCTAACCCGTTATATCATCTTGGCAGTTCACTCTAACATCTCAGAAATTCTAAAATATAAAGTTCTTTGCATTTGACCTCACTTTGGGGCATACTTTCAAAATCCAATCACCATGTTATTAGTCTTTTTATAGCACTTTGCTCACTCCATTTTCATGGCCAATTGGTTAAAACATTAGTGACTTCAAATATATTTTGTATTTGTATGACAAGCGGGATTTACCTCAAATAACACATGCAACATAAAAACCAACAGAAAATGTGATGATCCGTAGTTACAATGCTGATTTTAGTTCGAGCTTCTAGCAACAACCTAAGATCACACGAGGTTGTACCATTATCATACATCGGGAGTTCTATGTATACATCACTGGCGGAGTAACTTTACCCACCTGCCACGCATAGATCATGCCATTAGGCTAACCTCTATGGGCTAGATTGGCCAAAAAGTGTTGCAAATCAAGAAAAAAGTTTGGGAAAAAAGTTAACACTACTTATGTCTAATTCTCTCTATTAGCATTTGATCGCAGTTCAACTAGCAGCGAGATTGAAACGCTGAACTGTTCTGCGCTCAAAAAGTAACTTTAACACTGAACCATTTAGCGCTCTATATTTTTTACTAAATGTTTAGAGAGAACGTAACGGAGAGAGAGGGAAAATAGAGAGAGAGGGGAAAAAGGAGGAAAAAGAGGGAGAGAGAAATGATAATGATTAGTTGTTTGGAATTTGGAAATAAAATCATGTGACAATGTCTAGGTAACATGTATGAAGTCGAAAACGTGGAGAGATAACGAGCTTATTTTCCGGAGCCCTCTCTGATGGCAATTTTTCCAAATTTTAAACCCAGCCTCTCAAATGCTTCGATTTCGATTGATTCAGATTGAGAGTGTGCTATACTGAACTTTCTTGCTGTCTAAGGACGGATCATTGATCCTTCCCCTTAGGGCCGGAATTTATTGGTTAGTAGGGTTTTGATTCAATCGCATTAGGGTTTAGGGTTTTCATTATTTATTCTATGATTACGAGGAAGATCGAAAGAAAGATTGCGAGAATGGGGAGAAGACAAACATCAAGAGAAGAGGAAGAATCGGGCAACAGATCCAAGGTCATGACAGATCAAAAGATCCAGATAGAAGAATTTTTCAATTGGACAGGAAATCCTTATCAATAGAGATAGAATATTATGAAAACATTAAGACAGTGAAGATTACGGAGAGAGGGAGACGGGGTTTTAGAGCGTGGCTGGCTTTTCATCCGAGTGTAATGCCTTGGTTGAAGAATACCCTGGACTCTATTTTGAAGGAAACACAAGAGATAACCAATGGAAAGAAAGAGTAGGCGAAGACGTATACTTGGCACAAATTCAAGAGAATAGTGAAGGCAAATATCTGAGAGTATCAAGGTTTAGAAGGGGTGCAGAAGGAAGATATTTTACCATTTGTTTTCCCTGTGGAGAAAGGAATCAATGCTGGGGTTCACTTTCTGATGTTTTGTTTCACTACACTCCTAGGAAAGAAACTTTGGGATCAGTAGGAAACTTGCAGTCAGATGGGGACTATCCGTCTATTCAAACTCAAGGAATATATAAGGGAGTAGTTAAAATCTTTAGAAATACATGATGGGGAAAGATTGATGTTATGTTGAAGAGGAAGTTTGGATGGAGAAGGTTCATGAAGTTTGATGAAGTCAACAATTTAACTGCAGTTGTGCAGTTAGAATATACAGAATGGAACCGTATTTGGAAGTCGGAGATATGGGAGGAGGATGGAATTATTATTAAGATATATAGGTGGCAGGGAGAAGAATTGGAAATCCAGGCAGCTAGAAAAAATAAGATAAAGGAAGTGGCAGTGAAAGAAAAAAAAAATACAAAGGAAGAACGAGGTGATAATTCCAATCGAGAAAACTATTTCTGCAGAAAGGTGGGTGAAGATTAGAGGTTTGGCTCACAACTTATGGAGCACAAATTTTTTTACAACAATCTGTACAGCATTGGGGGGAATGGTGAGAGTAAGTTCTGAAACTTTAACCCTACAATCTGAGTCGAAAGCTCATTATTTCCGTGTATCTATTGGTGGAGATATTCATAACATACCAGCAGTCGTGGTTACAGAGATTGATGGAGTGCAAGTGGCTTTGACAGTGCAATGGGATTACGATTACTCTCCTTCAGTTAATTTATCTTCACATGAATATTCCAAGGAGATAGTGAATTTTGATGGCAGACTTTTGAGTAGCTGAAAGGATTAATTCTCACACAGTTAACGACTCACACAAGGAAAGGGAATTGGAAAACTCGGAATACAATAAAAGTAACGACTCCAAAAGAACTGGGCGATCACAACGGTTTTAACGAGGAAGATGGTAGTTGGGTTTTTGCCCAAGGGGAGTAAAATGATCAGTTTGAATAATTCCTTTACTTCACAAAGTCCAGAGATTGGAAATAGATATCATCCAATAAAACATGTGATGCCTGAAGGGAGTTTGGGAGATACTGGGGACAAGGAAACTGAATCACAGTACTCTGATACTGTTTCCAGAAGGAATGCGATGGAGGATGAAGTGGTGAAGAACCTAAAGGAGGTGCAGCAAAGAAATAGAGCTGATGAGGATGAATCGGTTAATAAAACAATGGAGTCTTTGGTGCAGGTCGCATGCAGTTATGGAAGTATAAGTCAAGAGCATAGACAAATTTTGAATAAAAACATGACTAGACTTGTACTGAGCTACAAAAGACGCCACCAGAACCAAGAAGAAGTTGTCGAAGACACTAACACTGGACAGTGGCGGAACTGGAAATTTAACTTGGGGGTGGCTTTGGGTTTTTAGGGGTGGCTTAAGCCTATTAAATGGGCTTATTTTTATCAGCCCAAGCAAAATAGGTAGTGAAAAAAAAGGGTTTTTGGGCATAGTTCCGCCCCTGACACTGGAGGTAGGAATGATGTGGAGGAGGATAATGCCTCAGAGAATGAACAAGAGGGAAATTTCTTAAATGATGAAGAAGCAGAAGATGATAACAACGTGGAGCATATTAGGGCAGCTAGGGAAGAAGTCATATTAAATGGATTTTAAGATCTTGTGTTGGAACATAAGAGGAATGAATGATTTCGACAAACAAATTTCAGACAGGAATTTGGTGGCGACACAGAGATGCGCAATCTGTCTATTACAGGAGACTAAAATTCAGAGTATGAATGATAGTTTTGTTCGTCAATTGTGGTACGATGATAACTTCGAGTGGGCTTATATTCCATCAGTAGGTAGCAGTGGAGGCTTACTGTCTATATGGGATAGCGCCAGATTTGAGAAAATAGATGAAAGACTTGGTGTTAACAATATAACGCTGGTCTATAATACTCGTTTTAATGGCTTCAAATGGGCATTAACCAATATTTACAGTCCGTGTGAGTATAATGCTTGAACTGAATTCTGGGCTGATATGAATGAATTCTGGGCTGATATGACTGAATTCTGGGCCCATTGTTTTGCAGGCGACATGAATGCATTTAGGTCGAATGCTGAGAGAAATAGAGGTGATGGGGACAGTAGGAACAATGCGTTGTTAAACAACTTCATTATGGATAATGAAATAATTGATCAACCTCTCATTGGGGGATCGTACAATTGGTCAAATAATCACGGCAATCCTCTTCTTTGTCTTCTTGATCGTTTCGTTTGTAGTCATGCTTTTGAGGAGGCTTTCCCTAATTCTCTTCAAGTGGTTTTGACAAGAACCATTTCGGATCATAACCATATTCTCTTGATTTCAGAACCGGTAATGCCTTCTAAACCTTATTTTAAGCTTGACAGGATATGGGTTGAACACAAGGATTTTGTAGAGAAGGTGCAACAATGGTGGGGTGTTATGGATTTTAATGGAAGTGCAAGTTCTCGGTTTTTTCTAAAATTACAAAATATGAAGCATCTTATTAAACCGTGGAGGTTAGCGGAATTTGGGAGTGTTGCCAGAGAAAAAGATGTACTCACTTCTCGGGTACATGAGATGAACTTATTAGAAGAAGATGGTGTTTTGTCGAGGCATCGGTTAGAAGAAAGGATTCATTGAAAAGTGAAGTTGAGAGATATTGAAATAATGGAGGCGAGGAAATGGCAGCTGAGGGCTAAGCAAAATGAATTCAAATGGGGTGATTCAAACACAAGATACTTTCATAGCATTGCCACTGCAAGAAGAAAACGTAATACAATTCTTAAACTCCAAGTTGGAGGGAGTGACTGTTTTGATCAAAACATCATTAGGGAAGAATTACGAAGTTTCTACATCAATCTTTTTTCTAAACAAGATGAGGTAATTTATGGAATGGAGAATCTTAGCTTTCCAAAAATAAAAGAAGAAGATAAAGACTGGCTTGAACGAGAATTTACAGATACGGAGGTCTGGGAAGTTATAAGGAAGATGGGTTGTAATAAGGCTCCAGGACCGGACGGGTTTACGGCTGAATTTTTCAAGAAATGTTGGAGTGTGATTAAAGAGGATTTCATGAACCTTGTTAAGGATTTTCATCAGTTTGGTTCCATTGATTGGCGTTTTAATTGTTCTTTTATCACGTTAATTCTGAAGAAAGAAGATTCTTGTACACCAAAAGACTTTCGACCGTTAAGTCTCATTGGTAGTGTCTACAAGATTTTATCCAAGTTGCTCGTTGTCGATTGAAGAAGGTAATGCCGGATTTAATATCGATTTTCAAGGTGCTTTCATTCAAGAAAAATAAATTCTCGATGGAGTTCTTATTGCCAACGAGTGTGTTGATAGTAGATGAAGGCGAACAAACCCGAATTCTTTGTAAGATTGATATGGAGAAAGCTTTCGACAACGTCAATTGGCATTCCTTATTTGCGATCCTTGAGAAGCATGACTTTGGTGCAAAATGGATTTCTTGGATTAAGTGGTGCGTAACTTCTTCTCACTTATCCTGTTTTGGTTAATGGTAGCTCTACGGAGAAATTCAAACCAAGTAAAGGCCTTAGACAAGGTGACTCTTTATCACCTTATCTCTTTTTGTTAGTTGTGGAGGTTCTTTCCAAGTTGATAAACGACGCTGTAGAATGAGGACAACTTACTGGTTTTCAGGTTGTGGAGAATGGTACAATCATTTCGCACCTTCAATTCGCGGATGATACTCTTATTTTCTTAGATGCAAGTGTAGAAGAAGTGAGAAGAATTTTTATCATCTTGGCGGTTTTTGAATCCATTACAGGTATGAAGTTAAACTTGGATAAAAGTACCATGATCAGTGTGGGAGCTGAAAAGGTGATTGAGGCGTTGTCAAAAGAGCTTGGATGTAAGACATAGAAGTTGCCTTTCAAATACTTAGGAATGCCAATAGGTGCACATTGGCGAAGTACCACAGTTTGGGAGTACGTTTTGACAAGAATGGAGCAAAGGTTGGCATCTTAGAAGAAAAGAACTCTTAACAAAGCAGGTAGACTTGTTCTAATTAAAAGCTGTCTTGCAAGTTTACCTATTTATTACTTGTCTATGTTTCATTTGCCGGTGAGTATGGAAAAAAGAATGGTGAAGATTATGCGAAATTTCTTATGGGGTGCGGTGGAGGGAAGAAGGAAGCTCGTATGGGTTTCTTGGAAAAAGGTGAACTTGCCTATAGTGAATGGAGGTCTAGGTGTGAAAAATCTTAGGATTACCAATAAATCATTTTTAGTCAAGTGGATATGGATATTCTCTAGAAACAAACATAGTCTATGGAGGAAAATTGTGAATCAAAAATTTAAGTTAATGCCGGATATTGATAATAATCCACAGTGTCGAAGTCAGTGGAAGAATGTGGTTAATTTGGTACCTGTTATTCAAGACATGGCGGTCTTTACGGGTGAAAACGGAAGGGGTATTCGGTTTTGGAAAGATAATTGGACGCAAAAAGGTCAATTGCAAGATATTTTTCCGGTGGTTTTCAAAGCAACACGAGATAAGGAAGCTTCAATTGTAGAGATGATCGCCAATGGGAGTTGGACCTGTAATTTCAAGAGGAGATTGAATGCAAATGAGTCTCTTGAATGGGACTTGTTATGTCTGGATGTTTCAGTTCCTACGCTGGAAGATGGTGAAGATGAGGTAAGCATTTTAGAAAATTTTAGCACTAACAGGTGCTATGAGTTTTTGTCGGGAGAACAAGAACCATGCCATTTTGAAAGACATCTTTGGAAGCATTTTATCCCCAACAAGGTAAGCTTTATTCTTTGGGCTTCCTGCAACGATTCTCTTCCTACTAGAGATATGCTTTCTCATAGAGGTATGCAAATAGAAAGTGCTTTTTGTGTTTTATGTGGCACGGAAGAAGAAACAACAAATCACATGTTTATGCATTGTTCCTTTTCTTTCTTGGTTTGGTACTATTTCATTAAAGCTTTCAATATTTCATGGCCAATGCCGAGAACGCTTTTACAATTGTTTGATGCTTGGGATATGAACGTCTTGCATGGAAAAGGTAAAGCTATTTGGAAAATTATCCACTATGCAATTTCTTTGGATTTTGTGGAAGGAAAGAAATGGGAGAGTCTTCGGTGGTCGTAGGGAAAGACACTAATGAGATCATTGATCTGGTTAAACAATTAGTTGTTCTTTGGTCTTTTGAAACCGATACTTTTAAATTTGTTCCCCCTAGTCTCATTTGAGCAATTGGGAAGCACTCATGAATGAGTGATTAGTTTTGTGTATCTTCTTTTCTTTTTAATATAACATTTAAAAAAAAAAAAAAAAAAAAAAAAAAAAAAACTGTTCTATTCAAAGGCGTTTTGTTGGGGATTAAATACCATAAGACTTAAGAGGTTGTCCTAAGAGGAGCGTGGATGGCCAATCTAGCTGCTAGATTATAAGACCATAGCGGTTAGCCATAAAAACATATATGAAATGAAGTCGCTATCCTCTTTCTTCACGCCACAAACGTCCATGTCCAACTAACCATCTCCGCTAGCATAGGGGTGCGAAAGGAGGGTGTGTTGTCACATCACAAATAATATGCCGGACAAAGTGTTTGTGCAACTCATGTTATGACCACAGTAGCGATATAAATTTCCATTTGACCACAGATAGTTGCCCCCACAAAGTCATTACAATTACGGGAATCCCAAGCCTCTCCCTTACCGCCCCCGTCGCTGCCTGAGTATACTTCATAGTGTATGCAACTTCAACCACCATTTTGGGTCAGCCATGTTTTTTATTTTATTTTTTTCTTTATTGAGTTTTTGTATACATTTACTAGTTTCTCCGGCTAAATATTCATGTTAGACCTGTTATTGTACTGACCATGGGAGTTGTATGAGATGGCATTTTGGAACACAGGTCAGCTCAATAACACAAGCAAAAGAAATGTTCACCGGAAAGCAAAAAAAAGAAAGAAGAGACTGGGCATACATTTCATAACTCGAACATATAAATCAAAATCAAGTAGTCAGTCAAAGAATATAAATTATTCTTAACAAAACTAGTCATAAAAACCCAAGGTGACCAAACTTGTGGTACAAAAACCCCACTCAAATATTGGGATCCATTAAAACTCCATCTTAAACAAAATTGATACAAAAACCCCAAAGTTTTAAAAATTGATACAAAAACCCCAAATTTCAAAATTGGTTTCATCAAATTTTACGATGAAACCAAAATTTGGTTTCATCAAATTCTTTGGGGTTTCATCAAATTTTATGATGAAACCAAATTTTGGTTTCATCAACCGCGAGTTACTTTTGTTTTGTTGGGGTTTTTGTGTTATTTTTGTTTTGATGGGTTTTTTGGATGGATGATAGCCGACACTTTGGGGTTATAATCATGACCGTTAACAAAACTTTAAAATCCGGTGATGTAGAATGAGAAAGTATATTAAATGCCAGATTTTTTTTAAGCATTTTTTTTAGCATCAGAGTCTTATGGTTACATTTTAGATTTAGATCAAAATTCATTTTTTTAAGCATTCATTTTTTGAATATATTTTATTTATTTATTTAATTAAGTTCGATATATTAAAATCACGCACCAGGATGCAAGATAAGAAGACCATTATTATTAAGAAAAAAAAAAGACCACTGTTAAAAAGGTGGAATTCCAATTTGATTGGGGTACGATAGCAGTAAAAAGGTAAATTTCCAATTTGATTGGGGCACAATTCTATTCACCTGATAGCATTTGTTGAACCGCAAACCTGATTGGAGTAAAAAGGTAAATTTCCAATTTGATTGGGGCACAATTATATTCACCTGATAGCATTTGTTGAACCGCAAACCGCATCATGGATATCATTTGAAGCAAGCACAAGTTTGTAAAGAGGTTATATGCGTAGTTTACACCAACACCCCAAAAAGTACTTTTTTTTTTTTTTTTTTTTTGAAGCATAAAAAGTACATATAACTTGGTTATTTTTAATTGTTTAAACTTTAAACATATGCTGGATTGGCTAAAGCCTAAAGGCTCTGTAAATTCATTTTAGGTTTTAGCATTTTTATCGTCTTGCTTGCAAGTAATAAGTCATTGATTTCGCATGGTGGATCAGGTTTGACATGCCAGGAGCATTTTTCCATAACAGACACTTAAGACGCATGCATATCAAGATACACAAAAAACATGAGATCTCTATTTGTAGCCACATCCTCTATTGATATATTTTCTTTGCAGTTTATTCCAACACTTCATAAATTCATTTAAATTATCTTTGTACTTAACCTCATTTCGGAGGCATTTCATAAATCCAACCACTAATCTATTAAACGTTATATATAGTGTTAAATAATTAGATGCATTAGCCACTTCAAATGTATTTTGGATTTATATTGTATGAGAGATTTGCAGCAAATAAATGCATGCAAACATGGGTGAAAGTAAAAACGAACAAAAAATGTGATGATTAGTATTTGTTTTATTATTTTGTAGTCTCTATGTTGTATAGTTTTAATGCACAGAACTTGATAGTTGATACACTAACAACATCTCTTTTTCATTTCTACTACTGTAATTTTTATTCTGTAAATCTGTGATGGACATTACTTTAGTTTGTTAAATTTTGGTTCATTTGATCAACATAAGAAAAAAGCAAAACATTACCAACTGGACTGATTGACTAATTCTTTTTGTCTTAGCTCTTGAACAATTGATTTGAAAGTCCACAATTAAGCTTAGCTTCATAGTGAAATGTCGTTTTATTCCTAGAACTTGTAATAAACCTGCAGATGAACTTGCTAAGTTCAGCAGGAAGTTTAATCTAACACAGGTTTGGCATGATAAGCCGCCTAGTGTCATTGAGAACCTTCTATTGTTAGACAGTATTCATCCTTATGATTAATAAAATTCTTCTGTGTTTGCATCAAAAAAAAAGAGAGTATTCAAAGTGTATGTGGCTACGCCTGAACATATATTGGATTCTTGAATTTTCTTTTCAGTTGTGCACCAATGATGGTCTTAAGACTCATTTAACTCATGCATCCAATTTCCTTCATGAAAATGCTTAATACATCATGATAAATCCTCACATAGAGAGAATACCCACTCAACCCTGCACTATCAAGGTGCGTCTAAAATTATTGTTTAGTACAACCATAGATGACTTCCTCATAAGGCCCTAAAGAAATACGAAACAATTTTTTTTTTGTACGGTAGCCATGCACCTTTCTTAAGCCTCTATTTCAACACATGGATTGACAACGAAAAAAGATGTGTACATAAAAAGAGTGTGCTTGTTCGTTTCTTCGTCGGCCCTTCACTGCTGCAGCAGTTATCTAGTATATATACGAAGTATAGATTTCGATATTGTCCACGTGTTAATGAATTCTGTTAGTTGTTAAATTAATAATCTTAAATCCGTGATTCCTACTGAAAATTGAAATTTGAACTTCTGCTTGAGAAATAGTAGGCAGTATTGTAAACTAGTACGACCGTTGCCACGGTGGAAAGGCCGACCGAAGAAGAATTTGAAGATGGGTTTTGTCTACGATTACTTTCGTCCCGTTTCGGAAAAAGTGATACTTTCACCCCGTTTTAGGAAAAAATGATACTTTTGCCCCGTTTCGGAAAAAGTGATACTTTCTCCCCGTTTCGGAAAAAAGTGATACTTGGTTCAGGCATCATGCCATATCTCAATACACTGGTCCCTGAGTCCTGAACAAAAACAAAATAGGTCAAGCAAAATAAAATCAGCATTGTGCCACATAATGCCTAAATTTCAAAGAAAAATAAAAAGGTCTAGAGAGTTTCGAACCTCCGACCTCAAACTTACTGAAACTAAAGTGAACCACTGTGCCTCACTACCGTTTTTGAAATTTGATGGACTTGTATTAAATTTATATATTTATTATCTTCCTAAATATTAAATGAAGTTGTGTATTGATGAGTCATATCTTGAATTGCAACATGGTTTGGCTCAGGCATCATGCCATATCTCAATACCCTGGTCACTGAGTCCTGACCAACAACTACTTAATAAACTAATGTCAAACAAATTAGGTCAAACTCGGTTTCATATCTGATATCTCAATACCCTGGTTATCAGTTCATCTAATTCCATTGATTTGAGCTGTATAAAACTTCA
Source organism: Papaver armeniacum (assembly GCA_023531295.1). NCBI lineage: Eukaryota > Viridiplantae > Streptophyta > Magnoliopsida > Ranunculales > Papaveraceae > Papaver > Papaver armeniacum. Next base: position 117,641 of record JAJJWW010006761.1, read on the forward strand.
GCAAAAATAATGAATCAATGAATCAATTCTTCTGTGAAACTTCGATGTAACCCCAGATTTAAGTTTAATCGATCTTTCATAGAAGTATTGACACTGATTCATAATCTAAGATTTTTCTCATTCATTCATTTAAGGGTTTCTTGTAGATTCAGCTGCAGAAAACTTTGTCAACAACAATGAATCAATCGATTCTTCTATGAAACATCGATTCAAGTCTGGATTTTAGTTTAATCGATATCTCATAGAAGTATTGATAGTGATTCATAATTTTGGAAATGCAAATCCTAGTCATCTTCATCTAAGGTAATTCTCATTCATTCATTTGGCGGTTTAATGATTTTAGAAATTGGAGGTTACAGACTCTTGATTTTGAATGGTGCTATTTCTGATGGTGATTATGAAGTATGAACATCTATATGCTTCAGATTTTTGGTTTATTTTTATGTTGCTGTGAATTGTATCCTTTTTTGAGAATCTTTTGGTGATTATGAACATCTCAACTGCATGCTTTATGCCTCCACCAAGTGGTTTTATATGTCAGTTGACAGATGATCTTAGACTCAGACATAGTATTTGGTTGTAGGATGTCAGCATTGGTGAATAAAGCTCTTGTATTCTGTTTTGAGAATCAGCATTTGAGGAATCTTTGTGATTTGTGTTCATTGTCAGATTGAAGAATTAGGTGTGTGGGTTGTATATGGTAAGTAAGGTTTGTGTCAATTATGTGCAAGTCGAATATGACGCAACCAACACAAGCCAATTTTTGTTAGTCATGTATTGACAGAAGATATAGAGATATAAAGATCAAACATATGTAGATGTTCATAGTTTGACCCTTCGCCATATTGTAGATTACGACTAGGTGTGTATATGAATTTCAAACATGCTGCAATTTCAAAGATGCAGGGAAACTATTAACGAACACTAACGTGAATTGTTTTCAGTATACAATTGTTTTCATTAGAGTTTAGTCTTGTACATGTTCCAATTCTTTGCATTGTAGTTTTACTTTCTAGATTACAACCTGCATCTCCAACATTATCGACACACAATCTTCGGACAATATAAATAAACTGACATCATCATATTGCATTTCATAAAGTTACAACCTTTCCGTTTAGTCAGTGTTGAGCAACATTTGACAACAACACTATCATATTCATAATATCCAGTTACACAAAAAATCCAAGTACCAAAAACAAAATGAAAAAAGCAAAAAAAACACAACTTTCCCCTGTATCATCTCCTGCATTTTCAGACTCCATTGCCATGACCAAAAAAGAAATCATGATTCGGTGACTTACCATTTTCCCTTCGATAAGGCTTACTCGTTATACCCGATCACTCGGAATCAGACTCTTCCTCCTCATCAGACTGATATTGTTGATCATGTTGTACATATTCCGGGTCATCATGTTCATCTTCATCTGACTCCACTTCGGAATCAGTCTTTCGGGCCAAAATTTCATCATTAATCCCAAGATTCTCATCTTCGCGAAAAACCGCAAGTGACTCATCTAGGTCAGATGAGTAACATTATGTATTGGAGATATTACTGACACTATGAACAACAACAACTGACTCTTCATCTTTGGTAGCACTTGCTATCGCGCTGCCCATATTGTTTTGCCTCTGCCGCCTTGATCTCCGCCATTTCGACCAACCTAATCCTTTTCTCCCGCACTGCATAGTACTTTTCCTTCTCTGCTTCATCTTTGAAGGGATCACGGAGACGCTTCTTTGGAAGAATCTCTACCAGTTTCTTTGGAGAAATCTCTACTGGTTTCTCTTGTTTTTCATTTTCCGCAGACTGCATATCTTGCCAGAGAGGAGCGAGTTCAATATCACTCAACAAATCACTTACTATCTTTTGTACTTTCTGGAGATCATCCTTAGTCATCTGCCCAATCATCTGCATAGTGGCGGATAACCTTTCTTGTCTTTTCCTCTCTTCCCACTCTTTCAATTGCTCTTCAGTCATGGGGGCTTTACCCTTTCGTCTGCGTCGATCATCATCACCAGCGCATTGGTTGTTCAATTCATGTTGCTCTGATGATCATTTTAGGAAAATGCACATGTGAACCAAGCACCTTCTGTCCATCCATGAAGGTTAGCCAGAGCAGGAACATTAGGATCTTCAATGATGTGGATTGTCTTGCCCCAACAATCCTTAGTATCCCCGGGACCCAACGATAGATTGACGATAAGAGGATGGATCCCACAGTCTGTCCCGAATGTAACATGAGTGTGTAGTCTGTCCTGAATGTAACAGGAGTGTATGTGGCCCAATACCCAAAAACCCACCCCCCTGACAATTCTTAGAATCCAACTAGCAGGACTATCCGAATCACTAATCCCAGTTTTTAGTCCCACACTTTGGAAAAAAGATAACAACTCCGATACCAAGAAACAACTATATAAAGACAGGAGTACTTTAGGGTTTCAAAGGAATAACTTTTCAATGGAGAAGCAAAATCCTCCTTGTGTTATTCCCGCCGATATCATAACCTATGATATACTCACAAGAGTTCCGCCGGAGAGTTTGGTCCGATTCAGGTGCGTATGCAAAGCATGGTCCAACTTATTGTTGGATAACCCGTTATTCATGAATTTACGTTCTCAAAGGTATGATAACAAATCATATTCATCGGGTTTTATCGGTACACATGAAAATAGACTCGTGTTTATTAATCACAATGACAAAAAGAGAATTACACTATGTTTACCTTCTAGTTCAGCAAATATTTGGATTCGGATTCAACACTCTTTAAATGGTTTATTGCTTTTAAATTGTTATTCTAATGTTTCTGACAATTGCTACGTCTATAACCCGATCACTCGTTGTTCAACCATCATACCCGTATCCGAACCAACTGATCACTATTCTCTGTGCTATGACCCCTTAACTGGAAAACATAAGGTGTTGTTTTGTGGACCTTACAAGTACCCTTGGCGAAAAATCGAAATTCTCACGGTTGGAGATAGATTAATGGGAGGCAAAGGTAAGGGCGAAGACAATTCATGGAGAGATATAGTTGTTCCAGATGCTTTGAGACCATGTGACGATAATGGTCGTACAAGTACCTGTATGTTTATTGCAACTGTTTGTCACAAATATGTATATCAGATGGTTAAACCACTTCATTCAGAATGGTACGTACTTCGCCTTGATGCTAGTAGAGAACTTTACGACAAAATCAAGATCAAGCTCCCCGACGAGTTTGCAACCTTCAAGTTCCAATTTTATCTTACTCAGCTCGAGATGGATGGGTTACTGTGTTTATCGCATTATAATATTGATACATATGAGTTAAAAGCATGGACTTTGGAGAAGAGAGATTATTTTTGTGATGAGGATGAGCGTAAATGGGTGGAGATCAGGTTCAACATCAATATGAAGGAGACCTTTGGAACTACTAATCTTTTTATTATGCTTTTGGCGATTCTCGCAGTTCCTAAAAAGAAGCTCATCTTTAAAAGTTACTCTGATACCGGTGCTTATTTGTATTCCTCTTATGACATCGAGTTAAAACAGTTGGAGATCATCCATGGCCCAACAAGTAGTTTTGTTCCATTACATTGGCATGTAAATAGCTTTGCAAACTGTTAGAATCTATTATTTACAAAGTTGCCTTTCTACTTTTTTACAGATTACTGGCCGCACCATGTGTTCATTGTTTAACAACATTTAACAACACTGCAGAGAATTTCGTAGGCATGCAAGTTTCAATAAGTGGACACTCCAGCGTCCCATTAGTGTAGGCATTAAAGTTTACGGAAATAGGGAAAAAAAAATCGAAGTAGTAGTAAATGGGAACTTCTTGGACTAACTGTGAATTCTTTGGTTGTTGTGTTGAGAAACTAAATCAAAATAATTAATGAAACATATAACCAGTTCAATGAAAAACTAAATCATACGTAGTATTTTGTAAAATAGGTTTACGAAGAGTTAAAATATCATTGTTTTACATCGTAAAATGCATTAGTTGCTTAATTTAGTTGATTAGTAAGACTGACACATGTGATACAAGCACCTTCCTCTCCAAGCGATGCAGGTGACCCAGAGCAGGAACATTAGAATCTTCAGTGATCTCGAATGTCTTATGACTCTTATCCCAAAATAGGTTTACATTGTGGTTGTTTGATGTGTAGAAGTATCTCTCTTTCTGCGTAAAGCATTAATTCATCCAGTAAAGAAGCAGCATAACGACTCTTCTTACAACTTGATTGGCGGGCAACTTCATGTTTAGAAATTGAATCTCTAACAGGGGACCAGGAGGTGAAGCTAACAACAACAAATAAGATAAGTGACCTTCCTAAAATACAACATCCTTCCTTCCTCAGTTATTTGATGCAGATCAAGCAGAAAAATTAGTAAACGTTGCATCTACATGGATGAGGATTAACCACTACCAGTCGGATAACAATATTTGTTATTGTGTCTGGAATAACATTTACTGCATCTTTGAATCCCCAACTATCATTATTAGTAAATTGGGTGTAGCCATGTTAACTGCAAAGGAGTTCATTATGTTTGCCATTTTTCGACAGACCTAACTGTTTGATAAATTGAAGGATATTCACGTCATGTTGGTATAACGTAGCTGGCTAACTTAATCGGCTAACTTCCAGCTGAACTTAGATTTTTTTCGGATTTTATCGGCATTATTATGGCACTTATGTATTTATCTTATTTATTATTGATACATATATATGTCAGTGACTAAATACAGCCCACACTAATGATAAATACAACCCTGTTGAAATATCAACAACCCTAAGTTACGTGGGTGAACAAATCTTCGTCTTCCCCACAATGTTAATTTGAGGACACCAACCGTGTTTTTTCATTCTTTTATTTTCTAATCGGTCATGTTTCTTCCATCACTTTTATTCCATCAAACTGTCTCTTTATCATATCAACTTTGCTTAGATCCCAAGAACATACATGGGTTCGCTTCACTTTTCAATATAAGTTATGATGCATAATGGTATTTCAAACATACCATTTATGCCCTTTTATTTCACAATTACTCTTTTATCCCTTTCTTTCCATTATTTCTTATCTTTGTCCTTTGTGTTTACTACTTATTGATTAAACCCTAGCTCTACTAGTTTCAAGTTTGGTTTTGTTTAGAAAAGTGGTGTAAGAACCCTAAATCCTTCCTAAGAGAAGAGCCTCCAACACTTTGTTATTTCCAATTTGTAATTGGGTAGAAATTTCAATTTGTAAGAGATGCATCTATTATCTTCTAGTTTCTTATCTTAGAATTGGGTAGAAATTTGAAGATTATTAGAGAAGAACCTCAAATGTTTGTATCTTCCTTGTTCCAAGGGTAGAAGAAGCATCATTTGAAGGTTGGTTATTTTTATTTCATGGTGTTTTGTTATAATTTAACATCCAATTTCAATTATAAGTGTTACTTTACATTAAGTTACCAGCTTTTATGGATTCAACTGGGTCTTAAATCTTTTTTTTTGATCGGTACTGGGTCTTAAATCTTGGTAATGGATTTCCTACAATTGCATCCGTTTCTTAAGAATTTTTTTTTTTTGAATTTTTAAAATGAGTTTTCTTTTTTTCTCATGAAGGTTCTGATCATGAAAAATGGAGAAAAATACAGAGGAAGGGTGAAATTAGTTGAAACTTGAAACTTACAGTCATACGTCTTATGGTGACCAATAATTTTCATTGCAGAAATCTTAAGCATGCATTTGGGCGAGGCAAAGGCTAGCCATACCAAATCAGAAATCTTAAGCATGCATTTGGGCGAGGCGAAGCCTAGCCATACCAAATCAGAAATCCTAAGCATGCATCGGGACAGGGAGAGGAGAAGCCGAGCCAAGCATGCATCGGGACGGGACGGGGCGAGGCGAGCGAGGCGTAGCCGAACCACACCAAATCAAAAAGGCATCGCGACGGGACGGGACGAAGCATGCAATACCAAATAAAAAAATGTAGAGGAACGGGGAGAGGCGAGCCGAGCCGAAGCCAAAGCCAAGCCACGCCTAATAAAAAATGTATCGCGACGGGGCTAGGCGAAGCCGTGCAACACCAAATAAAAATGCATCGGGACAGGGCAATACAAAGCCGAAGCCGAGCCACACCTAATCAAAAATGTATCGAGATGGGGTGGGGCGAAACCCCACGACACCTAATAGAAAATGCACGACGAGGCGAGGCGAAGCCACATCCCACCAAATCAAAAATATGGTTTAGAGAAAAAATGGCGCCAAATCAAAAATATGGTTTAAAGAAAACACTACGGCAAAGTGTAAATTAAAATTGTGAATTAAGTTACATTGTCTGCCTCAATAGAGGACATTATAACCATAAAGGAAATTCTTGAAATCTGAAATTTTTAGAGGTAGAATTATGCGCCTCTTTAGCTATTAAGTCAGCAATGGAGTTTGCTTCCCTAACAACATGAGTATCTATTTCCACTCTTGAAAACCTGTTAAAAAATTTAAACAGTCTAGAATAACAGAACTTGTTGTCCATTTAACTGCTGCTATGTTCCCATTTAAAGCCACTATAACATTACGCTATCTCCTTCCAGATGCAAGTGACTTATGATCCTTTTTTTTTTACCCCAGACAATAGCCTCCAAAGCTCCAACTGCCTTAGCCCGTTCTTCATCCAAAGCTAGTAATGATATTCCTCCTGCTCCCTTGCATTCACCTGTCAAGTTACGAACAATTAGTCCCATCCCAACTTTATTTTGTTGTTACATAATAAGAAAATTACTCACATCTTGGTTGTGTCTGATTCGATGCCTTCGAACAGGCCAAAGACTTTCCGCAAAAGATGAAAATAAGGAAACCGATTCTAATTTTGAATATAAGCAATCGGAAATTAATTTGGAAACCACACCACTTTGAACCTGTCCTGTCCAAGTTTTCTTTTCCAGATCATAAGAATATAGAGAGGCTTCTTTTATATCTGCTCGGCAAAGACATGGGTTAGATTCAATAACAATCCGGTCTGCTCCTGCAACACCATGGAAAAAAGCTGATCTACTACTATTGCCCCACTGAAAAGGTAATTCCAAAGTCATTTCAGTCCAACTGCTATAGCTATGGATACAAGCATTATCACTACATATCCATAGTTTCACAACCTTACCAGCCCATTGTTGTGATAAAGCTATCTTCCCACCCACTTGTATTAAACCACTGAACATAGCATCATAATGCTTCTCTGGATTCCTACATTTCTCTCTGATTTCTTTAGGGACACTTGTTACTTTAAATTTCTCACTTCCAACATCAAATGAATTCAAGAAATCAGGAATGCCCAGCGTCTTATCACCCCAGTAGATAAAACCATTTGCATAAATCGAAGTTTCTATATGACTGGAAGACGGCACCTCGGCTTTGATTCTTCTCCAACGTTTTTCTCCAACGGTCAGCACCTCACAAATATTTGTCTGCCGTATGCCATTAAGATTAAGTAGACCCACCGGCTTAGAAATGTCCACCGGTGTACGTACCCTCCAAGTGCATAAGACTTTGTGTCTTTTGGTAATAGGATCAAACCCAAAGCAATAAGTTGGTAACCATTTTCCCCACCTGTACTCATCCTCAAAATAGTACGTTTTATCTGTAAAAAGCGACGAAGCTATCCATGGCGTTTCTTCTCTAGTGCTTGGATTCAATATGCAGACAGCAGCAAAACAACGGTTAACGAAACATATCAAACCATTGACAGGCTTTAAAATCTCAGTAAAATAAAATGGTTCTTGCTCTCTCACAGTAAAATATTGTTTTCTTACAGTACTACAATTGCCACTTTGAAACAAGTTTCCTAACAGGATGGATTTTTGATACTTATGCTCGCTCACACCCCCATACATAAATTCACTCTTGAACCCTGAATAACGCCCCATTCTTCTTATTTGAAATAAATCATCCTGGGTATGGCGCGGGATAACAATAAAGAGGTCTGGAGAATTTTTCTTTGAACGAGCAAAGTGTAAGTCAATCAAAGCTTGATCTTGGGAAATCGAGAACTTCCAATGTTTGCTTACACACTTGAAGCGCATCAGTGATTTCATCGGGAGCCAGCTTAATACCTCAACGAGTATTCCATCGTAATCGAAGATACATCTGCTGCTGCGATTACAACTACTGCCAACAATAACTTCTGAATCAACACCACGATGCTTGTCCTCCTCCTCCGTCTTCTTCATCTTCTCACCCTCTCTAATAGTTTCCTCTTCCTCACTTTTGTTACTGCTGCTGCTGATGCTACTACCAATGTTTACTGAATTGTCATTGTTGTTCTTCTTCTTCTTACTCTCCCTGATGATTCCATGTTCATCACTGTTGGTGTTACTTTCATCGTGTCTCTTTCTTTTTTTCACATGAAATCTTTTGTTAGCTAAACTCAATTTTATAGGTAACACAACAGTTTTTAATCTCTTCTTAATTTTGTTAGCCATTATCACCTCTTTAACCAAAATATCAAATCACTTAAACAAATACTATGACAGATTGAAATTTTCTTATTAGGTTAGGGTTTATGATGGACTTTTCCTCTTCTGTTTCTGAAAATTGAATTTTCCTTTTTCAGCTTTTGGCCCGCCCGTATATAAAAGTTTCTTTCTAAAATTACTTCTCCGCCAAGTAAATTATTCATGGACAAGTCTGGCTTCCAACCCATACTAGCCGCCTCCATAATGCTGAGAAAACTCTCTTATACAGATTTGTAGTTTGAAAAGGGATCTAACTAAAGAAGCTTAAATCAAAACCTAAAGGCTTAGAATTCTATCCTAGCAAAAGATAAAATCAGTAAGATCAAAAAAGGTGGGACGCATTAACTCTAGCTAACATATTTACCATGATCTAACCTTGTATTTAACTCTAAGGCACTCAGAAAAGTCATAATTGATTATCCAGACTCCAGATTAACAATGCAAAATGTTGGGTAAATTAGCCACACTGGATTTAGTTGCGGCCAAGTTGAAGACACTATCATCAGCATAGAAAAAGTACCTTGAGCTGAAGGTGCAACTGAAATACCCCTTACAAGAACCTATCTGGACTCCTACTCTGGCCCTTCTGTTTCTTCTTATCTTTTTCTCTCTAAAACATACACACTGCAGTAACACCGCCAACCATTTATGCAAACGAGAAAAAGAAAGGTGCACATCAACACCACGGGCAAGGGGGGGATGGCTGCAACAATGGGCACTCGACACCTCCGCAAAGGGAGGGCTGCGCATTCAAACTACAGATCCTGTCCAAAAAGAAGTATGTCGATAATATTTTGCTTGCAACAATTTAGTAAAAGTAGAACAGGCTGAAAATGAATTCTCATGGTCATTTTACCAACTAAGCTAAGCTAAATTATTCATGAACAGGTCTCCAACACTTAAACCCACATTCACTATAGGTTGACAAATTGACTCCCATCCCATACTATGCAATTTATAGCAGCCGCCTCCATAGTGCTGAGAAAATCTCACTTACACTTGTTGACCTCTGGTGTTACGGCTCATGGCACAGAGAGTTTTGCGAAGTAGTTGATTAAAAGAGTACCTTGAGCCATTTATGCAAAACAAAAAAAAATTGGGAGCAGGTGATGGCTGCAACCATGGGCACTTGGCACCTCCGCAAAGGGCAAGCTCCGGAGTCAACCTACAGATCCTGTACAGTTGACTCGATGATGTAGTGTCTGGTCTAATGGTATATAAATCAAAGGCTAATAAGCTCCGGAGTCAACCTACAGATCCTATACCAAGATTGTTAAAGAACGACTACAGAACAAGCCTTTTTTTTTTTACCACATTAAGTTTGTAAAGTCTTGATATCTTATTTATCTAATTCCTCATTTGAGCTTGGCAATTGGAATGTAGTCATGTATAGTCATGGAATTAACAAGGCCAAAGGCCAAGGGTACAGAACAATATCAAAGTCCAATCCAATCCCTTGTACAGAAATGTCATTTAATTCATTATTTTCCAAATGAATATCGATCACTCATTCACTCTTCCCCTACTGTACTCTGTCTGTAGTCTCCCAGATCGAACCCCTTTTCTCCTCAAAAGTCAAAACCCTAGAAAAAGAAATTTTGATTCAATTTGCACAGTCCGTCTCTTCTGATATTCTTACTCTTCTGTAATCAAGGATTTCATGGGGAAGTTCTCCTGAAAGAGATTATATCAGAAATTCTAACGCGCCTACCTGCTGAATCAGTTTTGGTCTGCAAATTGGTTTGCACACCTTGGAGATATGTTGTTTATCAAAGGCTCTTATTCCCTTCTTATCTGATATACGATCTCTCCATTCATTTCTTGTCGGGCCATGCTCGTAATCAACTCCGATTTTGATTTGAGCAGATTAAATCGATGTAGTTGTTCTGCAGTCGACATGAAAGTAGCTAGCATGAAATTCCAAAAAAAGTAGGAATGAACCTAATAGATGTCTCTAAGCTAAACATACTCTTTGAATTGTGTAGACAGTTTGGATGTGACATGAAAGGTGGGATGTAAGCAAAGCTAATCCCAACACCTTATTTTCTACTCATGCTGTTAAGAGTTTTCCTGGAATCCAAGCAAGATATTCACACTCTGCCAACATTAGGATCTGATACTGATTTTATTTATAAGTATGAAAAGTAGAACTTCATGCAGGAAAAGGACCTTGTGGCTATCCCTTAGTAAGCCCGTAACTATTTGGTCCCGACATCTTTCAGGGTACCAAATTGGAGGTAGTTGTTTACCCTGTAATTTCGTACCTTATTTTTTGTTACTGCGACACAGCAAACTCTAGGGTTATATTAGAATTGGTGGTTAGCAGTCATTTAAATGCTTGGTGTTTAAGGTATTATAAGATACTCGTATTAGATTTTGTTATGCAAGGTTAAGATCCCATCTTGGACAATTCATCTGGATATATGTTTGTCTTTTGTTATGTGTCCATCTTGCCTATGTTGTGTTAGGCGCTCCCGTGTAATTTTTTTTTTTTTTTAAATTGTACAGATTTTTTGCGCTTAGGGCGCTTTATTGCCTAGGCGCCCCTTGGGCGACTCGTGCACCTAGAGCGCCTAGGGAGCTTTTCACAACATAGCTGATCTTCCACAGCTGCACTTTCTTGGTGAACTGGTATTAGCTTACTCCTACAAATATACATTTGGTAGTACCTTACAAAACCGTTTTGTAGACTATTATACTGTGTTATTTTGGTCTATTTATCATCAAGGGATAATTGCCTATTTCTGTGTTGTTATTTAACATTTCACAAAGCACATCTGAGACCAAACATTCCCAAACATTCCATTTCGGGAGCTGTTTTTTGAGATTGGACCTATCTTGCTTTTGTATTTTTTCATTTTGTTGATGTTCGACCAGTAGGTGATTGTTGTTAATAGTTAACTGATTTTGCTTACAAGGGAAATGTGTCACACTTCATACGCAGGAAAGGAGAATTTTCCTCGGTGTTGGCTAAGGCACTCAAGTAATTCACCGACTGGCAGGGGACAGATACAAGGCACCACAAACAACCCATTAGGTATTGTTTATGGTTCCAGACCCATCTGATCTCCACCACTGTTCTTGAGTTGCAGGGGATAAAAGCAAGCTTTAATTTTGCTGGGAGGTTGAATTACAGTTTCCAGTGCTATCTTGTGACTCTAAAGTGGCTTTAACCTGTCATAGAAGACATTAGGAGACTGTAATTTATTGGTGTGCATTACGTATTGTGTAACATCGTCAAGTTGTTGCTTCAATGAAAGAGTTCTAATATTTTGTTCGCAGGGCCTGTCTTGGCTCATGAGGACGATGGAGCAAGCTGCTCTCTACAATGGGTATAGAATTAATAGAAGGTCCCCTTCGGTTTGGCAACTGATGTTTGCTGATGACCCGTTGCTTTTGGTACCCTTGACAAGAAGACTATTCTCAACCTAAAGAGCATCCTGCATACTTATGCTAGATGGTCAGGTCGACGAGCAAATATGCAAAAGTCAGCAGTGTTGTTTAGTAAAGGAGTGGACAGTAATAGAAGGCGAAATGTTGCTACAGACATGGGGGCAAAAGAAATGGAGATAAATGATAAGCACCTCGGTCACTATCTGCTCAAACCATCCAACAACAATAGCTCTTATGATTTTCTGACAGACCAATTTGATTCCAGAACAGCTGGGTGGAAGAGAAACTTCATGTCTCATGCAGGTAGAACAGTTATGATCAAGACAAACCTTGGTATGATCTCTCCTTTCTACATGGCTACTTCTATTATCCCAAAGAAGACTATTGCAACTCTTACAAGAACAATGCGTAATATCTGGTGGGGGCATGCTAAAGACAAAAGAAGTATGCACTTTATAAATTGGGACCAGTTTGAAGCAGGCAAAGATGCGGGAGGGCTGGGTATTAGACGGATGCAAGACCTAGACAAAGCAATGATCGCAAAATTAGTGTGGAAGTTCCTCACAGACCATGAATGTCTTTGGGTGCAATTGATGGAAGCTAAATACCTAAAAACCAACCACTTTTGGGAGGTAAAGAAAGGCGCTAATTGTTCGTCTACCTGGTCAGCAATGTTAACTTGTAGAGAAGAAATGAGGAATAGCTGTTGCTGGTCTGTGGGAGATGGTACTCAAATCAAGATTTGGGAAGACCCTTGGGTACCAAACTTGCCAAATATGAGGCCTGAGCTCAGAAGTGAAAATCATACAGACATTATATGAGTGGAAGACTTATTCATTGAAAATACAAATAGATGGGATGAAGTGAAACTCCAACGACTATTCAGTGCAGATGCAGTTAACAAAATAAAGTAGATTTATGTCCCTAATATTGAGAATAATGCTAAGGATAAGCTGTTGTGGATTGACCATCCAAATGGTACGTTCTCTTCTATTTCTTTTTTGAAATCTCTGCAAGTTAGAGCTCCCTCTACTTCAAGTGTCATAGGAGCTGATTTTCTGTGGCGCAAATTTTGGAAAATAAGGAACATACCCCCTAGAATTCTAATGTTCATGTGGAGAGTTATAAAAGATGGGCGTGCTGTATCAAGCAATACGAACAGATTCATTGAGAATGTAAATTATTAATGTAAACTCTGTCACAATGAAAAGGAAACTATAAATCACTTGCTTCTTTACTGCCCGCTGGCTCAAGCTACCCTGTTTGCTTCCCCATTGTCGATAAGGGTGCATGTGAATCATGCTCTAACTGTTAAGGAGATAGTAGCAGGGTGGATTTTAAACAATGATGGGGAGTACACTAAAAAAAGAATGCTAGCGGTGCTGCGCATTCTCTTGCTGATTTCGCAACTATTCACCACATTACTGAAGTGTGGCTTTCATGCCCTCCTTCTTTTTAACTCACCATTCTCAGGTTGAGTCCTCTATTGCTTTTTCTTGTTAGTTTTTGTTTGTTGTCCCGGTTTCAAATACAAAAAAATGTTTTAATATTTATTTGAGTTTTCTTGTGATTTATTTTGAGAACGTAGTTTGATCTCTGTGAACATAATTTGGAATACAGTGAAGGAGCAACTTAAAGTGAGGAGACGGGGAACCGTGATACTTGAAGAAGCCGCAGAAGGCAGAACAACGCCAGATATCAGTAGGTAAGTGTAATGATAATTACCTACTGAGCATCATTTTGAACTGGCAGCGGATCACCCATTAGGTGTTATTTTTTGTGGATCAAAAGACCCATTCTGATCTCGGTTGTGGTTCCTGTGTTGCAGGGGACAGAAGCAGGCGTTGAGTTTGCTAGGAGACTGAATAACAATGAGCTAGTGCTTTCTTAACGACTCTAAAGTGTCTTAGACTGAAGCAACGTCACAGCAATTTGCCTAATTCTATGGTAGATCAACGTCACAGCAATTTGCGGATATAGATTTTATGAATTGAAACTAAGAAAGATTGCAGATTGCACAAGGTAAAGACCCATGAATTGAATTGTAGTCTGACTGACAACGGTGCATTTGAAATTGAACTCGGAATTGCATAAATTCTGGATATCTGAAGTTTTTGCAATCTAGGCCAAGGATATTCAAACATCATGGTAGATCAAAAAGGAAGATTAAAATTATAATTCACATCAAACTCTCCAAGTTGAGGAATATCAAGGATTCCAAATCCTTTTTTGAGTCTATCAAGGATCAAAAAGGAAGATTAAATTTTCAGTCAAAAAAAAATTATATACAGGCTAGAACTGGCAGCTATCAAGGATTCCAAATCCTTTTTTGAGTATGACTATTAATCCGAGTCATGGTCAATAATGGTCGCGTCCCAAATCCTTAAAACAAATAAATAACCCTTCAATTTTTTGCTATCTGATCTCCAAAATCGAACCCAATCTCTTTCAAAAGCCTAGAAAAAGTAATTAGCAGTTCAATTTAATCTCCGTCTCTTTTGCTATCACTATTAACCTTCTCTGATCAAGGATTTCATCATGGGGAGGTTCAACGATCTACCAGAAGAAATCATACTAGACGTATTAACTAGGTTACCGACTGAATCAGTTTTGCAGGCTAAATTAGTTTGCAAACCATGGAGAGATCTTGTTCATCTTCGATCATTCTCTCGGTTGCACTTGGATCATCGTCTTAAATCTACTGGTGAGTTAGGTTCTATTATCTTGACTCGTAATCAATGGCTAAACGAATTTTATTATGCTGAGTATGATGAGAATTGTCATGAGATTAGAACAACAAGGATTGATTTAAACCTTCCATTTAAGAATCCTTCTTTTGTTAGTTCATGTAATGGTTTAGTTTGCTTCAGTTCATGGTATACGGGTTACAAATCTGATCCATATCATTATTCTCGGACCTGCTTATATACGTAATCCAATCACCAGAGAATATGTTATCCTTCCTGAATTTGAAGGAGAATACTTTTGGTGGACTGGATTCGGTTTTAGTACTTCGACCAATGAGTACAAGGTTGTTAGGATATATGTGCCCGAGGGCGATTCAAATGTTGGGGTCGTTCGGATATACACACTGGCGGTGGCAATGGATGGAGAAATGCGGAACGATGGATGTTGATATGCAATATATTAGAAAATGTGTTGGTGTGTTTGTAAATGGAGCTCTTCATTGGGCGAACTACGAAGGAACCATTGTTCTTGCTTTCCGTTTGGCTGATGAGAAGTTTAGTCAACTTCCATCACCACCACCTTGTTTGACACGAGATGTTGTTCCATATTATCTTTGTTGTACTAGGGGTTTTGGGTGCTTTTCTAAGTGTTAGTTTTCGTTACAAAGCGGGTGGTTGTGAAATATGGTTATTGAAGAAGAGCAAAGATAATGATGACTTCAGCTGGAGTAAAGAGTATATTTTCCACAGTCATATACCTCATCGGGAATATGAGTTGACAAGGTGTGGGTGGCTTATGTTCTATGAAAATTACAAAGTTCGTAGGTGCGATTCAAAAGTTTCATCTGCCAAAATGGATGTGAATTTTGTCATGCCTATTTCTGATGCGATCCCTCACAAGAATACTTTAGTTTCGTTAAAAGTATTAGGAGAAAAGGATACAAAAACAATGGAAATCCGTGAAAGAGCAAGTTCAAGTGAGGAGGCAGAAAACAGTGATAAACTGAAGAAGCCGCTGAACAAAGGGTTCAGGGTTCAGGGTTCAGGGTTCAGGGTTATGAAGTAAAATATCTCTAGGTAAATATAAACTAATCCTCTTCATTAAGATTTTAAGTATTTTGAGATTAGATGTTATAATATCTTAGAATTACTTTTGTGGCCTGCTATTAGCTATGTTGCTATGTAAACTGCACAACTTGCTATCTACTTATTGTAAATCTTGGTTACTTGTGTTGTTTATCAAACCAAAATATGAGAAGTATAGGGTTGTAGGCCGGAACAAGACTGTTATTTCAAATTTAGTACGTTTAATTGGTTCTTACTTCACAGCTTAATGTTAATTACAAGACTGTTATTTCAAATTTAGTACGTGATTTTAAGTCTTTAAATTAGTTCAAATGAAGAAATAATTTTCTGCCATGTGCCACCCTAGAAACAGTGGGGAAAAATAATTTTAGGCTTATGGATGTTAAACCTTTTGCTCTTACGATAAACAGAAACTAAGCAGCTCTATGTTGTTAGTTATTAGGATACACATGGTCTATATCATTATGATCCAAAGCATTCTTTACATTTTTAAGCATTTTTTGAGTATAATATCATGTATGAATTACTCTTATTTATATTGCTATGTTTATTGCTCATTTGGTTATCTGCTTTAGTTAGTAATGCTCTGCTAACTTTGGCGAACTTATTTCCTTCTAAACGAAATTAAAATGGAGTCTTAGAAGGATGTTCAGGAACTATCATGGAAAACTGAGAGGTTTCCAATAGTCATAGGCTCCTAACCTTCTAGAAAATCTATTTGATTCTTAGTTCTCTCAGCTTATGTTCTTCCATTGTTCTCATTTCCAGATTTTCGTGTCATCCTGAGTTGCTGAATTTGTTAAGTCAAAGAAAAACAGTGTTCTGGATGGGAAACAACAGAAAAATTGTCTTTGGAAGTCGGTATATATCATAAGAATAGTGAACACTAATAGGTACATTTCAGCTGTTAAGTCTTAGTTTTGTTTTCCCGCAATTAATGCAAGATGCCTCCCGCTTTGCTAACATTTGTATGACAGATTGTTTTGCCAGAGTGAGGATTTAAGCATCCATATTGGTTGGATGAGTTCACCACTCTATCTAAAGTTTCTTTCTCTTGCTTAAATGGGAAACTTGAAACTGCACCAAAAGATTTTGGGGGTGTGTTGTTAAGTGTTTGGCACCCCAATAAAAAGAGGGGAGATTGCTGATATGTACGCGTGTATCGATACTGAAACATTTGCTCTTATGAGAATGGTGCAGTTCTATATTTCTTGGCCACTAGGGCACAATTACTATGATTGAAATTTAGAATATTCATCTCCAGAAATGTAGTGAATGTAGGTATTACATAGCACAAGTAACTCTAGGATTAGAGTACTGACCTTAAGTTATCACTACAAGCAATAGAATTCGCCACTTTACAGTTTTTTCTTGATATTTTAGTTCGGGGAAACCAATCTTAGTAGTCTGGTATCGTACTCACTGGAATCAACCTGCCCTGTATATCCCATGTATAGAGGATTCCTTCCTTTGATCTGTGGTACGCATTACTTCAGTTTTTAAAATTTTGGTTCCTTTGATCAGGCAAAACATTGCCATCTGGGTTGATTGTCTACAATTAAGCTTAGCTTAGCTTCATAGTGAAAATTTTAGCTCACTAGTTGTTTTTGAGCGTCTGCGGAAATTTTAAGCACAGTTATCAATTTTATTTTATTTTTGTTATCTCATTCCTGGTTTGTTTGTTATCTTGCTAGGGCCAGATATACTGACCGAGGTGCAACAGTTTAGCCCCACGTATTCTGAAATCATGGTTGATGCTCATTTAATCCATCTTCGAACGATCACGAGGAGTACTGTATACCTTTCTTTTTAACAACAAACGGGAGTTAAATGAATTTCTTCTGCTCCGTATTATGTAGCGTAGATAATAAACTTCCTGGTCTTAAATCTTAATAGTGGTAGCTCGAAAATTCATTGCCTACCCAAGCAAAATGTATAGAAGAAAAAAAGTGCAGTTATTTCGTAATATGCTTCAATTTTAATTTTAGTGGAAAAAGATCTTAAGAAGTATTTGATGAAGACCAGGATAATCTCTCAAAAAAGATCTTAAGAAATAAGTATTTTAGTGCAAACATGGTCATGATTTATTCATTTTTCACGAATTATGACACCGTCTTATACCTTTCCAAACGGACCAAACCTTTGACTCATTTATTATCATGTAATGATCACTTCTAGTCAAGACCTCCGATCATTATCGCAGTTCACTCTAACATCTTAAAAATTCATATAAAGTATAAAATTACCTTTGTATTTGACCTCACTTTGGGGCGTACTCTCGGAATCCAATCAGCGGGTGATTAATCTTTATATCAGTTTCTCACTCCATTTTCTTGGTCAATCCTTTAAAACATTAATCACTTCAAAAATATTTTGTATTTGTATGTTACGAGGGACTTAGGCCTATTCCTATGCATATGTCAAGCAGTTAACTTTGCCATTTTAGCACTCACTCTGGGAATGCCAAAGAGCCAAAAATATTTGCTTATGTGAAAGGAATAACAGATAGGCATATACGGAGGAGTCTAACGAGCGATAAAGTGACCATTGTTGGATGGTCAAATATAATCTAATATTTATGTCAACTTAATTCGAACTTTGAATTAAGAATTAAGTTTGAATTAAAATATACAATATTGTTTCGCACGTGCATACGCACATGCAATCTGGTATGTATAAGTTTAAAAAGTGAAATTACTGATATACCCTTATATAATATAATTTCCATCACTTGTGCGGGTATGGATTAAGGGCAAAAGGGTCCAACGAAATTTGCAGTTTCATTTACTACAAAATAAAATAGAATATATATTCTAATAGACTTAAAAAATAAAAGTTTGGGACAATGTTCTTCAACTTGTTTATCTCTTTTATTTTAACAAAACTTCCAATCAATGCGCCCATGAACGATTTTCCTTTTGTTTATCTTCTTCCTTGTCTTCAAATTTGTTTTGCCTTCAATTTTTTTACCTTGAATTTTTCTTTGCCTTTTGTTAGTTGTAGTTTTGATTTGGTTAATATCCAAAACTTGAAGACTTCTTTACTTTTTACCCATTTCTTTATAGCTATCACATATCTTCTTAAAGACACCTTAAAGCACTACTCTAGAAAAATCAAGTTGCGTTGCCGAATCAAGCTAGGCTTGAAATTGTGTCATTCGGGAAAAATTGAAAAAATAAACTAGAATGAGAAAGAGAGGAATACAAAAAAAAAATATAAATGATGTAACTTTTTAGTTTGAAATTTACATGTTTATAGGAGACAAAGAACTAACTGCGGCGCTTGGACTTTATATTGATAGATATTCATTGTAACGTTGGCGGTAACGACTTTATCGCTGTCGATATAATCTATTGCGTTCGCTAGAAACTCCATCCTCTGTTGTTTTCTAGTAGCCTCTAGAGCCAGTTGGAAAGGGTACATAACTAAACACCCTTGTTATACACTGGCTCCGCCCCTGAACAGAATCCCATTCACCCTGTTCAGAATCCCATTCATTGTATTATCTTCACAGTTTACTCTAACATCTTAGAAATTTACGTAAATTAACTTTATATTTTACCTTATTTTTGGGGCGCAATTCAGAAATCCAATCGCTAGTGTATTAACCTTTTATAGCACTTATTCACTCCATTATCATGGTAAGTCGGCTAATACATTAGTGACTCCAAAAATATTTTGCATTTGTATGGTATGAGTGACTTTCCCCAACTAACACACGCAATATAGAAACCAAAAAAAAAATGTGATCATCCTTATAATGCAGATTTTAATTTAAGCCTTTAGCAATAACCTAATATCACACTTTGTTGTACCATAATTATACACCGGAAGTTCCATGTTTACATTATATGGAATTAGCGGTGGAACTAGCATTTTATAGTGGAGCCCAGAAAAATTATTATTCAATTTTAGGCTTGTGTGAGTCTCTGTGGCAATTATTGGATTAACTTTACCCATTTGCCTCGCATACATATCATGCCATCAAAAGGACAAATGAAGTCGCTATCCTCATTCTTCATGTCTTCTTCATGTCGTCCCAGACACATCCATGTCCATCACATGTAATAGGAGTGTGAAAATAGGGCTTGTAACGCTTGTTACCACATCACATGTAATACTCCCGACAAAATGCCATGGTATCAAGTTCATAACTACAAGCAGCAGCTTTGGCTACACAAAATTGGTCAAAAAGACCAAAATCAACAATTCCTGGGTGAAAAAGACACTTAGGTTTTGATACTGTTTAAATAGCCAAAAATTAAAAAGATACTGTTTAAATGGACAAAAATTTAAAAATAGTCAGGATGTAACCAGTTTCATCATGTCCATTTTAAAATATTTTTTTTCTTATTTTTATTTTACACAGGATGCATCTAGTTTCATCCTTGCTATTTAAAAATGACCCATTTTCTCCTTTGGCTATTTCTTGGGAAATGTGGTGCAACAAATTATACATGGATACCGACTTTAGACTCTGAGCATTCATTGCTCAATAATGCCTGATCCAGCGGAAATGAAATCCCGTGGACTCAACTGCGCGTGAAACAAAACATGTGGATGATGAGTGGATCCCACAATAGAAAAAAGCCGACCCCCTATAGTTCTCTCTGATGGGTCCCGAGACTGTGAGACGGTATTTCTCACGGTGCCCAGCCCCCGATAGTGTAGCATCACTCTTCATTCCAAGACTCGGAGATCAGCCAAATAACCCACATGTTGTGTCTCATGTACAAATCCTTTCTTTGGTCTTGTCAAAGAAGCTCCCTCCATAGTACTCCTATAATTTTTCCCATTTTTCCTTGACATGATATATGTAGGCAGTAGGCAGTATACTCCAACACCTAAGAGTGCATTTAATTTAAACGATTCATTCAACTCCGTTTTGGGTCGTTTTGAGCTTCTTTTTCTTTTTAATTGGAAATCACATAGACAGAGCTAAGCTTTTGTACAAGATGACATTTGGATCACAAGTGGACTCATCAACACAAACAAAGTTATATACTTGTATATATGAATGCAGTTAACTTGTGATTTTCATTAATAATACAGTAGAAACTCTTTTAATTAATACTCGATTATTTAATAAATTCTCTTAAATAATATTTTTGGCCTGTCCTCGGTCGGGGACAACGTGCCAAATTAATAATTCGCTAAAATTATAAGATAATACATTTCCATATGAAATATAAATTAATAATGCATTATATATTGAATACATTAATGATTTACGAAGACCTATGATTCAATTGTTTTTTGTTTGTTTTTTTTTTTTTGCTAAAAACAATATCGCATTTAATTTATCTCTAATTTTTCTTATTATTGTAAGAATTTTTGGTGTTGTTATCTCATAGCTCGGCAAGAAATTATTCAATGTGATTGCCACTTTAATAGCCTCGTTTGTGAAGGGGGCTCTATTGTAGAACTTTCATCATCATCTTCTACATCTTTATCGGTTCCCATAATGCTCTTGGTTATTTCTTCATCAGTCCACAATTGTGTAACTTCATTTTTTCTTAGGATAATTTAGGATATCTTCGACATTCATTGAATTGCGATAGCCCAACTTCTCGATCAAATTTTGCAAGTCTAAAGTGATTTCATTGTCTCGTATGTTCATCCAAATTGTCTAAACTTGTGTTATCCGTTGATCGAAGTTTACAATGAAGAAAGCAATTTGCAAGTGTACTTGTACGAACATCGATAGTCCATCTTTGCAATTGCATGACTCGTTGCATATAACACATTTATTTATTTTTATGGATTTTGGAAACTCAATCACTAGCTTATTGACCTTTTATAGTACTTTTGTGTTGTTCACTCTATTTTCGTGGTAAATCGGTCCATACATTACAATTGTTTTGAACTTGAAAAACACTTTAATAATTAGGCATGTCGATACAGAGAAGACTACACACATTAGAGTGTCCCAATTGCTCCAAATTAAGCTAGGGTCAACGTATCTAAAAGTATCGTTGTCACAAGACCATAAGACTACCAATTTAATATAACTTTCACTTCGAAAATAAAAAAAAAATTAGGCATGTCGATGTCGTATATTATTATAATAGTGAAACACCGAAATATCCTAATTACTGACACCCCCAATAACCTAATAACATCTTGCATGATGATAAACTCGGATTGAGCCAAAACCAAAACAAACTAACCCATTATTCTTTGGTCATGGTACATATGCCAATAATCCTTGTTCTCGTCAATAGTTATGGAATATGTTGTACACTCAAAAGTTTTGGAAACTACAAAAAAGGAACTACTATTCTTGCTTTCCATTTGGCTGACGAGATGTTTAGTAAATTTTCGTCACCACCGCGTTGTCCGACACGAGTTGATGTTCCATATTTAGTTGTTACACTAGGGATTTTGGGTGGTCTTTTAAGTGTTATTTATTATTACAAAGCTGGTGGTTGTGATATATGGTTATTGAATAAGAACAAACATGATAATGACTTCACTGGAGGAAAGAGTTCAGTTTCCACAATTATATACAGCAGCCACTTGATTTTACGAAGAGTGGTAGGCTTCTGTGCTACTGACATAGCAGAATTTGTAGTTATGATAAAAAAAATTCATCTGCTAAAATTGATGGGGATTTTGGCAAGTCTATTTCTCAAGCAGCCCAACACAAGAATACATTTGTTTCATTAATTAAAAGTATTAGGAGAAAAAGATACAAAAACAATGGGATCCGGTGAAAGAGCAAGTTCAAGGGAAGAGACAGAAAACATGATAAACTGAAGAAACCGCAGAACGAAGAGATTTTTAGGTAATTGTAATGATAATGACCTTAATTGAATTACTAAGCATTTTCTGAATCTAATTAATAGACAATATGTCCAGATATTATATCCTGTATGAGTTGCTCTTCTAGCTTTTTGTTGCTATGTTTATTGTGCCTTCTGTGATCTACTTTCCTTTTTCTTGTAACTTATATCTTTGTATTAACAATTTAGAATACAAAGTTTGAATAGTATGTGCAACTGTGCAGGAAATATCGCCAAAAAGTAGAGCTTTCCCAGTAGTCCTAGGCTCCTATCCTATGTGTCTAGGAAGTCATTTCTATTCTTAGTTTTGAGCTGCTATCCTTATTAGTGCTGTCATTTTGAGATTTAGTGTGCGATTTTGTGTTGCGGCATTTGTTAGGTTGAAAGAAAAACAATGCTTTGGATAGGAACAACATATAATTGTCTCCATTAATCAGTAAATGTAACAGATATTGCCGACACTAGCAGGCAAAACCTCGTCACTGTATGCAAAGGGAATGATGCTGTTTAGAAAGAAAGAGAGAGATAGGAAATAAAAACACCCATGTACTATATGCACATGGACAGTTTTTATCAAAGGCTCTTAATTCCGTTCTATCTTATATACTATCTCTCCATTCATCTCTTGTTGAGCCATGCTCGTAATCAACTCCAATTTTGATTTGAGCAGATTAAATTGATGTAGTTGTTCACAGTCAACATGATAGTAGCTAGCAAGAAATTCCGAAAAAAAGTAGGAATGAACCAAGTGTACGAATAGTTTTCATGTTTAATGTGGATATAATGCTATTTATTTTTTCTTTCTGTTGGTTTTTATCTCTGGGCA
This sequence comes from Papaver armeniacum, assembly GCA_023531295.1. Lineage (NCBI taxonomy): Eukaryota > Viridiplantae > Streptophyta > Magnoliopsida > Ranunculales > Papaveraceae > Papaver > Papaver armeniacum. The sequence goes on from JAJJWW010006761.1 coordinate 140,895, forward strand.
CTGGTCATTTGAGTGCCATTTTTTTTTCCGGCATTTTTTTATTGTTGATCATTATCATTATGTAGTAAGAGTCTGTCTAACTTGATTTTATTTGGCGTTGCAGCAGCATTATCTGAATCAGATACTTCTTTGATGCAGCAGAGGTGAACCCACACATTCTACTCCAAATTGTTCATGCTTACTGACGGTTCAAGCAGGCAAAAATCTGGTTTCTGTCACATGTAATATGACCGTTGAAATGTCAATGGTTCCTCAACTTTGGTTAAACAAGCAACTATGGCTATAGATTTCAGGAATTGTGGTGCGGTGAAGAGTGTTTGGATTCTCGTAGATTTTCTGTTATTATCTGGGTATGTTTCCGGGTTGTGTTGTGTGTTGATTTTGCATCTTGCACTTCTGTTGGTGAATTGGTGTAATCTTAGTACCTTACAAACTATTGCAGAACTTGTCATTGCTGTTATAGGATGTCTGGATACTGCAGCTAAGAAAGATTGAACAAGGTAAAAGACCCTTAAAATGAATTGTTGTCTGACTAACAACGATGCATTTGAAATTGAACTCTGAACTGATCCAGTAGCTTTAGTTCCGGATATCTGAAGTTTTTACAATCTAGGTCAAGGAAGATTAAAATTATAGTTCATATCAAGCTCTGTGTTTTATGTCCTAAATCCATATCCTCCTCCTCCTCATCTTCTGGGGGTTCAGCTGTGGGTGGTCTCCTGAAACAGTACTCGTGGAGCATGCTGCATCTTTGAAACCCGTTCCAATAGAAAGTTCCTTAATATCTCCAAATCTTCTGAAAAGTCCAGCATTTACTTTCATCCTTTCTTTCTTTGAAAGATTTGAAAGATTTTAGGCTGTGATGGAGGTTTATAGAAGTGCCACTACTACGAGGATCAAAAAAGATTGTAAAAGAGTTCCTCTCAGTGTCTCCTGAAACAGTACTCGTCGAGCATGCTGAGGAGCATGTGTTATCGGGCTATGTATGAGAATTCGATGTCAGGAGTTTCGAGCTCTTATTGCTGGTGTCATTATTTACCACGATGACATCAGCATCAAGAACCTTATTTTTACCCGAAAAGTTACTGTGTGGTTTTGTACTTTTGTCGTGTGTAAATAATCGATGGTCGTGTCCCAATCCGTTTTTAAATCAAACCCAATTTCTGTTTCAAAACCCTATAAAAAGTAATTAGCACTTCGATTTAATCTCCGTCTCTTTTGCTATAATCTTCTCTAATCAAAAGATTTCATCATGGCTATGTTTGACGATCTGCCAGAAGAGATCATACTAGAAATATTAACTAGGTTACCTACTGAATCCGTTTTGAAGTCAAAATTAGTATGCAAACCATGGAAGGATCTTGTTCATCTTCAATCATTCTCCCAGTTGCACTTGAATCATCGTCTTAATTCTGCTGCCCGATCCTGGTGAGTTAAGTTCTATTATTTTGAAATCGCTAAACGAATTTTATTATGCTGAGTATGATGAGAATTGTCTAGAGACTAGAACAACAAGGTTGGATTTAAATCTTCCATTCAAGAATCATTATGATTTTGTTAGTTCATGTAATGGTTTAGTCTGCTTCCGTTCATGGTCTACAAAATACAAATCTGATCATTATTAGGACTGCTTATATCGTAATCCAATCACCGAGAGAATATGTTATCCTTCCGAATTTGAAGGAAAATACTGGTGGACTGGATTCGGTTGTAGTACTTCGACTAATGAGTACAAGGTTGTTAGGATATACGTGCCCAGGGGAGATTCAAATGTTGGGATGGTTCAGGTATACACTCTTGGCAGTGGCACTGGATGGAGAAATGCGGGAACAACGATGGATGTTGATATGCAATATTTTGGAAGATGTGTTGGTGTGTTTATTAGCGGAGCTATTCATTGGGTGAACTACGAAGGAACCATTGTTCTTGCTTTCCATTTGGCTGATGAGAAGTTTGATCAACTTCCATCACCACCACCTTGTTTGACACGAGATGCTGTTCCATATTATGCTGTTACACTAGGGGTTTTAGGTGGTTTTCTAAGTGTTAGTTTTCGTTACAAAGCGGGTGGTTGTGAAATATGGTTATTGAAGAAGAGTAAAGATAATGATGACTTCAGCTGGAGTAAAGAGTGTAGTTTCCACAGTCATATACCTCGCCGGCAATATGAGTTGACAAGGAGTGGCTGGGTTATGTGCTATGAAAATTACAAAATTCGTAGGTACGATCCAAAAGCTTCAGCTGCCAAAATGGATGCTAATTTTGGCATGCCTATTTCTGATGCAATCCCTCACAAGAATACGTTAGTTTCGTTAAAAGTATTAGGAGAAAAGGATACAAAAACAATGGAAAGAGCAAGTTCAAGTAAGGAGGCAGAAAACAAAGTGGTAAACCGGAAGAAGCTTTGAACAAAGTAAGGGGTCTCATTCGAAGAATTTTGAAATCCATCAGTATGAAGTAAAATATCTCTAGGTAAGTATAAACTAATCCTCTTCATTATGATTTTAAGCATTTTGAGATTAGATGTTATAATATCTAAGAATTACTTTTGTGGCCTGCTATTAAGCTATGTTGCTATGTTAATTGCACAATTTGCTATCTAGCTACTTATAGTTAATCTTGATGGAGAATGTGATGCTTACTTTGGTTACTTGTGTTGTCTATCAAAACAAAGCCTGCAAAGTCTCTAAATTAGTTCTCTAAATTAGTGCTTTCCTGATGGTTTTAGCCTTCCCAGACGTTTATTTGGTTGTTACTTCTCAGCTTAATGTTAATTACAAGACTTTAAGTCTCTAAATTAGTTCAAATGAAGAAATAATTTTCTGCCATGTGCCACCCTAGAAACAGTGGGGAAATTGCTGACATATAGTCAAAAGTTTAGGTTTATGGATACGTATTAAACCTTTTGCTCTTACGATAAAACAAACTATGCAGCTCTATGTTGTTAGTTATTAGGGTACGCATAGTCTGTATCACTAATGATCCAAAGTATTCGTCTTCAGAGATGCCGTGAATACATATACATACATAAACGCAAAGAAACATTAATCTAATTATTTTGTCATGATATTTGACTAGTGATTCATTGACTATACACATTACTTAATTTAGCATTGACTGGAACATCTTCACGTGATACAAGAAGAACATGAGTGTCAAATTTAGAACTTCTTTTAGCTGCCATTACACGAATTCTTCTGCAGTTATTCCAATGGATTGTTCTGCCATTACCAATATGTTTGAGTTGTTTTTACAATAGATTGTTTTGTATAGATCCAGAAGAAGAACTAAGAGCAACTAACTAACTCCGTAGAAATCCCTGTGTGTAGCGTTAAAAGTTGCTTGTTGCTTGGTTACATCTTATCTCATTTAATTTTACTTTCTGAACATTAGTGACTATTTATCAATCAAAAAGACAAAAACAAAAATAGAAGTGCTTTTTTCCAAACCTTGCTGGTACAGTTTGCAAATAGGTTGTGTTTAGCTGGGTGAACTGATTTTTTTTAACAGAATCTATGCTGATCCTTTCCAATGCTAGTGGAAGTGTGTTCAACTTAAACATAAGGTGTTCATCATAACAGCCTTTTTGAATTGTCTGAGAACATAAATTTAAAGAATACACTTGTGCCTGAATCCCTAGTTTCAACTTATGTGAGAAACTGATTGGTATGTTTCGGTGAAAAGCCAAAAACGTGGCATAGAAGTAGTAATATGGATCACTTGACGAAATAACAATGTTGCTTTATTTTGTTCATTATATTTCTTTTTTCAGACATTTTTATGGGTGGGTGGTGTGTGTGTGGTGGTGGTGGTGGATGGGGGGGTGTATGTTGTTAAGTGTTTGGCACTCCAAGAAAAATAGTGGAAATTTCTGATATGTAAGTAAACTTTAGGCTTATCATTCATCTCGTAAATGCAAGTAAATCTAGGCATTATATAGCGAAGTAACAACAATGTGAAGGAATATGTCAGACACATACGCACACACATGCAGACATATAGATTGCAATTGTTTGTTTTGTTTTGCTATTTTCACAACGGGGTACCTTTCTTGAGCACCATTCACCAGTGAGTTATTGATTTATTATTTACCTTTGTCTATCTCACATTGTCTGATTTTATTTTTTAGTTGACCTATCTTGCATTTTTACTTTACATTTTGCTGGTGTTCAGTAAGAATGTAATGTTGTGAATGGTTACCAGGTTTTGTTAAGGAAAAGAGCGAGCTTTCCTCAATTATTTGATTCTGACCATCATTTTGGTAGCGGGGTGTTATTTTGGTGGCTCAAGACCCATCCGATCTCAATTGTGGTTTTAAAGTTGCAGGGACGGAAGTGGCGATAGTTTGCTAGGAGGCGTTCCGGTGACTCGAAAGTGGCTTTCGGCTATTATTGTTGCGGAAATTAGAGAGACTCGGTAAACTATAGTGTGCATCACCTATTTGGGGTACGTAAGAGCAACAAGTTTGTTACTTCAATGTGAGAGCTTTACCAACCTTCAGTTATCCACTACAGGCAATCGAATTTTTGCTTGAGAGTTTTTTTTCATGACTTGTTATCGATAAGCTGGTTCTGAGCATCGAAGGGTGATGCTTCGTTAAGGCCACAACTTTTTAAGCTTCTTCCCGGCGCTGTCGACCCATGGTCAATTGCTGATTTAATTTTACAACTAAATCATAGATTTTTATTCAACAAATGAATAATCCCAAATTGCAACTGATGGTGGGATGCCTGGTGAACCCCTTGTCGTGTCTCATTCATGCTTGTAAAAATCCATCTTTTAACGGTCAAGTAGGGAGGAGTACATACATTTGTACAACAAACAAGAATTTCTTTTGCATTGGCCACACTGCATTACGCAGCATGGATAATAATTTCTTTGGTCTTAAATCTTTATAGTTGTGGCTGGAAGTATCCATTGCCTACTCAAACACTATGTACAATGGAAAAATAAGTAGAAAGTAGTGTTTGGTAGTATGCTTAAATTTTAATTTTACTGAAAATAGTATCTCAATTTATAATAAGTACCGATGCAAATCACAATAGCTTCATGGAAACTAGCAATGTAATCACTCAAACTAGAACCACATAATTATTCACGTCCATGTCCAAAAATGGTCACAAATACATGTTTTCTTAAAAAAAAAAAAAAAATTCCCTTCGAAAAACACACTTTCATTCAAAAACTTACGCCAAATGGTTACGGTTACAAGAAATTTCAGATTACAAATCTAAAATTACAGAAGCATTTGAAATTACATTCGAGCATTCAATTAAAAGATCTGATGACTGGTGCCGTAGAGGTGTAAACGTCCGGCCCGCACACGCAAGTCGCGTGCTTCACGTGCCATGTGCCGTCTTTGTCTTGTGCCAACGATTTAAGCGTCTTTGTGCCGTCAGGCTTTTACTAGTCAAAAGCTAGGCACAAAGATAGCCCACGGCACAAAGACACGAACAAACGTCGCGGTCAGTAAACAATTTGAAATCATTTAATGTGTACATTAAGTCGGACATTATCACAAGAATTTAATTAGACAACATATCATTTGAAATTATTTAAAATTAACAAGTTTATTCAATAAAAAGAAATAGTCCATCAAATATAAAATTGGATTATTATCATGTAAATTAATGTTCTTGTTAAATATAGGTGACGACATTATAACAACGATATTGAAATATATTTTCCAAATATTAAGGTATTATATGTGTTGTTATAAATAAGCCAGCATAAAATGTTAAAAACTAGCTAGAATAGTGACTATTTTGTGAAATATACAAAAAATGTGATGTATTATGCCTTGTTATATGGTGTATTTGTACATATTATGACGTGCTTTCTTAACGTCTTTCAAATTTGGGCCACGTGCTTATCCGTGCGCGTCTTTGTCTTTGTGCTGTATAACTGTGCCAATTAGTCAAACCCAGCACGTCCCATTTAACTAACGTGATGTGTTGTGCTGGGCTAAGTCACGTGCTGGGCTGGGCTGTGCTCAAATTTTAGCGTGCTGTGCTGGGCTGTGCTCGTGCTGGCACAGCCCAATTTACACCTCTAACCGGTGGTATGTGAAACAATGTGTTAAACACTCAAGCCTCTTATGCATGCCCTTAGCTTTTAATTTATTTATTATGCAGTTATTATTACTTTTTATCAGAGCCACTATCATTATGATATCTTCACAGTTTACTCCAACATCTTAACAGATTCATGTAAATTAACTTCGTATCTTACCTTATTTTTCAGTCGCATTTCAAAAATCCATTCGCTAGCGTATTAATCTTTTATAGCACGTGGTCACTCCATTTTCGTGGTAAATAAGTTAATACATTAGTCACTCCAACAATGTTTTGCATTTGTATGGTAAGAGGGACTTGCACCAAATAACACAACCAACATAGAAACAAAAAATAAAAAAAAATGTGATGATCCGTACAATGCTGATTTTGATTCAAGCCTTCATCAACAACCCAAGCTCACACAAGGTTGTACCATCTTCATTTACCGGAAGTTCCATCTCAACATTATATGGAACTAGCTAGTGGTGGAACCAGTACTTTTATACCGAAGTTCAAAAAAATTACCATTCAATTGTAGGACTCGGTGAGTCTTGGTGCGAGTAACTTTACCCACCTGCCCCGCATATCATGCCATTAAAAAGACATATAAGTCTCTATCCTTATTCTTCGAGCCAGAAACATTCATGTCCACCCAACCAACTAACCAACTCTGCAGCTTTGTTAGCATAGCAGGAGCGTGAAAGGAGGGTTTGGTGTCACATCACATGTAGTACGCTCGACAAAATGAGGTATTAAGCTTAATTCTGCAACTCCTTCTTGGGTCGCCTTAAGCTTGTTTTCCTTTTTTAATCGGAAATCACATCGCTAATTCTGAGGTTTTGTATACTCCCTGCTCAATCTTCACAGTAAACCTGGAAAATTATAAGAGGACATTTGGAACACAAGTAGGTTCAAAGACACGGAAAGAAAATTTATGAACCCAAAAACGCAAGTGAAGTGTGATGACTGGTTCAAAATAATTTGCGATGTTCATTCGTGGTTAATAGAGTGTCTGCGCGACTCCAGATAACAACCACTATGGCTTACAGATTAGAAAAAGGAATCAGCGAGTAGTCCGTCTTACTCCACTTTTACAATGCGTTTGGATACTATTTCTCCAGAAATAATAGTCAGAAACAAATTTCATAAGCAAAACTATTTTACTTCATGAAAGATTGACTTTTCAACTTTAAGAAGCCGTTTTAAGATTTCATACCCAAACTGACTTCCGACTGTTCAACTTTTAGAAGTCAAAAAAACAACTTCTCACAGGCTAACAAAGAAATGTCCATCCAAGACTAATTTTTTTAATATTTTGGGCTCCCAAGCCTATTTTTGCTATTTTAAACCTTACAATACATTGTTTTTCCTTAGTGAAATTTCTAGCTCTTCCCCCAAAAAATCAGAAGTACAATTTCAATGATTTTGTTGCTTGAGATTTCGTGACCGTTAAAAACACCTGGCTTGATTGGGGTATACCCAATTTTAAAGGGACATTTTTTTTTGGGTTTTAGGGGAGTCATAATGGGTAAGTTACAAAACTACCCTTACCCATTAATAATCTTAATTACCCTAAATCATTTTTTATTCTCTTCATTTCATCTTCTGTTATTCTTCTTCTCCTCCCCACCATACCGACCCCCACCACCACCACCATCAAAAAAACTCGACGATCAATTCGTTAAAATCGTCGATTCCAAAACTCCGATTAATCTTCATCAATGGATCCGCCGAGGGCTAGTAAGATGAAGCAAACAAATAGAAAGCGCAATGAATTCAATCCAGAAATTGCAAAAATAGTTCAACAAAAGTGAAGAAAAAAACCGTCGAAGAAGGAGAAATCGAAGCTGCCGAAAAAGCAGAAATGGTGCGATTAAGAAAGTAAGGGCCTACTTAAACTCACTCTAGTACTTCGATTTCATGTTTGCATGTCAAATTAGGTCGGAAAATCCGAAATTTTGAATTGGCAGTTGCGACGCCGGCAAGGTATTTTGTTATCGACCTTGTCAGATTTTCATAGTTAGGGTTTGGCCGGCAAGCTATAAGGTTGAAGAACTTGCCGGATGTATAGTTTCTGTAACTACTACTAGCAGGGCCGGCAGGTTATTCAACTGTATACCTTGCCGGCGTCAGTTTTTTTTTTTAATGAAGTTGCATCTTATTGTTTTTAACTTGCCGGCTGCTTCTTTTGAATGTTTCCTGATGCCTAGAATTTTTGAATCCGGAAGGGTATTTGTATAAAACCATGTCGGCGGTTTGTCAGCCAGCAATGTATGTTTAATGGACCTTGCCGACCTGTATAGTGAAAATTTCTTGTTTCTATTGTGTACATTTTTGTTGGGAGCCGGAAGGCTATTTTAATGATACCCTGCCGACTGCGGCTTAGCATGCACGCATCTTTTAGTGGACCCTTCCGGACATGTAAATTGGTCGGCAGGTTATTCAAAGTGGACCTTGTCGGCCAGAGAACGATCGGCACCTTATTCAAACCACGACCTTGCCGGCCTTGTGCATTTTCAAAACCAATTTTTTTGATCGAAATCGAACTCATAAGATAGATGAAAGGTTTAATTTACTGAATTCATAATTTCAAAATTTTAATCTAAACTCAATTAATTAACCTACTCAGAATTTTAGTGTTAATTAATTAAGGACATATTAGCCATTTAGAAAATACAAGGTTAAGGGGTGGTTTGGCTTTACTTCATAATGACCTGATTTTGTCTTATTGGTATACCCTAATTAATTTGAGTATACCCCAATCAAGCCAGGTAAAAAAGGGTCTCATACATATTTTATTTTCAATATTATAGTTCTTGTTTTGGATGTTGAAGATATGAACCTAAATTACGAATGAGCATGCATGATATTAAATGAACAACATATTAACAAACCCCCAATTCCATATAAATTAAGATTGAATCCTATATATGTGGGTGATGATTAAAATAAATAAATAGGAAACGAAGACCTAGTTTGGTATTGCTGCAGCTTTTGCAAAAACACTTTTCTGTTGTGTGTTGCTGTGTTGTGCTGTGAGAAAAAAGCAGTTAGACGTTTGGTAAAATATTAATTAAAGTTAAAGCTGATTAACAAAAGCAATCAAAATGTGTTTGGTAAAATATCATATTCAACCATTGTTGTTGGAGCAAATGACAAAAACAGACATATATCTGAAAATAATTTTGTTTCAATTTTATTGAGTTTAAAAATAATTAAATTTTTTACTATTAAATATAAACATATATAATCAAACCAAAATTAAGTAATTATTTAATATTATTAGAACTGTTTAGTTAGTAATGATCTTGGTAGTGGTCTAGGCAGTTTTATTTTTCATAGGTTAGGAGTTGCTATTCAGAAAGGTGTTGGTGCCCAGCTGGTCGCTCGGTTACCAACTAAGGCTGTGTATGAGTCCTAATTTGGGCCAATTATTATCACAATAAAATGATTTTTTTTTAACCAAGTATTTTATTATTTAATATTTGTTTTTATTTTTATTTTTGACAAACTAAATGAAATGGTATCATAAAATAGTTGAAAATAAAATATAATAATATTTAAAGAATAAAATATAAGAAATAAAAATTGATTTTATATATATTTATTTAAGGATAATTTTTGTCATTTACAAAATAAAATAGGGACAGAAAGGAAAAATCAAACATTAAATTTTTGTGGGACCAAAGCTTATGCTTTTGTAGCTTTTAAAAGCTCCTCCTCCCCAGCTTTTAAAAATTGAGGAATTTAGGAAGTGCTTTGGGTAAAAAGCATTTTAATTTTTTTTACCAAACACTAATTTCAAAAATTATTAATATATATAGGTTTTGAAAGTGCTTTTGGAAAATAAAAGCATTACCAAACCCAGCCGAAATCATACGTCGGAACAAAGCTTTCCCTATAATATTAAGGCACTTCTTAACTCAATTTAGCTGATTTATGAGAGTTGTTGATGGAAATTGATAATCAATAACTGTGATGAATTTATCTCTCTCTTACTTTATTTTGGAAATTTATTTTCAGAATCATGGAATTTTGAGTAAAAGGCCAATCTTAAAAAAGAATGAGAAAATGAGTTTTTGATTTATTTTAATCAAAAATTTCTTTTCGATCAAATTAAATTTGTAATGTAGTTTTTGATTTTCGGCGTGTGGTTAAATTCTTTTTTTGGTCTTCTTCGTTGGGTTTAGGTACTCCAAGTCATGTTAGGGCAGTTCCTATGACAATGAACAATATTTTTTTTGTTGAGCCAAGTGAATGAACAAACTGTGTTTTCCTCTATGGAAAACTAGAGCAAAATGAACAGATTTGATTTTCCAGGACCCCACTGATATTTCTTTTTAATATAAAATGTTTTGTATGATAAAGATAAAATATAAAACTGGAAATATCTGAGGAACCCAAGTTTGGTTCCTCTCTCTTTTATAAACCCGTCATTAAGATACTATATATGTATAGCCCAAAGTGTATCATCCAACGGTTACAAGTAATACTTTAGATTAGATATATGTTTTCACTCTTTGAGATGGACTAATTTAACCTTAATTAGTTGTACTCAGTAATTTGTGGAATAAAAATTTATTAACAAATCTAAATCTAGTAAAATAAGAATCATCGTTTTTCACGGTCACTTTGACGTCCCTTAATTGTAGCAAGAAACGTTTCCATGTTTAACTTTATTTGACTCCCTTGTTTGTAGCCACAAAAACAAAACGTTTCCATGTTTAACTTTCTCTCTCAAACTTTTTTTTCTATATCATTCTCGAATCTCTGTTGAATTAAGAGCATCAACTTCGTGAATAACTAAAGTGGAAGATAACCTCTATTCTCTCTCTCTACCTACTTCATGTCAACCCTCACTGATTCTACTATGGTGTTTAATATCATTAATCCTTTTTCTTTCTTTTTTTCTTTTTCTTATTCTAGGGTTTAAAGTGGTGATTATTTGTGGCGTGAATACGTAATCGTAATCTTTTTTTTTTTTTTTTTTCTGTTCTTATGCTAGGTGATTATTTGTGGTGTGAATACAAAACCGGAAGATTTCACAATCTATTAGTTGGTTTATGCTAATTTGACAACATGTTTTCACATAAGAATGGGCATATTTCCTACAAAAAACATATATTTTCACCTAATTTTTATGCCATCTTTTTATCAGTTATGTTTCAATTGAAAATTAGGATTATCACTAAGTTATGAAAATTCGAATTTTCAAGGACCAGTTGATAATTGCGATTTTCACAAAACTTAATTGACTATAAGGGATGGAAATTTATAATCATCACTAAATTTTGACAACTGAAATTTTTGATAATTGGAATTTTCACATTAGTTATCATTAAATCCTGAAAACCAGAATTTTCACATTCAAATTGAGCGTGGTAAACAAAAGAAGTAAAAAAATAAAAATTTAAGGAGCTAATTTAAACCTAATTATCGTTAAAATTAATTTGAACTCTAATTACTAATAGTAATTATGTTAGTTAGTGATGAAAATTTTTGGGAATTAATTAGTGAGTTGTTTTAGGAAGAAGTCAAACATATAGGCATGGTAAATGATGGAGTTAATTTAGGAACAAAGAATACGTTTTTTATTTTATGTTATTTTTCATTGTTTACTTGTTATAGTTAATAGCATAAAAGGTTAATGTAGTAAATTAGTAGTGATTGGGTTTCACATATTATGAATTTTACTGGTGGGCTACTCATAAACAAAATAAAGAAAAGGGGCTAGAAATAAATTCCCCCAAATATAAAATAATATATTTAGTGAGATAAAATAGGATAAAGTGAGATAAAAAAGGATAAAGGGAATTAAAAAGTAGTAGAGTAATTCTTGGGAATCCGAAATTGTACTGGGCGAGAGAGGAATACACGCCAGCTTTTTTTCTTCCAACGCACGCGATTTTCCTTCTAACTCCCGGTCTTCCACCACACGCGCGCTACATGTTCCATATAACTCAACAAACCAACAAACTTCAAGTTTGTTGAGTCCATAGGAACTTCTCTTAATTAACCTAAAAAGGAGAAGGAAAAAAAAAAAACCTTATATCAGAGAATCATTGCACTAATTTTATAATTCCAAACTTCAAGAATTAGGATTAATCATTGCACTAATTTTATGAAAATCAAAAACTTTTTTTCATCAATTTTTTTTTTTGTTTGATTGACTAGGAGAATTCTGAGGATTTTTTTTAACTTTTTTGAAAATCAACCACCTAATATGGTAAAACATATCCTTAAATTATCCAGGATAACCTTATATGTAGAGGATTTTGTTGATTCAAATCGGAAAACATCAATTAAAAATCTAGTTTTTTTGCAGTTTCGGCTAGGAAAACATCAAATCCCAGTCGCAACCGACACTTATTCGGCTAGGATAATTTGTCGATCCACCCTTAGAACGAAAAAACGGTTGGGAAATGATGGTGTTCCAAGCCGTATTTTTTATTTCCGGTGGCGAAATAAAGAACTCCTAGCCGAAATCATTTTTCTTCTTTTTTTTTTGTTTTTAGCCATAACTGGTTCTGGAAACAAACAAAAAAAAATTAGAAAACTAATTTCGGTTGGAAAACCAAGCAGAAACATGTACTTTTGGCCGGGAATCTAAGAACTCCCACCCGTAAACACCTTCAGGATTTATTTTTTTTTAACCCGAAATTCATAGAATCATATTTTTTAACCATTTAAAAGCAAAAATAAATGGTGAGTTTTCTTAGTTTTTTCTTTTTATGATGATCACCATCTTTATTATGATCTATGAATGAAAACGAGAAAGAGAAGATAATTATTTTAGGTTTTCTTTGTGATCATCATTCTCATCATAATGGAACTATGATCATCATCTGTAGTTGCTAAAAATATAACAACCACACCCAATAAAACCTAACACCTAAGATAAAGATCTACCAACAAGTGAGAAGCAAAGTGCATCAAAGTAAACATGAACACAAGGGTTTTTTACGTGGTTCGGCCATTAATGAAGCCTACATCCACGGATTTCACTATGATCGGAAGTGTTACATACAAACTCCATTAAAGGGAATAGGGTTCTCCTTAAGTTTTAGGTTGTGGGAAGAAGAAGAAGGATCCCCCAAAACATATCTCTCTTTCCCTTATAAAGGGTAGGGATGTATATCAAGTTACAATAGTGCCCTTAGGGCTGAATAGTTAGGATAAGATCTAGAAAAGTGGAACTATTTCCTATAAAATGTTGTATCTAACTAATGATACTTCTTCTCTAATCTTTGGACACGTGTTCCTTGTATAATTTGCTCCTACATTTATGCCCCTTTTCTTGAGGTTTGATCGAAGAGCAATCCTTAAGAAAATCCTTGAATCGTGTCGTCTGTTATTTGTTGTTGATGTTTTGCACTCGGTACCTTCACTTCGGGTCTTGGCTTGGTGATGATTCTCTGTGCGTTATCCGAACTGGTTGTTACTAGACTATCAATTTGTAGCGACTTGGGATTTTCGTTGGGCTGCGAGTTGTCTGAACCTTGACTTCTTAGTAGCATGCCTCCCGGCTAGGTTGTACTTCCCGATTGGTTCCGATCTTGTGTACTTCCCGATTGGTTCCTATGTTTCAACTGTACCCGATGTCGTGTTCCTATCTCCTCTATACTCGGCTCTGGATTTTCTCGGCATTACAGGCGAGTTCGAATCGTGTTGTTATAGATGATCGACTCGGAGTCAAGTGTCTCGTCTTGTAAGAATTATTCACTTTCGATTAATTTGAAATTCTTGGGTATACGTCTGGCTCGATTTAGGCTTGTATCTCGTCTTGTAACAGTTCTCTTTGGGATGGCTACTTTAATACTTGTTCAAGATGGTGTGCGGAATGTCTCTTCGGGTTGAATTCGATACAGCTGAATACGGAGGGTCCATGATTCGAAAAGACTATTCAGCTGTGTCTAATTTTGGTGATAAGCTCTCTTGGTGCTGCTGACTATCGCTTAAAAGTTGCATTCTTGTTGGGAAATTCTGATATTGGGTCAGTCTTCTCGGTTTTAATTGGCTTCCTTTTCTGATACAAATCTGGTGGTGTTTGCCTCCGTTGTGGGTCCTTTGTTTGGGTAAGTTGATAACTTCGACTTAGTGATGCATCAGGTGAACGTTGTCGTGGGCTTCATAGCTTTACATTGCTGCTGAAAGAACTGAGCAGAAGAATACAGACTGCGTCTGCAGTATGCATACTTGCCCCTATTCTTGTGCGAAGTTTCAAAGCGACTCTTGGTTCAATGGTTGTTGATTGTTATCATCATGCCTTAATATCCCTTGTAACTCTGCTTCCGTGGGATCGTCTCTGCTAACAACTGTTGATCACTTTATTTGCCCCGAGCTATCTGTCTCCCTTGGTAATCATCGAAGCCTCCTTCGAGATGACTTCCTAGTCTTTTATGTTTAATACTCCCGAATTGATTAGACCCGAGATAGTCTGGTCACGCATTCTACATGTTCGAAGTTGTTGCGATCACGGCTTGGTGGTCGGTGCTCAAACTCACTTTGGTTTGGTTGGTATTATCTCTTGGCGACTCGCTGCATTTGAAGTTCTCTAAGACGAACACAGTACACTGCTACTCATGGAGAGAGTTGGTAATTGCCGAGATTCTCACAAATATTTCAAATTCAAATACAAGATTCTACAATGTTTTGCAAGTTTAAACATTTCAGAGATTACACGATGCCGATGTAAGGTGTTAAAAGATATCCTTAGGTCTGTCACTCAACCTGAGTGTTATCCGAATTCAGTAATCTAGCGTGCTTTCACAAAGATAAATCGAAAGAATACATTTAATGCGTGGCACGATTTTGAAAAAAGCTATAGTTTTAGCGACTTGTTAGGGGCTTGCTGGTTTCTACTATTTTGCATAGAGTTTACGTTATGTCCCTAGAGGTTTACATTTATCCGTAATATGATAGAAAGGGTCTTCTAGATGCAGCATTTCTATGGTCAAGATCGCTATCGTGCAACTGTAGGGATGTAAATGATTATTCCACTTATTGTAATGTTGTTCATTAAGCATGATCATGGTATGTGTCAACAAGACAGTATGTATCTAGAGTAGAAAGGCATGCATGCACGGCTAATTCAAGTTATCAATATGGCATGTCGGGTTTCCGAATATCCAAGTGCCTTAGTCACTGTGATTTCGCAAATGAAGCGATCTTGAAGTACGAATTAAGGCGAGTTTCTCGAGATAGATGATACTTAGTTTGTCTTGTGAACTGTTGACGATATTGGTATCCTCGATTTGCTTCATCGGATGAGGGCTTTCATGCGCGCTCGCTCAGAAACATTTTCTTGCAGTGTTGTAACTACCCAATTGTTGTTGAAGGGACTGCGCAAAGGAATACCATCAGCACCTTCCTAGTACGCGTACTTGCCCCCATTCGTTTGCGGAGTCTCGAGACAACGATTGTGCCCCAGATTAGCTCTTGCCCTTAGCTTCCACATCTTTATTCTCACCCGAAGGTATGCGTCCAGGTCTGTACACAAAATACTTAAGCTCTGACATAGCCAGAGGGGTTGTTACGACAATATTCAAATAGCAAAATGTCATGTTGGCGATAATGCATGTGATAGGGATCTACTAAGCACACATGTTTATTCCCACACCGTTTGGACGAATAGTCAGCTGGGATTGTGTAGTCAGTTGGGACATATATGTATGGATGATATGTCCCCTTTTGCCTAAAACATCCTGCATCCTTGGAGATAAGAGATACTTAGCTTGTTTTTCGGTGATGGATTTTGGTTTTGTTGCTGACGATGAAGTCCCTAAGCTCCTTTTCGACCTGGCAAGTCTCGATAATCGGGGGCATTGTTCCACTGTACTTTGCGATGGTGTGAAATGCTGTACTCGTACATTACTCGCCTCATAACTGGACTGTACAGTTTCTTGTGACCTTGTTTGCTGCCAGTGATGTCAACACGGTATGGTTCGTTGTTGCAACTCCTTGTTGGATTCATAAACTCAGGGGACTTTGTGACGTCGTTGGCTCCTTAATTAGGTTTCTGATCTTGATCCGTAGCTTTCGTCGTTTCCAATACCCGACCGTAATCGCAACCAAGATAGTACACTTTCCCCTATATGTAGCCTTTATGCGATATTTAGCTCAGGTTGTGTTATCCTGGCATAGTTTGGATTTCCATTGGCTATTCCTGCTAGTTCTTATAATTTTCCAAATAAAAACACATTATTACTTCCAATTTTTTAACATTGATCGCATCTGTTGTGGTTTCCGATGAGTCTCAGCGGTAAATACCAATAGAAAATTTTTAAAGTTGAAGACATAAGGGTAAGAAGGCTTCCCTATTGTAGCTGTTGTGTTTACCCGCAGCGACTTGCGAACTTCGATGTATGCACGCTGTTCAAGTTGCACATGCTGATAACCCGGTAGGCCCGTCGTCGCCATTGCGTTGCCCCTGATACCGACATACACCTCGTGCCCCTGTGGGTGACCTCATTGATGTTGTTTCCCGATGAACCGTTCAAGTACCACCTTCCCTTGAAAAGTGAAGTCCACTGCCAAAGTTATGCATGACCGTTCATAGTCTTAGCGCATGCGTTTTCCTGTCATACTAATCGTTTCATCGTAGGCATTAGTTAATATTTCATATCTGTCGAACACACTCAACAGGGAGGGTCATCGGGCCCAATGCCATGTCCCGATTGAGGTATCTCATCACCGTCATTTTGATCTAGTGGCAGGGTACTTGGTCATTCCTAAATTCTATTGGCCCGATACCCCAAGGAGTTATCAATTAACTGTCTTGGGCAAGTGATTTCGGCCACTTGCGATGGGAGCAATGTTGTATGCTCGATTGTCGAGTACTCGTGCCTCGACAATCGGCCACTGGCTTCCAACCACCAGGGCCCTTAGACTACCTCGGCACTTGCACACTGCCATCGCCCCGAGTTCGAATAGTCCGTCTTAGTGTAAGTCGCCCCGGCACTTGCACAATGCCATCGCCCCGGGTTCGAAACGACCATTAGATGCATAGATCCTGGCTCCGTCCAGGTCTCTTAGATCACCTCGGATCGTTCCGTTTGACGACCCGAGCACGAAATGACCCGTGTTAATTTACATCACATTAACAACCTAAGGCGTCCCCCAGGTTATTTAGTCACCAAAGTCTCTTGTAGTGGTAACCTCGATTCGACCGCTCTGGTCGGAACCAAAACATTTAGACCATCTCGGGCCATTCCAATGGATGACCCGAGAATGGAAGATCCCAAGGATAATCAGTTCAAAACATTTCATAGAAGCGTTTTCTACAACAGGCATAACATGTTATACGATGAAAAGAATTTGACCTGTGTATGACGACACATCATGCTAAGTTGTGGCGTGTGCAACTCTATAAGGCTAAGCATTCAAAAATACGAATTCGAGACTTGAAAAACCATATTTGCATCATCATTTAATTAATTCTTACACGCCAGATAAAATTTCTGAGATGAGAAATGCTTAGCTCTTTGTTTGCATGGTAAGAGAATTGATTGCAATGCTTAGAGCTCGAAATTCACTATGCTCAAGGTTCCTGTCGGATTCGCCACGTGGTTTCAGCCCGATGCACAGGATGTTCAGCCCACGGTTAGAAATTACAAAGAATACTAGACGATAGTCGGAGCATCCCACTTCAATTTCAACAAAGATTGTTATTGTTACGGCTGCAGGCGGTGATAACATATTAAAACAAAATGCAACAGGTATGGCATAGGAAGTCATCTTGTCTAAGTGCCATTATTCATCGGACATATTCACGAATGCACGGCGAGACGGAAAAATATATATAAGAATGGCGTCGGGTTCTTAACGATTTTACTAAACATAGCACGCTACTAAATATGTCGGCCGTAACCATTTAAAGCTCGAGACAGAAGATCATTTTGTTAATTCATCTAAAACTCTTGGTAGGCTAAGGAACCTAAGTGTATCGTGGTAAATATGGTTGTAATTGCAAGGACGTAAAAACAACATTATATTTGTACTCATACGTATTCATCTCAAACTTTCCCAGAGTTTGTTACTCAAACTGTCGTAATTAAAGATCCAGGAGACAAGAGGGAAGGATTCTCCCCTTTTATGTGTTGCTCGTAAGGTGATGAGCCTTGCTAGCCGAAACATGATCAACTCGAGTTTTTATTAATGAGGAAATGTTCTTTGCTACGACCGAAATGGAATGGAGATGTCCCGATGCGATCGACACGAGCGAGTGCGACTTGGTATATTGCTTTGTCCGATACGTCTTTGGTCATAGATGTTTCATGCGGAATCCGAGAGGATCGTATGTGCCCGATGTGATCGACGCGAGTAGGTGCGACCTGATAACCTATTTGAACTATTTGCTCCAAGATAGCTTCCTTAGACAAAGTGATGTTCCATGGGCGGACTAGTGTGGTTAACTCCAAGATGGTTGATTGAAGTGATCGTCCATAACAAGATTCTTCCAAAATGATCTCTTTGAAGGGTCCATACACGATCCATCATCATTTTTTTCGCAATATCCATTGATTAAGTGAGTACCCCGAGGCTCAAGCAAAATTTAAGACCGATAGCACATTCCAAATCTAATCGACAAAGGTATTACTAACTACGTGATTTATTTGTGCCAAAATTAGGCCAAAAAGTGGGTGCTTTTTCGAAGTAATTTTGGGCAGTTTTTTTTTTATAATTTTACACAAAATACGATTGGATCACTAGCATTGGAATGATATACGTATCATAATGAACAATTCGTTATATGCATTGTATTGAATGAATTTAAGAGTTTGAGGAAGGTGACACTTAGCTTTCATTTCCATTTTGGTGCCATGGCCTGTGTTTCGGTAAGTGACAGCTCTTAACGCTATACATCAGCTTCGATCCCCTTTGACCTTGGCAAACAAGTGATTAGTGTTGCAGAAACTCGTGACTATCCCTGAGGTTGACATCCTCCATTGGGTAGTAGTTCCCTTCCAATTACATGATTCTAGCAGGTTCTCCCGGTGTTGAGTTGTCATGTCTGGTGTTGACCAGGAGATGAAATCTTGAGCCTTCAGAGAAAATCACATCAGGGATAGTGATTCGTGGTGATCAAAAAGCGTGTATGAGTCCAATTTGATCATGTGTGCAGTTCTTCACCCAATATGGGGTAATGACCGAGAAGTTGGTGAGACCTGAGCTAAAGGTTATACAAAGGAGTGCATAAGTGATTTTGGTCGAGAGACGGGTGATCCAAAGTGATTATTCATATGAGTATCTTCCATTTGCTGATTTTGCGGAGGTTCAACTTATAACTAAGGAAATTTCACTTCCTTCATCATTTTCTGCAACAAGAAGTCAGGCAAGTGAGTATCCGAGGTAAACTTAAGCCAAATTACCTATTCAGCATCCAAACTGCAGCTATACCGCGGATGACATGATCTGCGTCCTCCGAAACCAGGCAAGAGTTTTATCACTTAATGTCTTTGAAATAACTTTTGGCAGGGGGGTTTTAACAATCATTAAACAAAATCTGGTTTGGATTATTCACTAGCATTTGAAGGTTTAAACTATCGTGACAAATGAATTCGGATGTTATATGTACTGTAATGAGCTAAGTGTTTAAGAGTGACGGTACTTAGCTTTCATTCCTGATGGTTGAGGATAGGTATCAGCTACACATTACAACATGACCTGCACTTCCAAGGAGGCTTGGTCAGAGATGATTGTTTCGTCTCTATGAGCAAAGCTTCCTACCCTTTGGCATCCGTGCGCTGCCAAAATCATTTGCTTCTCAACTGATACTCGGGATTGGATTTATGCACCTGCGACTTTCAATTCAGACGATGCAAAAACTAAATGACCCCTTTTAAATGTCATTATTGTAAATATTATGGTTGAGATATAACTCTAACAACACAACAATATCAAGAACGAGATAAGCATCATGTTCAAGTAAACTGGCATTACACTTAAGAATTGAGCACAGTGGCAATCCAGATGGTTAAGGATACGATCTAAGCAATTAGATTGATGAGCCAGAAGTCAAATGTAATTTCAGGCTCGATTGTGTTGTAACGCGATTACTCAAATGAAAGGCTCAAGTTCATAGTGAATAAACATGGGTCAACCGCGGTTGGTCTCTTCCTAAACTATATAACGAGGCATCATCGTCTCCCAAAATATTTCTCATATTTCCCGTTCAATGGTGTCTTACAGTGACTAGGTACCAAGTCGAGCTTGAAAACTTCTAATTCATAGCTACAGGTGGTAAAGGTAATCATATTTGCATGCCAAACGCATCAGACTTGCTTTCTCAAACACTGGAACAAAACTATTCTTGCTTTCTTAGGTGGGCCGCAGTTGACTAGGCCAATCAATCTTTCACCAGGCTACTTGGGGAAGATTTTAGATAACATCCATCAAAATAACTTGCATAATGAGGATTAAGGAGTTAAGAATGTTCCTGTTATATATGAATCTCAGATAAAGGTGTGGTATTACGGAGCAGCCGACTCAATTTTCCCATTTGAGTTCGGCGAGTCAATTGTAATCTTCCGAGTAGATCTGAAGTATTTGCTCTTTGTCCGATATGGTTCACCTTTCCCGACATACAATGAACTGACCCGAGCTAAGTGTTGCAGGCGAATGGACGATACGATCCGTTACTCGAGTACGTACCTGCCCGATATGATCTGGCCCGAGATGATTTTGATCCGAGTAAGTGAACTGATTAGCCCCGATGTTGAATTAAACGAAGGCTGAGTTCTTTCTTGCAATTCCCGGGGATGGCAGACCGAGATTGATGCTATGAATCGACATGATTAAAACAACCAATGTTTGGTTGAACTGTAATGTTTGGTCTCGATGAAGTTGAGTGCCGAGACTCGATTAGCTTGATTGTGATTCCACAAATTTTAATCACTTAGAGGACATAATTCGATATAGTCCCGAGTTTGACTCTTGTGACCAAGCCCGTGATGTATTCTAGTGGAGTAGCCGAACCCGATGTTGATGGCGGTTTATGCTCTGGAATCGTCCGAGGTGAAAATGATGATGATCTGAACGAGCTGATAAAAGCTTTGTTCGATTGTGGCAGTTTTTTTTTCCTTGACGATCCCGTTCGAAATTCAGTTGATGAGACCCGATTGAATTCTTTGATGACTTCACAATTTCACCTTCTTGTAACTCCCGATGATTTGTTAAGAGAATCACTGCACCAACAAATCAATTGGGTGAATAGTCGAGAAGAGATAAATCAGAAAATCCCCCAAATCAATTAAAGATTTCGTTAGTCAATATTTTCAAAATAGCTTTGATTGGGTTTGCGAAACGAGCTCGTTGTGATAAATCCCACACCAAAACAGAAATCGAGTAAAGGGTTTGAAAGAAAATCCAATTTTTGCTCAAGAATAAACCCTAGTTTTCATAGAAAGTTTTTCCTTTAAAAACTTGTGCTCAGAACTTTTTGATTCAAGTGTTAACAGACAAGATAAGGGATAGATGAGAAGAAGATTCTTCCTGCTTCAGCTTTGTTTTCCGGCGAAGTATCCCTGTTTCTGATTTTGTTGAAGCTTTCTCTGGTTTACCCACACGAGACCTCACCGTTCTTGTTGTTTATGGTGTGAAGATCACGTTTTACCGGCAAGGTTACACATTTACCCCTCACGCTTCAGTCTCTCTAGCCGGTAGATCAGTACTAACTTCACTGGAACTAGTACTTCCAAGCTAAAAACTACTGATTTGAGACTCTCGGTCCCCTTAGTCGGCGCCAGAATGTAGTTGCTAAAAATATAACAACCACACCCAATAAAACCTAACACCTAAGATAAAGATCTACCAACAAGTGAGAAGCAAAGTGCATCAAAGTAAACATGAACACAAGGGTTTTTTACGTGGTTCGGCCATTAATGAAGCCTACATCCACGGATTTCACTATGATCGGAAGTGTTACATACAAACTCCATTAAAGGGAATAGGGTTCTCCTTAAGTTTTAGGTTGTGGGAAGAAGAAGAAGGATCCCCCCAAAACATATCTCTCTTTCCCTTATAAAGGGTAGGGATGTATATCAAGTTACAATAGTGCCCTTAGAATTTGACTAGTTAGGATAAGATCTAGAAAAGTGGAACTATTTCCTATAAAATGTTGTATCTAACTAATGATACTTCTTCTCTAATCTTTGGACACGTGTTCCTTGTATAATTTGCTCCTACAATCTTTATCACAGTTTATGAATAAAAAGAGAAGGATGGGGAGAAGATAATAGATTCACTTTTTTTTTTAATGATCTTCATCATGATCATCATGATTTGTAAATGAGAGGAGAAGGAGAAGGAGAAGATTATAGGTTTAGGATTTTTTTTCAATGAATAGTGAAATTTAGGCAAGGGTATTTTTGACTTTTTCATATACCTTGAGTCCCCGTATCCATTTTTTGGCTATACATAGCATTTTAGCCCCCCAAAAGTGAAAATTAATTATCAACACTAATCTTGATTATCATTACTAATCTTGATTATTAACAATAAGGGCTTATTAGTCATTTCCATATTTTCATTGATAAGGGGTACTTGAATTTCTTTATAATGACCTTTTTTGTCTTATTAGGTTGCCGCCCCTCTACCAAGCTTGTTTTAATAGTTGTAGTTGGCTATTCATTGCCAACTCAAATACAGTATATAGAAAATATAAAAAAAAAACAAGTATTGTTCCGTAATATGCTTGGACTTCAATTTTACATAAAAGCATGGCGCAAATCAGAATGGCTTCATGAATTAATATCCATACATAATAATCATTGAAACTGGAACATCAGACTTATTCTCGTCAATATGCAAATATGATTGCGATTTTTTTTTATTAAATATTACACCTTGCCTAGCCTTTTTATACTCTCCCAAAGAATCCTTTGAAAATCCTTTGATTTATCTATCAAGAAGTTATACCTACCGGCGGTCTGAATTTCTATCATTATATTGTCTTTGTAGTTTACTCCAACACCTTAGAAATTCATTTAATTACAATTGTATTTAACCTCATTTTCCGGCGCATTTTGGAAATCCACACACTAGTCTGTTAAACCTTATATATATATATATTGTGTTAAATTGGTTGATGCATTAGCCACTTCAAAAATATTTTGCATTTGTATTACATGGACTTGCAGCAAATGAATACATACGAACATAGACGGAAGGAAAAAAGATCAAAAAGTGTGATGATTATTTAGTCCTCTATGATGTTTATTGTTCATGTACATAACTTGATACATCAATAACAACTCCTTTTCATTTCATTTCTAGTGCCGTAAATTCTTTTTATTAGTTCAGACGTCCATGGTTAATAGCTTGGTCTAACAAAGAGTTATAATAGCATTTTGGTTCAAGGAATTGGATTCTTAGTAATACAATTCCTTGAACCAAACAATCCAAATCAACTCTATGTAATTGAGATTTTTGATTCCTAGAATCCAATTCTCTCCAAAATAATAAATTTCTATTACATTGGTTTAATAGTGCAATGAGATTAGATTCCAAGGTAAAACAAAAGTAATTAAATTACTTCAACCAAACGCTAATTTTTTTAGATTCAATTCCAGTAATACGATTACCTCATAATTGGATTCCCAATTCTTCTAACCAAACGTGTAACAGTGTAAAAATCATTTCCAAAGTCGTAACGGACACGACAAAAACAATAGTTTCTTTTGTTCCATTTTTAACATCATCACGACTATAGTTTTGTCAAAAAGATAACCAGAAAATGAGCCCCTACAAGAGTGTACGACTACTATGTAGACACTTGGAGGGAACATACACCAATAAGCTGGTTCGAGTGCCGAAGGGTGGCGCTTCCTTAAAGCCACAATTTTTCAAGCTTCCTCCGGACCCTGCCGACAGAGTTTGCATACAATATGCCAGGTATCTCACTTGCTGTCTCTCACAGTCTCACTCATACTCGTACAAATCCAATTTTTAACGATCAAAGATTCAAAAGAGAATGTACGTTTGTACAGAAAACAGTAGAGCTAAATGAATCTCTTTTACATAAATCTTAATAATTGTGGCTGGAATATCCATGGCCTACTCAGACACAATGTACACGAAAAAAAACAAGCATCGTTTCTTAGGATGCTTAGAGCAACTGCGGTGGGGAGACTAAAACTAAAGACTAAAAACTAAAAAAAAAATTAAAAAATGGGTTTACTCTGTGGTGCGATCCTACGGTGGGAAAACCAAATTTGGTGGGGCGCAACTTCAAAATTGTGCCCCTTTTTTTTTTTTTTTTTTCCAGTCGCAACTTTAAAGTTGCGTCCCATTTTTTTTTTTTTTTAAAGTTGCGCCTGATGATCGGGCGTAATTCAAAGTTACGCCCCACCAGGCGCAACCTTTAACCTTCGTCCCATTTTTTTTTATAAAAGAAATTCGGGCGTAACCTTAAGTTACGCCCCACCAGGCGCAACCTTTAACCTTCGTCCGACCAAAGACAAAACCAAAGACCAATTATAGTTTGGTTTTTGGTTTTAGTATGGTATTTGGTCTTTAGTCCGTTCGATAGTGCTTGGTTTCTCGACCAAATTTTTAGTTATACTCGTCGACTGTGGTTGCTCTTAGATCTTATTTTTAGTGAAATAAAAAAATCCCAATTTATAATTAGTAGTCATGCAAATCAGAATAGCCATTGAAACCAGAACAACATAATTGTTCTCGTCATGCTTCAAAAAAAATAAAATAAGTTGTTCTCTCCCATGTGCAGACGTAGTCATGAATTTTTTTTTTTACGAATTACAGCAATACAGTTTATACTCTCCCAAAAAAATAAAACTCCTATTTATTTTATTTACACACTTTCATTACAAATAACTTAAACTAAATTATTTCGGTCACGAGATTTTATAAAGAAAATCTAAGATTATAAGAACAAAATAAATCGAGATTGCATTAGAATATCCAATTGAATGAGAATGTCTGAAAACTTGTGGTATGTGTAACGACGTTTGTTGAGATGTGCTAAACGATTACGCCTCTCACGCAAGCCCTTGAATACCCTCTAGTTCATTCATTACAAAATTATATTATCTTCTAATCAGATTTAATATTTTTATATTATTTTTGCAGTTTACTCCAACAACTTAGAAGTTCATGTAAATTACTTTTGTATTTAACCTCATTTTCAAGCACATTTCTGAAATCCACACACCCGCTGATTAATCTTTAAATATATATAGCACTTGTGGACTACATTTTCTTGGTAAATTGGGCAATACATTAGTCATTTCAAAAATGTTTTGCATTTGTATGGTATGAGGGACTTGCACCAAATAATACATGCAACATTGAAACAAACAAAAAAGGTGATGATCGGTACAATGTTGATTTCATTTCTAGCCTTTAGCAACAACCACCTAAGCTCACACTGGTTGTAGGCTTGTAGTTATGCCATCATGTGCCTAAAGTTCCATCTCTATATTATATGGAGTTAACTAGCACTTAACCCGTGCCGTAACGGCACGGGCCATGATGTTGGTTCATTTTTAATATATCGTATAATTTGTGTCCCGAATACTTATCAACTCCTTATGATTTAATATGTGTTTGTCATAAAAATAGTTGGGATTTTCCTCTCTTTTTTACTTTGTTTTTTTCTTTAATATTTTACCGCCGGAGATTTTTTCAAACGAAAGAAATATAATCTTAACTTCCAGGCACTTTTTTATTTAGGTTCATTGCTTATAATGAGATAATGCTCTACATGAACATGAAAGTTTAAATATTTTTTGGAAATATGTCGTCAGCAGCGCTCATCTCAGTGAAATCAACCAATCAATATCGTCCATAAAAGTCTCCACATGCTCCTATTTCGCTCCAGCTGACTCATCTATCATGGTCATGTTGTCGATCCTCCAAATAGGCATAGAATAGTATTTTTCTGCATCGAACGAATGATACAAACTATCCAATGTGACATGATTTTCCTGTAAATTTTCAACACCCATTAGATGATAATATTTAAAATGTTTACCCATTACCTTTTCGAAGGGATTGTATATATGCGAACCTATGCCATTAAATCTTCAACAAAGTATTGTGCCCAACAATTCGTCTTAACGAAGGCTTTGGTAACTTCAAAAGTCTTGGACATTTTGTCACTTCCGTATGTTCCTACCTTCACTTGGAATACAATCTGGCGACACATTACCTCATAAAGAACCTTGAACACATATTGTACTCCATGATCCTATTTCAAATTAATAGATTGTCAATAGATCCTTTACCAAAAGTTGACATATTCTACGTTGAATATTTATAAAAAAAAATTTATGGTATTGTGGATCGTTGCTTTCTAAGACTGTAGTTTTCAAAATTGGCCTCTTCAAGTCCCACAGCTTTCTAAGTTTATATATCTTGTTTGTTTTTAACATTTTATAGTTATCCATATTATGTTTGTTACTAACTTTAAACTTGATGTCATCTTCTCTGTGAACTTTATGTGATTTCAGAATCGAAATAGTTATACCTCTTTCATTCGTATCAAGTAATCCGTTGTATATCCCAACAATTCTTCTACAACAATTCCTTTGTTTTCTTAGTTTAGGACCATCAGTAGCCATTATTGTCAAACGTAATCTGTCTAATTTTTGTTGATGTTATGTATTTGCAATGTTCATTTTTCTTAAATAAATAGATTGTGGAAAAACTAAAAAAAAAAAAACATAAGTATTACATCGGGTCTAAGTTACTATATCCAAAATACTCCCGACATCGCATACGGGGTGCCTTGTTTCCTCAAATTCCTCGTTGCATTCTAGACAAGTATAGGCAACACCAATCATTTGCGAAGTGAGCTATTTGCGCAAGTGTGGTCAATGTATCCCTTTCTGTAATAATAATAACAACACGTCAATTTTTCAAGGCATCCAATTGTAAATGGTATGAATCTAATAGATTTAAATTATACCTTAATCTTAGATATCACCTTCTTCTCACATAACATAGCAATTGAGGAAGGACAAATCTTGACCACTCTTTACATAGGCGAGTTAGCCAAACTATGTTTTGCAATTGTCTTACGTGAAAATTATTATTAATCCATATTTTAGTCAGCTCCTATCAAGCCGATCTAATTAGTCCTATAGAAAGTTAATCTTAAATTTTTGACCTTATCTATTGACCAAATTATTGAAGTATTCTCACTCATGTTACGCGTGTGATCTACCCATCTCGTGTCTACTCTACCTTCTAACCCAGATGAATGAAACCTATACATATTGATCCGTAATTTGATATTGTTGATTTGTCATCAAGAGGTCGCATGATTTGAGAATGTAAAATATAAAAAATATTATATAAACATCGGAGGCGAAATTTAGATTTATGATTTAGAGTTTTTTATGATGATTTTGATGAACAAACATAATTTTCAAACGAATATTTTAGAATGCAAATACATTTTCCCGGTCAATAAGGTTTTATATCGGGAATTGAGTGAAAGTTGTTGTCTTTGTAGGTAGTTGTCATGAAACAACTCGACATTGATGGTCTTTTAGGAAAAAGAATGTAATAGTACTTGAGAGAGCGATAATGTTCTCTTACGCGGGTACACCAATTTCCTTTATATAATACGGGTGATCGAACATTCATGATCATATTGTCTTATACGTTCGGTATCATCCTCGAAATATTTGGTTTTTGTCCTTATCAATCGTGCTAAAAACAACCAATTACATCTTTCACAATACAATAAAACTCACTAAAAAGAAAAAACTATTATTAAAAATACACTACTATTACCAACACCCACCATAAAAACCATCCACCGCCACTATTTCTTCCACCAATAGTAATGTTACCGCCTCCACCATTCACAAACACCCGCCACAGCTTATACTAACCCTACTTCCACTACCACCATTAGAATTAATATAGTTTTTAGTAAAATTATGTATTTATGTTAGATTATTAAAGAGACATTTATAATAGAAATTTAATTAATCATTTATCTTTGCCAAGGACAAATCCTGACCACTCTTTACATAAACAAATCGATAATAAATAATTTCATATGTTCTGATCTTGATTCGTGTCATTCGTTTAATTATTACATAACATGGCAATTGATTGCACCAATTTTTTAAAATGGACATGTGTTTTATCGAGTTTATTTTAACATTAGAATGATCAACCACGTTTTATACTTTATAATATAACGTTACACATTTTGTGGCGTTACGAAATTAGCATAATATGTTTTTGTTCACCAATACCCGCCACCACCATAAAACCATATGAATCCACTTTTTTTTATCCACCACCACCTAGTGGCGGAGCCAAGGGTTGACTAACCTAGCTCTAACCCCTTAAAATTTTAATGACTACATAAATTTCTTAGTTTATTTTATAAATAGTACTTTGTCCATATATATTTATGGTTTAGTCCACCAAAGTTTACATGTTTCTTTTAAAAAAAAAAATAGGCCTCCTCAATGTCAATTTTTGACTACACCACTGCCACCATCACTGCCGCCCATCCCATGTAGGTTGTTGGACGCAATTCTAATTTTCAATCACAAATGCCATGTATGAGGTTTAGATTGAACAAAATTTCGTCAATTGATTAGTTTCATTATTTTTATTCCGTGTATATATGCTTTTTTTGTATTGCGATCAATTTTATTTTAACATTAAAAATCATGATTTATACGATATAGTACCAAAGATAACAGGGTACCATTTGGGTGATCCAACTACGATCATGAAAATATTGTCTTGTATGATATCATCCCGAAATATATGGTACCTTCCTTTATCAAAAGTGTTAAAAACAACAAACAACTTCTTCCACACTACGATGTTATCGATGTTGTAACGACAACATAAAATTAATATTGTCCATCACTACTCACCAGCATTCACCGTCGGGTGAGCCGGGATTTTGAGGAGAGAGGGAGAAAAAATTCTTGGCAAGTTGGATACAAGTGAAAAATGGACTTTGTATCCCATTTTACGATAAAAGAACAAAAATAAATATAATTGTGCTTGGCTCCGCCCTTAACCACCACTAATCTTTCGGCCTCCACCTCTTCTACTACTCATTGTCATGAGAAAATGTCTATTGATTCTATTTATCAAAATAACTTATTAATAGAAATAAATATTATAATTAATTAAGAAAATATTTATAATTAAAAAATGATTAGTCATTTATTATGAGCAATTAGTGAAACACTAATTAATAAAACACTTTATAATGAATAGATTATTTATTATGTGCAATTAGTGAAACACTAATTAATAAAGCAATTATGGTATTTAAGTTGAACAAACCACCATTTGTTGATTTATCTTTTCTATCAATTCCAACCAAGGTGGAACACGGTTAGAGGCCACTCTTATGACACAATAGGTCATGAGTTCGAACCTCCAGTTATAATTTTTGAAATTCCATATCTTGACTTGAGTATTCATTTTTCATTCATAATATTGGATTTAATGCCATGTGTGCGAGTTGTAAGGGGTGGTCGGGAGAACCATGACCCTTGATTTATCTTTCCCACGGACAAATCCTGACCACCACTCAGATAGGCAAACTTAGCCTAGCTTTGTTTTGTATTCTTGATGGTGGAACCAGTATTTTATTAGTGGAATTCAGAAAATAGCCATTCAATTAGGCCTCGGTGAGTTTTGGTGCCAATTGATGATTAGAGTAACTTACCCAACTGCTCTGCATTTCCCCCGAATCGAACTTTGCCATGTATGTATTTCCCGGGTAAGAGTATGTATTCCCTCCGTTCTTAAATAATAGGCTGGTTTTATGTACAAATTAAATATGAAACCAGCCTATTATTTAAGAACGGAGGGAGTATGAAGCTGTATTTCTTCATCCCTCGATATATACTAGTATTTTCTTTTCCGAGGAGTGTAAGTAACAAAAAGTCTGAACGGACCGAGCGATAAACAATGAAATAAATCCGCCACAGATAATACATATAATCTCTGCTAAATTCACGAGGGATACAAATTTCCAAAAATCTATAATGGGGCTTGTTTTTTGAGGGGTTCGTCTGGAATTGCTAAACGAAGTGTAACGTAACGAACAAATGCGAGTGCGACTTTGTGCACCCCCACTAAACCAGGGGTGCACATTCCTCCTTTTTTGATTGGTTTTGCTCCTAACTCTAGTTAGTTGGTTGGTTTTTAATTTTAAATATTAAAAATAAATATTCATGTTGGAAATCGGAATATACCGGAGATACAAAATATTGGGCACAAAACCCTAGTACTTTCTCTTCCCTCTTTCACAGTTTCTTATTGTTTCTCTTTCTTTACAAGGAAGAAGTTCTCGCATCTCCATGGTATCCCGATGACAATTTTAATTTGAGAGAAATATATTGATGAAGAAGGTTTGTGTGGAACCACTACGGAGAAAACAACAAACAAGGAATACCACCGTTATCAGAGATGTGTTTTAGTTGAAGTCTGCTCTGTGTTCAAAAGGAGACCATTGATGGTGATGTATTTATATATGGTTTTGCTTTGGAATCATAGGGTGATAAAAGTTTTGACAATAATGGTTTTGCTTTGGAATGGATCCAATGCTAGGGTGAATAAGAAAAAACATGGGATCAGAGTTTTAAGTAAGTGGTTTGTTATCACTTTTTCGCCTATTCAGTTTTGTTACTAATCATTTGAATCTTATTTACATGGGATTTGAAACTAAAAGGGTTAACAATAGCCATGAATCACTTTCCTTGGTTCAATCTCTTTCAGCTGGCTATCTTGGATTATTAATTGGCCATGAATCACTTTCATTATCTTAATTGAAAACCAATACAATCGCAGTAGCTATTCTAAAACCAATCAAAATTTCTAATCTCATGTAAAAATATTAGATAGGATAATTAAATTAATTTCATAATCCAACAATTCTGTAGCTGCTGTTGGAAGAGCGTTCCACTAGAAGAGATTTAAAGTAAAACTTCTACTGAAACATTAGAAGATCAATTGATCAAAAATGGAAAAGAGAAAACTAGAAATGAGCAAGAATACACGCAGTGAGAGAGATGAAAAAGTGATAAATTTGGATTCCGGGTCCAAATTTGTTTCTCCATTTCCCTATATGTGCTATATCTAGTTTAGACAAAAAAAAAAAAGTCTATAAACAGGATACTAACTAGGGTTTGATAACAACCAATGAAGATGGGAGGAATGTGCACCCCTGGTTTAGTGGGGGTGCACAAAGTCGCACTCTAACGCAGGATTGAAAATAAAATTCCATATAATATTATGCAAGTGAAGGACAAATGAAGTGACTATCCTCTTTCTTCGGCCTAATACCAGACATCTGTCCTTCAGACACGTCCCATGTCTGCCCAACCAACCAAATTGGAGGATAGTGATATGCCGGACAAAATTTCATTGTAATAAATGTGAGAACGGCTATAAGGTGTTGCTTTTGTTTTGGTTAAATACTTGATGTGTACCAATATCTAGACAGTACAAATGCTTCAAAAAAAAAAAAATTCTAGACAGTACACTACTACACTGTACACTCCAAACAACCCGAGAGTAACTTCAACTAGGGGTGAGCATGGGCCGGTATGGACCGGTTTTTACCTCATCCGCATCCAATCCAATTCACTACGGATTTCAAATTTGGCATCCGCATCCAATCCAACATTCAACGGATTTGCATCCAATGGATGCACGGATGAACGGATTGGGTGCAAATAATCCAATGGATTTGTGTTAGTTAAAATTTATAATGAAAAAATAAAATCAATATAGATGATTTCTTATAGAACCTACACATTTTATATATGTATATAAATATAGAAGTGTCATGAACAACACTCCAAGTAAATACCTTAAAAATTCCAAAATTATCTATATATTTTTTAGAAACTATATAAGTCTTTAATCTAACGGATATGGATGTCCAACGGATTTTCAAGGTTGCATCTGGACCCAATCCATAATCTGTTGGATTTCAAAAATCTCATCCGCATCCAACCCATTAGCGAACGGTCCGGGCATCCATCCGCAAAAATACGGTTGGTCCCGGTTAAATCCGCGGATGACCGATAAAATGATCACCCCTAACTTCAACCATCCAACTCCATTTTGGGTCGCCTTAAGTTCTTTTTCATTTTTAAGCTTATTACTGGGCCACTTACTCCCGCCCAATCTTCACGGTGGACATGTTATTGTATTGACTTTGGGAATTTTATGAAGAAAAATTACGTTAATTGTCCAAATATTTTTAAAACATGATTCGAATGAATGAGTAAAAATTATATTGGGTGAAATGGACACAAAAAAAATAGCAAGAATGAAACTGGTTTCATCCTAGCTTCAACTTAAAAAATAGCTAGGATGAAACTGGATTCATCCTGTGTAAATTAAAAATAAAAAAAAAATATTTAAAAATGGGCAGGATGAAAATTTTACATCCCGACTATTTTTATAATTTAAATCCATTTGAACAAAAGTATCAAATTTTATATGTCTTTTTAACCTAGGAATTATTGATTTTGGTCTTTTTAACCAATTTTGTGTTTTATGAATGCATACGGAACACAAGTCGACTCAACAACACAAGCGAGTTATAAACCCAAAAATGTAAAGTGTGATAACTGGTCAAATTAATTTCTGATGTTCATTCATAGTTAATAGAGTGCCTTTGCGATTCAAGATAGCAACCATTATGCCTTTCGGATTAGAAAAAAAGATCAGTGTGTAGTCCATGTTACTCCAGCTTTAGTTACAAAGAAGTGTCTATCGAACCAACACGACGAGACTAGTACATTTTATAACTTAAACATCTCAATCAAAATTTTGTAGCCAAAATGAAATAGCAAAAGTATTCTTTGAATTTAAAATCTGGTGTTGCAGAATGGGAAAATATAGTATTAAATTTAGGAGTTTATGGCTACTACATTTTAGATTTTGATGGAAATTCACTTTTGTAAGCATCTTTTTATTTCAGCATGTTCTTTTAATTTTCTTAATTCTTTTTAACATAAAACAGTAGATATTAGTAGACTGAAACTGAACTTACAATAGATACAACATAAACGTAGTAATTTTCTAATGGTTTTAGTTTGTGATTTTAGGGGGACAAGAGACGGGGTTAGTCAAACCTTAGCTCTGCCACTGACCCCGATCAGTATTGACATCTTTTAATAGAAATAGCTAAATTACTTTACAACAACGGAAATGCTAAGGGAACCGTAGGAGAAATCCCGTAAAATCAACCGAGTCTCACATAATAATAGGACCCGCCAATAGAGATGTTGCCCCCTGTTAATCCCCATGTGCAGTAGGCCTCTCAAATATCTGAGTGTCGATTGATTTTATGGGATAAACAAAGCATTTCCAGAAGAATAACTCAAGTCAGTTGTTCGGAACATGAAAACACACATAAATAAATTAGGCACGCCATTATGCCATAGATTATTTCAACAGTGAAACACCGAAAAACCTTAATTACTAAAAATGTAATAACATGTAGCATCTCGCATGATGATAAATTCAAATTGAGCCAAAATTACATCAAACTAACCCCTTCCTCTTTGGTAAGGATACATATCTCGATAATTTTCTCTTGCCAAGAGTTATAGAATTTGTTATGTACTCAAAAGTGATGGAAATCACTGCTTTGATAGAAATAAAATAAAGGTAAAGTTTCCAATTTGACTGGGGCATATTTCTTTATCATAATAGCAATCGTAGATCCGCAAACCATGTCACGAGTATCATCTGAAGCAAGCACAAAAAACATCAAAAGGTTATATATAGTTTACTCCAACACCCCAAAATATATATAACTTCTTGCTTTTCTCGTTGTTTCACACTGGCTTAAGCTTGAGGCTTTATATATTCATTTTAGGTTGTAGCCTTTATATCCTCTGCTTGCAAGCTACTAGGTCTATGTATATCATGTTTGACACACCAAGAGCATTTGGCCTCGGTTTTGTAATGGACATTTAAGACACATGTAGATCAAATAAAGTATTACACAAATAAGAATATGTGATAGAAGGCTCTATAAGAATGACTGATATCACACATGTGATAGAAGGCTCTATAAGAATGACTGATATCACACATTAAAGAAGGACTATGAAAACCATATTTCTTTTCAATCACTGTGTGTGGCTGAATTCTTCTTCTAGAATCCTTCTTTTATTTTAGTTGTTATCATTGGGTTGAGATGGTCCATCTATGGAGTACTTATTCATGTTAAACAAAAAAGGAGAAGAAGAAAAAAAGAACATCCCCATATCGGATGTTTTGTTCACATGAAAGAAGCACAATATCAAATTCCATATGTTTTTTTACTATTTGATGTCAACATCATTCAATTTTGATATGAGCCATAAACACTTGTATATGTTCAATTTTTCACTTGTAATAATATACACTAAAAGATTTTGAAACTGTTCAAGTTTCAATGAATTCTGCTAACAGTTAAATTAGTAATCTTAGATTGGGGTCGAATTTTTATGCTTATTGTTTTATTGAAGCGCATAATTGGTTGAAGATCACGCGGCGGTTTGAATAAGAACACTCTTTGGTCCCGTCGACCGACAATCAGTTATTTATTTCGTTTTACGACTAATTTATAGATTTTGGTTCGAATTCTACTTGTGGAGCTGAAGAAATTGAGGAATATTAAGTCATAAAATTCACCCGATGCTTGCGGTGTCTCATGCATACTCATACAAATCCATCGCTAAACGATCAAGACCGAGAAGTACATACTTATTTAAACAAATGGTGGGGCTAAATGAATTTAGCAATTACTCATAGATAATAAACTCTATGGTCTTGGATCTTAATAGTTGTAGCTGGCTGGAATAGTTATTGCTATACTCAAACACAATGTATACAAAAAAAAAAACTATGTTTTGTAGTATAGTTTTGGATCTTAATTGTTGTAGCTGAATGCAATATTTCTTGCCTACTCAAACACAATGTACAGAAAAAATTAGTGTTTTGCAATATGCTTAAAATTTAAATTTGCGGAAAAAGTATCTCAATTTATAGCAAGTACGATGTGAAGAAGAACAAACTCTTGAAAAATAACAGTGTAATTATAGAAACTAGAACAACAACGTTATCTTAGTCAATATGCAAATATTGTTATGAATTTTAATCATGAACTTTTACACCTTAATTACGTAGCATTTTACATTTAAGAGAAGCCATTACCATTAGTCACATCCTCTATCATTATATTGTCTTTGCAGTTTACTCCAACACCTTATAAATTCATTTATATTACCTGTGTATTTAACCTCGTTTTCGGGCGCATTTGAGAAATTCAACCACTAGTCTACTATTAAACCCAATATATTGTGGTAAATCAGTTGATGCATTAGCCACTTCAAAAAATATTTTGCATTCGTAAAGCATGAGAGACTTGCAGCAAATAAATACATGCAAACATATATGGAAGTAAAAACGAACAAAAAAAATGTGATGATTAGCATTTGTTTCCTTATTTAATAGTCTCTATGTTGTATATTTTTCATGTACGGAACTTGATAGTTGTTACATCAACAACATATCTTTTTTATTTCTCTTTGCTGTAAATTCATTTTGTAATATGTGGTGGACATTACTTTAGTTTTTAAATTTTGGTTCATTTGATTAGCATAAGAAAAAAAGCAAAACATTACCAACTGGGCTGATTGACTAATTTGTTGTCTTAGCTCTTGAACAATTGAATTGAACGTCAACAATTAAGCTTAGCTTCATAGTGAAATTATTAGCTAACTATTTGTGTTATTTTTTGCTAAATAAATCGATTAGTGTTAATTAGAGAACCATGAACACTTGTACATACACTAAGTATAGATTTCGAAATTGTTCGCGTGTTAATGAATTTTATTAGCATTTAAATTAGTAATCTTAAATCCGTAATTACTACTGAAAATTGAAATTTGAACTTTTGCTTGAGAAATAGGAGGCAGTATTGTAAATCAGGGATGCTTTATTTCAACTCAGGGCCATAGAGAAACTGGCATGTTACAATATACTTCTCTGTCACATGCTCGTAATACCGAATGCCACATAATGTGGCTCGTGTCAAACTGAAACTGGATCGCCATAAAATGTGCCCCTAACAGAGTTTACCAAATGAAGATGCTTGGAGGATTTTAGAAATGTTAGACTGTGATTTTCCGTGTAAATGAGGCATGTTCATGACTCCCTAGTCGTGTCCCGATCCAGGTTTTTAAACAAACGAGTGAATCGAGAACCCAGTTCATTTTACCTAAAACCCTGAGAGTTTTCTTTTTACCAAACCACTTCATTTTCTTCACGATCTCTGCGATCTGGTCTCCAAAATCAAACCCAATTTTTCTCTATCAAAACCCTAGAAAAAGAAATTAGCAATTCAATTTCATCACATCTCTTTTACTATAACTATTAATCTTCACTAATCAAGGATTTTATCATGGGTGGGTTTAATGATCTACTAGGAGATATCATACTAGACATACTAACCAGGTTACCTATTGAATCTCTTTTGGAGTCTAAATTAGTATGCAAACCATGGAGGGATCTTGTTCGTCTTAGTCATTCCGTCGGTTGCACTTGAATCATCGTCTTAATTCTACCGGAGTTAGGTTCTATTATCTTGATTCATAATAATGAAGTTTATTATGCTGAGTATGATGAAAATTGCCGTGAGTTTAGAACAACAATGATGGATTTAAAGCTTCCATTTAAGAATTATTCTTTTGTCAGTTCATGTAATGTCTTAGTTTGCTTCAAATCATGGTATACGGATTGTGGACCTGTTCCGTATCGTTATTGTGGACCTGCTTAATCACCAGAGAATATGTTATCCTTCCTGAATTTGAAGGAAAACTCTTTGGATTGGATTCGGTTGTAGTACTTCGACCAATGAGTACAAGGTTATTAGGATGTATGAGCCCGGGGGAGATTCAAATGTTGGGATCGTTCAGATATACACTCTTGGCAGCGGCATTGGATGGAGAAATGCGGGAACAATGCTGGACGGTGATATAAAATATGTTATGAGTAGTGTTGGTGCTTTTGTAAACGGAGCTCTTCATTGGGTGAACTATGAAGGAACCGTTATTGTTGCTTTACATTTGGCTGATGAGAAGTTTAGTGAATTTCCATTGCCACATCCCTGTATGTCGTCACACGTTATTGGTCCATGTAAAGCTGTTACACTGCGGGTTTTAGGTGGTTCTCTAAGTGCTACTTATGATCACAATAAAATATGGTTACTGAACAAGAATACTAATAACAATGAATTGTGCTGGAGTGAAGAGTTTATCTGTGGTAGTTCGCTTCTACCGCCATTTGATTTGACAAGGAGTGGTAGGCTTCTGTGCTATGGGGATAACAGTATTTATAGTTTTGGTCCAAAAGCTATGGGGATACAATCCCTCACAAGAATATTTTATTTATAGTTTTGGTCCAATGGAAAAAAGCTTCATTGGCAAGAAGCCGCAAAACAAAGTAAGGGATGTGAAATATTTTGGCCTTTAAACTAAGCCTAAGATTTAAGCATTTCGAGATTAGATGTTATAATATCTAAGAATTACAATCCCTCACAAGAATACTTTAGTTTCACTAAAAGTATTAGGAGAAAAGGATACAAAAACAATGGAAAGAGCAAGTTCAAGTGAAGAGGCTTAAGGAGGTTGAGCTTGAATCACGGTTTTGGATGTGCTTTGTTGTCGTGATAAAGATTTGTCCAAGAAGCCGCAAAACAAAGTAAGAGGTCTCATTCAAAGAATTTTGAAATCCACCAATTTGAAGTAAAATATCTCTAGGTAATTATAAACTAATCCTCTTCATTAAGATTTTAAGCATTTCGAGATTAGATGTTATAATATCTAAGAATTACTTTTGTAACTGCTATTAAGCTATCTTTGCTATAGTGCTATGTTAATTGCACCATTTGCTATCTACTTATAGGAAATCTTGATGGAGAATTTGATTTTTTCCTAAATTTGTTTTGTTTATGATCCAAGAAGAACTACGGCAAAAAGGCTCCACAAATGAGTGTTTTTAGATGGTCTTAGCCTTCCACATTTGTTTGTTCTAACTAAATGAGATTTTAATGTTACAGAAATGTTATTTTAGGGAAAAATTCAAACACGTGATTTGAAGTCTCTAAATTAGTTTGGGCAAAGTACACACTTGAGGAGGTTGAGCTTGAATCACGGTTTTGGATGTGCTTTGGTGCTCGGGATCATGTCCCCCGAAGGAGATTTGTCCACCACCGCCTCGGTGTTCCATATTTTTCTATGCGCCCTAGGGGTTTTAGGCGATTTTCGAAGTACTACTTACTGGTACAATGCTGGACATTGTGACACATGGTTATTGAAGAAGAATAGAGATGGTAAATATTTCAGCTGGAGTAAACAGTTTGGTTTCGATAGTTTACAAGGAGTAGCGTGCTTCGTGTTATTTTGGACTTCAATGCACTTGACTATTTGATTTCGAAAGCGTCATTTTGGACTGGTAGGGGAAATAGAAAAAAAAAGTTGCTGAGTAGGTGCTTCAATTTAGTCCAGTGATATACAGACGGTAGGCACACTTGTTGATTTTTCTAGTTGTTTGGTCCAAGTATACAAATAATTTTCATGTTTATTATGGATACACATCAGCAATGAGGATTTATATCACAATTGTTAGTTTTTACACACCGCACGGATCCCGTAGTGTCTCATCACAATTGAGGTTTCGATGCTATCTTTGTGGAAAAACAAAAGCAATTTTATAATTAGAAGATCAAATTTGTGCACGAGTTTAAAGACAAAGTGAAGGTAAAGTGCGAATTAGAAGTTAACTCATGTAAACAAAAGCAATGTAACAAATTGGAAGGATCTATCAATGTAATGTTAGATTGCGAATCGAGTACCTTAAAAAGCATACTTTAAAAACCATAGATCCATAAACAAAATATTGTCAACATTCATATAACAACCGAGTAGTACTATCTCTGTCATTACAAGTTCATAAGTCTAGAAATGCTAAAAGAAACAAGGGAAAACAGGAACCCAACATTTCGATATTGCGATATTGAGAGTTAGGTTTTCTAATCCTTTTTATGGTGGCTCGAAATATTGATTGTCGGCTAGAAATATTAACAAGACTATGATAAGTCTGGTTAAAACAGCGAGATGAAGGTGTAGAAGAAGTACATGGATGTGTTACCTTCCTTTTGGGTGCAGTGGAGGAGGATGGTGCAGTTGTCTTGCCCTTTTTCGGGAACCAATTTGAAGAAGTAGATGGTGTAGTAGCATTTTGCTTTGCCCTTTGACAATGGTGGTACCTCGGCTGATTTCTTTGATGCGAGATGATGTTGCTTTCTTTGATGCGGAGATGTTGATGCAAAGATTTGGTGCAGACAAGGCCTTCCTCATCTTCTTTGTTGGTGCAACAGTAATACAAAAATCATCCCCATTAACAGAACACTCCATTCTCACTCCTTTCTTCTTGGGGTTGGATCCAACTGGAGGACCTTGGAAGGTTACGATGTTATGATCAATTCCTTTACATACACTGCACTTTCTTACTCTTTTGCGCGTCTTGTTCTTCTCATACCACGACTTCTTTCTTTTGACACAAGGTCTTCCCTTATCTCTCAATCTGTGTGGATGTATAATCTTGATACCAGTCTGCAAAAGAAATAAGGTTAGGGTTAGTATACTTTAAATGCACAGATCTAGAGAATAATAAAAAATAATAATACAATAAAGTAAAAGGACAAAAGTAGATAATATTATTATTGAAAAGATTCTCAAAACAAAAATACTTGAAAACAGACAATGCAAAAAGTTAAAGCATTTGAAAGAAAGGTATGGTTATCAAACCTTATTGGGATACTCATCAATGTCTCCCAATGGTGTTATTGACCATGAGTAGGTGGTCTTATAGTAGTCTACTGTGTAGTATTTACTGCAGTACCTACACACATAATTGATCAAATCACTCATCATACATTTATTGCATAACCACATTCAACTATTTAGGTGTAGTGAATTTACTCACTTGGACCAATCAGGATTCAATATAAACAATGCAACTACACCATGTATGCAGAGGAACTGCCTCAATTGCCATTGTCGACATGTACAAGATTGTTCTTCCACCCGAACAACAAACACTTTGCTAGTAGCTTTGTTAGTAACCTCATACACTTTGCGCTCTATAGAAGGATCACATTCGTAGTTACCTCTAAGATCACACATCACCCGAATGAGATCTTTCCCAGCAGGAACAAGGTCACGGAATGCCAAGTTAAAGCAAGCTTTCTTCTATTTGAAAAGAGCACCATCACCAAATGTGTGTACATATCAACCAATTGAGTGAGAGGCTTGTCTACGAATTTCGGGGCCATGTTATTAATACTTTCTCGAAAAGTTAGAGTAGATGTTCTCACAAGCAACATCATGAGGAAACCATGACCTTGCCCAAGACTTAGGCTCGCATCAATCGGGTATTGATATGCGGTGAACTTATCTCTCGCAATTTCTTGCATGGCCTCCTAGAAAATAGGTGTCTAAGTTAATTCATTTGATGCAATAAGGCTTGATCAAAAAAAAAATGAACATTCATTATAACCAAACATTTCGTACCTCCCGGTGATGATACTTGTATGCCTTTGCGGACCGCCAAAGAAGGTGTGCCAGTCTTGGATTTTGAATCCCTTGGTCAAGAAATTCTTGTATAGATGCCAGGGGAAAAAAAAAGGCAAACATTAATCAATTCCAAAAAATCATTCTCGATTCAAAAATTAAAACAAAACTTGCGGTCAAAACAAAATCTACCTTTGGCGGTATCTATGATTTGCCAAAGGAAACAATCTTTTTATCGATTCAAGGATGCCCTTCATTCTATCGTAAATAAAGGTTAGTCCGGGCATATCGGTATCCTTTTTCTCAATTCTTTTAACATCATAAACCAATTTTCTTGATTTCACTCATACCAATCATCACACATATAGGAAATACCCCATTT
Source organism: Papaver armeniacum (assembly GCA_023531295.1). Classification (NCBI taxonomy): domain Eukaryota; kingdom Viridiplantae; phylum Streptophyta; class Magnoliopsida; order Ranunculales; family Papaveraceae; genus Papaver; species Papaver armeniacum. The sequence goes on from JAJJWW010006761.1 coordinate 181,937, forward strand.
TGACCATCTATACCAACTGCTGAAAGCATCACACCACCTAGCTTACCATTTAGGTGAGCTCCATCTAATCCAATAACCAATCTACAACCATGAAGGAAACCTTTTATCTGTGCATCATAGGCCACAATGACACTCTCAAATCTGTTATCTGGACCCTCTATGGACCAACTGAAATGACCAATGTTGTTTGGGTTCAATGAAGTAGCAGCTGTGACCAGTTGTGGTGCTTTTGTGTAAGAACTCTCAAATGTTCCATTCCTCTCTGCTAGCACCAATTTCGTGTACACAAAAATCAAAAATTAGCATTTCACACATACTTTATAGTTATCGAGATAAACAAAAGAAGGGAACCAAAACAAGCATCAAGATCATACCCTTGCATTATTAGCAACCCATTTTGGTATGTCAGGTTTGCAACCGACACTACACCAAATCAGCCATTTTTTACACAAATAAGCGTGACATGTGATTTATTATCACACTTATTAGTGTCATAAATATGGTGTTTTTCTTTTGTTACACATCAGTGGTCACACTTATAAGTGTGACTTTAATTAATTTAAATCACACTAAAAAGTATGTCAAATTTCTGACATATACAAGTGTAACAAACTAGACAGTAATTAAGAAAAAAAATATTTATTTTTATTTCCCCACCCCTGTTTTTGATCCATACACACACTTTCCCCCACCCACCACATTAATTGTTAGTGCGTAATATTAAAAAATAGTACCCAAAAAATTTAATAGAAATTAAATTAATAAAAAGAAATTTGTTTCAACATCAACTAATATCTCAATACACTTTTAAAACACTAAATAATAAAACTAAAAATTATTATAAATTAAAACATAAACTCTACTCTACCTATTAGTACTTATCTGTAACAAGGTAAACAAATTTTAATTTGTAAATTGCAAAAGCTTCTTACGCCACACCACCCAAGCACCACCAACATATGAAGATAGTGTATAGTAGTCATCACCTTGAGGAGGGTCCCAGATTGGTGCACAATCATTATAGACGCATTCTATGCGAACTTTACTCTCGTTCTTTTGGACAATTCTGTGGTGACAGACTTCACTTTCCAAACCGGTCACCACATAACTGCAACTATTTTTCCATTCCTGTCCAACAAATTCACATTCTGATATGAAGACTCTTCATAACCAGAATTTTCGAAAGGTTGTGGCTCTGGTAAAAGCATGATTTTCAGGAGCGAAGTCAGAGTTAGGGGTATAAGCATCATTCAAGAGTGCCTCTTCGCTTGTCAGATGATCACTGGATATTTTTTGTGTCATGACCTGTAATGCAGTAGTACATAATCAACATAATGTGTATTATCATTAACTTCAAATCTTAAAAGTTAAACTGATTTTAAATACTGAGAAAAGGCTAACCAGTAATCATGGGTAAGTTAACTTTTAGGATCATACAGATCAAATCAAAAAAAAAAAAGCAAAGAAGGATGAACTGAAACGTGGTGTGCCAAATATTAATGGAAAAATAAGACAGGATTTCTAGTCAAAGTAGCCAAGATCTTACCAACCTACAAAAATTGTATGCCATTCAAAACACTTCTTATTTGAAATTTCAGTTTCACACGAACCAACATCAAAATTTTCACTTATAGTACTAAAACAATCCCTATAGGAGTTAAAAGGTTGCAATTATTGAAGTACAAATTTCATATGGAAGTATAAGGTTGCAATCATTGAAGTACAAATTTGATTAACACGTTGATCTCAGACATTGATAGAAATATAGGGCAACAATGACGACCAAAGAAACAGGGTTATTATAATAAATTGTAAGAGTTAGGTTTACCTTTTTTAGTCCGAGTTGCATTTGTTAAGCGTAGAATCGCGAAGAGCAGCGATCGGGAATGCTTGCTTAGCACGCTTCACGTAAATATTTGGAGGAAAAGCCACGTAAAGACCTTTTACCCTTGTCTGGGCCAAAGACATCAACTAAACCATCAGAACCAAAATCATATGAGCAGTTAGTTCCTTTCTCTTTTCGCTTCTCATAGGCATTTTTGTTCTCTGATTTCTTTTCATGGCTTTCTCTGACTCCTTCTTTGAACTCATTCTCGACGAAAGCGGTCAAATTACTTGGAGTAACCCCCATCGGAACGTTTGCTAGAATTTTCTCTTTGCTTTTCCACGCATTTGGATCCAAACCAGCTTGAATAGCTGCTTCAATTTGTGCTTTACCTCTGGCTATCCTGAAATAATTCTGTCAAAGCTGGTGTTGATGGTGGTTTTTTAGACAAGGGTTAAAATTGTAAAACCCCATGACCTAGTGTTACCCGCAACACATTAACTAAGAGCATTTAACTCAGGTGTAAACAATTAATAGGGGTATTTTTTCAAAATACCAGATTAGGGTTTTCGACACAGAACCCTAATTCCAAACCAAGCCGCATCTGCGCACCATGGCAACCATGCCAAACCAAGCCGCATATCGCGCACCATGGCAACCATGCCAAACCAAGCCGCATATCGCGCACCATGGCAACAATGCCAAACCAAGCCGCATCTCGCGCACCATGGCAACAATGCCAAACCAAGCCGCACCTGCGCACCATGGCAACCATGCCAAACCAAGCCACATATCGCGCACCATGGCAACAATGCCAAACCAAGCCGCATATCGCGCACCATGGCAACAATGCCAAACCAAGCCGCACACTGCGCACCATGGCAACAATGCCAAACCAAGCCGCATCTTTGCAGCACCATGGCAACAATGCAAAACCAAGCCGCACCCTCGCGCACCAGGGCAACAATTCCAAACCAAGCCGCACCTGCGCACCATGGCAACAATGCCAAACCAAGCCGCACCTTGCGCACCATGGCAACCATGCCAAACCAAGCCGCATCTCGCGCACCATGGCAACAATGCCAAACCAAGCCGCATATCTGCGCACCATGGCAACAATGCCAAACCAAGCCGCACAGCTCGCACACCATGGCAACAATGCCAAACCAAGCCTCATCTGCGCACCATGGAAACAATGCCAAACCAAGCCGCACCCTGCGCACCAGGGCAACAATGCCAAACCAAGCCGCACCCAGCGCACCATGGCAACAATGCCAAACCAAGCCGCACCTTGTGCACCATGGCAACAATGCCAGACCAAGCCGCTATGCCATTGGCACTCGCCAAATATAGGCCCTAGGCTTGCAAGACTTGCAACTTGGTCAACATGGCCGCACATGCCATTGGCACATGCCAACACGTGCCGCAAGCCATATTCCAAGTCGCTATGCCATTGGCACACGCCAAATATAGCGCCCTAGGCTTGCAAGACTTGCAACTAGGTCAACATGGCCGCACATGCCATTGGCACATTCCACCACGTGCCGCAAGCCATATTCCAAGTCGCTATGCCATTGGCACACGCCAAATATAGCGCCCTAGGCTTGCAAGACTTGCAACTAGGTCAACATGGCCGCACATGCCATGGGCACATGCCAACACGTGCCGTAAGCCATATTCCAAGTCGCTATGCCATTGGCACACGCCAAATATAGCGCCCTAGGCTTTCAAGACTTGCAACTAGGTCAACATGGCCGCACATGCCAACACGTGCCGCAAGCCATATTCCAAGTCGCTATGCCATTGGCACACGCCAAATATAGCGTCCTAGGCTTGCAAGACTTGCAACTAGGTCAACATGGCCGCACATGCCATTGGCACATGCCAACACGTGCCGCAAGCCATATTCCAAGTCGCTATGCCATTGGCACACGCCAAATATAGCGCCCTAGGCTTGCAAGACTTGCAACTAGGTCAACATGGCCGCACATGCCATTGGCACATGCCAACACGTGCCGAAAGCCATATTCCAAGTCGCTATGCCATTGGCACACGCCAAATATAGCGTCCTAGGCTTGCAAGACTTGCAACTAGGTCAACATGGCCGCACATGCCATTGGCACATGCCAACACGTGCCGCAAGCCATATTCCAAGTCGCTATGCCATTGGCACACGCCAAATATAGCGCCCTAGGCTTGCAAGACTTGCAACTAGGTCAACATAGCCGCACATGCCATTGGCACATGCCAACACGTGCCGCAAGCCATATTCCAAGTCGTTATGCCATTGGCACACGCCAAATATAGCGCCCTAGGCTTGCAAGACTTGCAACTAGGTCAACATGGCCGCACATGCCATTGGCACATGCCAACACGTGCCGCAAGCCATATTCCAAGTCGCTATGCCATTGGCACACGCTAAATATAGCGCCCTAGGCTTGCAAGACTTGCAACTAGGTCAACATGGCCGCACATGCCATTGGCACATGCCAACACGTCCGCAAGCCATATTTCAAGTCGCTATGCCATTGGCACACGCCAAATATAGCGCCCTAGGCTTGCAAGACTTGCAACTAGGTCAACATGGCCGCACATGCCATTGGCACATGCCAACACGTGCCGCAAGCCATATTCCAAGTCGCTATGCCATTGGCACATGCCAAATATAGCGCCCTAGGCTTGCAAGACTTGCAACTAGGTCGACATGGCCGCACATGCCATTGGCACATGCCAACACGTGCCGCAAGCCATATTTCAAGTCGCTATGCCATTGGCACACGCCAAATATAGCGCCCTAGGCTTGCAAGACTTGCAACTAGGTCAACATGGCCGCACATGCCATTGGCACATGCCAACATGTGCCGCAAGCCATATTCCAAGTCGCTATTCCATTGGCACACGCCAAATATAGCGCCCTAGGCTTGCAAGACTTGCAACTAGGTCGACATGGCCGTACGTGCCGTTGGCACATGCCAAACACACACGCTGGTAGCCTAACTTGCAAAACGTGCAACCTACCACCAAGGCATTCCGCACATGCCATTGGCACATGCCAAACACACACGCCCGGTAGCCTAACTTGCAAACCATGCAACCTACCAACAAGGCATTCCGCACATGCCATTGTCACATGCCACACGCGCCATTAGCAAAGCACCACTTGCACTCAAGGCGCAACCAACGAGATATCAACACAAACTCGGGGGATGCTTCTTTAGGGTTTTGGTTTGGCGGTCACAAAGATGCGGCGTACACTACGCTCACATTAAGAAAGCGTGAATAGGAATATAGCGGTCAAATAAAAGAGGAAATAATGGTGAAAAACGTTTTCTCCCATTAAACCATGCGGTTACCACCTCCTCCCATTATTTCACCCTTTACTCTCTTCCTTCATGAGGCCAGTACGTTTCAATCTCGACTTGTATAAATAGGTCTTACCTATTTCCACCGGACAACAAGTCTCGGTCGGGAGAAATATACTACACTTACACTCTCGTAAAGGCAACTTTGCAAGCTCTCCCAAAAGCTTTCATCTCTTGCAAGCTTCCTAAGCTTTCACTTTCGATACAAGTCGAGATACTACTCTCCTCAACACCTTTCTCTGCTTCCTTCCCCAAATCAACCCTTCTCCTCCACTTTGTGACCGAAGCAAGTCTAGAACGGCCATTTCTTGGTTTAGGCCGGACTTGTACAGATTGATCTCTCGAATCTATAAAGTGCTCACGTGCAGCACATTTGTTTAGGGTTTAAACCAGTTTCTCACTCACCTACCGCATTTACCGAAATCGGCTGAAACGATTTTCACCCATAAACAATTGGCGACCACAGCGGGAGGATTGATCTATCGGCTACAATGTCAGACTGTCAATCTCGTTCTTCGACCCAGACGTCAATATGGTAGGCGAAGGATACTCGACCCGACTCAACCACCAGGCAACCCGGTTACTAGTTGTAAAAACTACACGAGAGAACTGGGGACTTGTCGAAGATGCTATCAGCAAAACCACGGGCTTGCTGACAATACTATCAGCAAAACCGCCCTTTTTTACATGAAGAGAGGCATGTTCGCAAAAAACCTATGAAGTGAGTAAATTCAGACTGCGCAAGATATACGATTTGTTTTAGGTTCTTAGTAAAACCATTATACCTAGGGTATTGTGCCTATTGCTAGCACGCACTTTCATAAAAGCAATATTCCTTTCCCAAAACATAATCAGAGTCATATTATCAAAACCATTTATCCCAGAAATAACCCAATATCCTCAAAAGCTACCAGCTGTCTACCAAAACCGGTCAAACTTTGAACCAGACATCCAATATGTCTTTCAAAAAAAAAAAGAGAGAAAAAAGAACCTAAAATGAAAATTTAACGGAGAAACATTCAAGGAAAATCATCCAACAGAGGTCTGTTCTTCTTGGAGAAAGTCAACTTTGCATCTTCAAGAGCCGCTCTCTTCATAGTCAACATATTAGAAAGCTTTTCGAGTTCTACCTCCTGTCGTGCAATCTCCTCAGCGGAAAGACTTTCGATTGCTGCATCTTTCAACTTTTTGATCTCAGCAAGGCCTTCGACAAACCACGAAGTGTTGAACTCCTTTTCTACGCACACGTCGCGATGGTGTTCCCAGTTGGCAATAACGTCCTCAGAAACGGTGTGACCAGTCACCTCACACATATCCTCGATGGAAGATAAAGCCTCTTCTACACGCTTAGCCAACGCAAATCGACTAGTGACTTTCTTGGTTGTGGCCATATGTCCGTACTTCTCCCAGATTCGGTGTACAACGCCTCGTGCTTAGCCAGCACGATTTGAAGCCGCCAACCAAGACATGGCCGGATAAAGAACCAAGTACGGAGGATCAAAAATGGCGCCCGCACTCCGGCCTCATAACTCGCAGAGGGTTTTCCTCCATGTCTACGGCAACAATCATCGAGAGAATCATCCACCGTTTGAGCCACATCGTGCCGGCAATTGTCTAACGCCCATCTCCAGTCACGGGTGGTCACCAAAGGCAAGTTTTCGTGTGCCTCTACCCTGTAATCATCCTCCAAATCGGATTCCTCCTGCGAACTTGAGTCGATATTTTTCCCAAAGGAGGAAACATAAGAAGAAAGAAAGAAGTGCGAAACTCATCGAACCACTTCCCAAATGTAACCGATCACGTCTGCCGGAGGAATCACTCTCACTTGTCGAACCCTCTTCTCTCTCTGACTCATCATCGCTACGAGAAGGCTCAACGCTGCCGGAGTTCTTTGAAGAAATTGCCGTCTCCTGGCAACGTGCAAGAGCAGCGAAAGCATTAACACTACCGAAGCCCTGAAGGAAACAAGACACATATTCTCAGCCAAAATTCGCGTGTTTTGAGACAAACTAAAGAAGAGGCGAAACATACCTGGTTATTGGAAGAACTGAAAGACATAAGAGCCGTGGGAGGATCTTGTGAAACCGTCCGGAACCTGCCAGCACGATTTTTCGTTCTCCGTTCCATGGCACAGGGACTTTCCGAATTGCTAGGCGGTTTCGCTTGGGATCTCTCAACATTGGATACTCCTTCAAAACTGGCTGGGGAAGGTTTGCAACGAACATTTTCTACCACGTTATTCACAAAAGCTTGGATCATGGTAAACTCGCCGCACCTAACTCATTATAGCCAAAGGTCGTCGAAGTTACTCTTCCCATTTGTAAGAAGGGAAGACGGATGCCCGGCTCGAGGGCACCGGCATTGAGGGCATTGGTGACGCAACGAATCCTTAGGAAGCACCGGGCTGGTAAGCAAGAGGTACCCCTTGATCGAAACCCATGTGACGAGCAGCACGGCCAATATTGTAAGCGGCTATCCGGAAAGACCCCACAAAGAAAGACGGCATATAACAAGACAGCGGCTTTGAATAAACAGTTTTTCACCAACGCTCAAATCGCCATCAGAAGACAAAGACATGAGCGGAGCAGAAGCAAAAGTGTCAATTTGAGTCACTGACTTATGGACCGGCTCCCATGGACGGAAATTTATTTCGTGCAACTTATCAAGAAAACTAACCAAGCTCACGCCAACTCTTGGACGCCTATTCACCCATCGAAGAATTCGGGAGCCACCCCAACTCACGGGAAGCGAAGGCAACGGTTTCAGAGCATACTTCTCAAAGTGCTCCCATAGCCAGACTTGCAGAAAAGAAACGTGCACATATGAATCCACTTTCATGAAACCATTCGAAACTCGCATGTTCGCAACTAGGTGATCCAGATGCACATACAGGGAACCAAGGAACAGCTTGCCAATGGGAAGAACTTCACCCTTTGCCAACTTCACAACAATCGCTAACAACTCTGGTCTTATTCCTTTCTTGCCAGAGCCGTCATCAAAAATATCTCTAGACAACCGAGAGAGCCAAAATCTTTGCGACATGAGGATCACGCTTCTGCATTCATGCTCCAACTCGTCCGGAAACCATTGAGATATCCACCAACCGTAAGGGCACCTATCATCCTCTTTCCGGGCAGAGTCCTTCGACTTCGCAATGGAGTCTTTCCGAGCGAAATTCCCCAACTTAGCGGCAAGGTCATCCCGCATCTTCACCTCACTTTCGAGATAATTGGATTTTAAGATTCCCGATTACTAGGAAGATTCAAAGAAGAGAGCCACACTCTCCAAAGGAGAAAGTTATCTCGCCCCATCTACATATGATTGTATGGGTGTCCGAACACCATCCGGAGAGGAAAGCAACCAAGCCCGGGATGTCCTTCCTAACTGGAGATTTATCAAGTCTTGATAAACATCAATGACCTGCGCTCGAGTCAAGTTGGTATTTATACGCTCCTCACTCACCATGAACTCAACCCATCTCGTCAAAAGAACGCAATGGACTTTGACACATCCACGAAGTCAATGTTGGAAGAGGAATATACCCCTTTATGAAGACAGAACCGAATGGTTCTCTCAGAGGCGAACAGAACATGTCTTCCTGTCATCCTCACCACCGGTTAGCAAAATTGGCATGAAACCCAGGTGATTCTTCCGAGCGAGGCGAGGGCTCTAGTGAAGAATTCATCATCCGTGTTCGGTTTGGAATTATGAGCATCCTTCGACGAGGTGAAATGTGTTTGAGTAACATCTTATCATTCCTTCATAACAATTTGATAATAAGATATCCTTCAAAACAAACGGAGAGAAGACACATAATCTCACCCAAAAAAAAAAAAAAAAAAAAGAAAGGGGAAGGAGGACGTATTTTATTCGGTTTCAAAACTATATGCACGGTATTTTACTCGGGTTCAAGACTATATACGCAGTATTTTCTTCGGGTTCGAAACTATATACGCGGCATTTTATACGTGTACAAGTGTGTTTACAGTATCCTTCTTCGGGTTCAGAAATATATATGGAGCATTTTTCTATTGGTTCAAAACTGCGCGCGTGGTACTTCTTTCAAGAAGCAAAATCCTATATACAATATTTTCTGCGGGTTCGAAGTCATATAAAGCATATACACAATATTCTTCTTCGGGATTCATACAGGTTTCTCTACGGGTTCGAAGTACACATGCAGTATTTTCTTCAGGGTTCAAATATTTCTTTCAGAACCGAAAATTCATATATGCAATATTTCCCACGGGTTCAAACAATATATGCAGTATTCCTTTGGCTGCATACGTACGATATTTTCTACAAGAAGCACGCCAAGGAATCATATGCAAGGGTTATGGAAGCGCCTATTCTTAAGGTTTATACCTATAAAAAAAAAAAGAGAGAGAGAGGGAAGAGTACTCGAAGACATACCTGGAAGCTGGTTTCTCTCTGTTGCTAGTATGAAAAGAGGAAAGAATAAAGCGCAGGATGGGGAGAAAGGGGCTCTATATATTTATATATATACATATATAGGCGTGGAAGATTTTGAAATAAGGAAGGATTTCCCTTTTCACCAAAATCACGCGTGTAAGAAAAGGGCCCACAAAGGATGCGACTTCCCAATACCGCCCAAAGTCACGCCTACAAACACGGTTTCCAAGTTGCGCCGGCCCCACTAGCCAGCACACGCAATTTCCCAAGTCACGCCAGCAAGCACCCACAGCTTCCACACCTTGCGCCGGCCCTACTAGCCAGCACACGCAATTTCCCAACTCACACCAATTTCCCAACGTCGCCTAAGCTGCATCGGGCCTACCAATTATGCCAGCCTCCTGATTTGTGCAAAACTACCAGAGGCAAGGATTCCAAATCCTATTTATAAAAGGTCAGACAAGCTGCCTTCAATTTTCTTTACGGTTTCTTTGTTAATAGTTTGTCACCATCTTATGCTTACCTGCAACAAAGCCCCTGTTCCGAGCTAAGCAGGGGACTTAATGTTGATGGTGGTTTTTTTAGACAAGGGGTAAAATCGTAAAACCCCATGACCTAGTGTTACCCGCAACACATTAACTAAGAGCATTTAACTCATGTGTAAACAATTAATAGGGGTATTTTTTAAATATGCATTAGGTTTTCGACACGTAACCCTAATTCCAAAACCAAGCCCATGCATATCGCGCACCATGGCAACCATGCCAAACCAAGCCGCATATCATGCGCACCATGGCAACCATGCCAAACCAAGCCGCACCATGGCAATAATCAAGCAGCACCATGGCAACAATGCCAAACCAAGCCGCATACTGCGCACCATGGCAACAATGCCAAACCAAGCCGCACCCTCCGCACCATGGCAACCATGCCAAACCAAGCCGCATACTACGCACCATGGCAACAATGCCAAACCAAGCCGCAAACTGCGCACCATGGCAACAATGCCAAACCAAGCCGCACACTGCGCACCATGGCAACAATGCCAAACCAAGCCAAAGATATCGCGCACCATGGCAACAATGCCAAACCAAGCCGCACCCTGCGCACCAGGGCAACAATGCCAAACCAAGCCGCACCCTGCGCACCATGGCAACAATGCCAAACCAAGCCGCACCTTGCGCACCATGGCAACCATGCCAAACCAAGCCGCATACTACGCACCATGGCAACAATGCCAAACCAAGCAAAAGATACTGCGCACCATGGCAACAATGCCAAACCAAGCCGCACACTGCGCACCATGGCAACAATGCCAAACCAAGCCGCATACTGCGCACCATGGCAACAATGCCAAACCAAGCCGCACCCTGCGCACCAGGGCAACAATGCCAAACCAAGCCGCACCCTGCGCACCATGGCAACAATGCCAAACCAAGCCGCACCTTGTGCACCATGGCAACAATGCCAGACGAAGCCGCTATGCCATTGGCACTCGCCAAATATAGCGCCCTAGGCTTGCAAGACTTGCAACTAGGTCAACATGGCCATTGGCACATGCCAACACGTGCCGCAAGCCATATTCCAAGTCGTTATGCCATTGGCACACGCCAAATATAGCGCCCTAGGCTTGCAAGACTTGCAACTAGGTCAACATGACCGCACATGCCATTGGAACATGCCAACACGTGCCGTAAGCCATATTCCAAGTCGCTATGCCATTGGCACACGCCAAATATAGCGCCCTAGGCTTGCAAGACTTGCAACTAGGTCAACATGGCCGCACATGCCATTGGCACATGCCAACACGTCGCAAGCCATATTCCAAGTCGCTATGCCATTGGCACACGCCAAATATAGCGCCCTAGGCTTGCAAGACTTGCAACTAGGTCAACATGGCCGCACATGCCATTGGCACATGCCAACACGTGCCGCAAGCCATATTCCAAGTCGCTATGCCATTGGCACACGCCAAATATAGCGCCCTAGGCTTGCAAGACTTGCAACTAGGTCAACATGGCCGCACATGCCATTGGCACATGCCAACACGTGCCGCAAGCCATATTCCAAGTCGCTATGCCATTGGAACCCGCCAAATATAGCGCCCTAGGCTTGCAAGACTTGCAACTAGGTCAACATGGCCGCACATGCCATTGGCACATGCCAACACGTGCCGCAAGCCATATTCCAAGTCGCTATGCCATTGGCACACGCCAAATATAGCGCCCTAGGCTTGCAAGACTTGCAACTAGGTCGACATGGCCGCACATGCCATTGGCACATGCCAACACGTGCCGCAAGCCATATTTCAAGTCGCTATGCCATTGGCACATGCCAAATATAGCGCCCTAGGCTTGCAAGACTTGCAACTAGGTCAACATGGCCGCACATGCCAACATGTGCCGCAAGCCATATTCCAAGTCGCTATGCCATTGGCACACGCCAAATATAGCGCCCTAGGCTTGCAAGACTTGCAACTAGGTCGACATGGCCGTACGTGCCGTTGGCACATGCCAAACACACACGCTGGTAGCCTAACTTGCAAACCATGCAACCTACCACCAAGGCATTCCGCACATGCCATTGGCACATGCCAAACACACACGCTGGTAGCCTAACTTGCAAAACATGCAACCTACCACCAAGGCATTCCGCACATGCCATTGGCACATGCCACACGCGCCATTAGCAAAGCACCACTTGCACTCAAGGCGCAACCAACGAGATATCAACACAAAACTAGGGGATGCTTCTTTAAGGTTTTGGTTTGGCGGTCACAAAGATGCGCGTACACTACGCTCACATTAAGAAAGCGTGAATAGGAATAAAGCGGTCAAATAAAAGAGGAAATAATGGTGAAAAACGTTTTCGCCCATTAAACCATGCGGTTACCACCTCCTCCCATTATTTCACCCTTTACTCTCTTCCTTCATGAGGCCAGGGTACGTTTCAATCTCGGCTTGTATAAATAGGTCTTACCTATTTCCACCAGACAACAAGTCTCGGTCAGGAGAAATATACTACACTTACACTCTCAGAAAGGCAACTTTGCAAGCTCTCCCAAAAGCTTTCATCTCTTGCAAGCTTCCTAAGCTTTCACTTTATGATACAAGTCGAGATACTACTCTCCTCAACACCTTTCTCTGCTTCCCTCCCCAAATCAACCCTTCTCCTCCACTTTGTGACCGAAGCAAGTCTGGAATGGCCATTTCTTGGTTTAGGCCGGACTTGTACAGATTGATCTCTCGAATCTATAAAGTGCTCACGTGCAGCACATTTGTTTAGGGTTTAAACCAGTTTCTCACTCACCTACCGCATTTACCGAAATCGGCAGAAACGATTTTCACCCATAAACAGCTGGTATTTGAATGTTATGAACTTCTGTGAAAAGGCTACTTCGAGGTTCGGGCGTACCAAGTGCGAAGGAGCATTAAACTCAAACTCGTTCTAAGTAACAAATGTAATGGTCAGGGTCATAATTCAACAAGAAAATCTAATGTATGATAAAAATATGGACAGACATAATCCTACACAACAACAAAAATGCATGCAACACATAGTACCTTTTGTAAAGTCTAACATACACCAAAATGAAACTCAATACTCAAGAGTCAAGAATAAATATATCTAAGAAAACTTGGTGACCTAAAACAGAAGGTTACATACCATTAGGCCATTCCACACATCCTCCTTGAAGTTTTCTGGGACATCCTCCAATCTTCATAACTTAGTGGGCAATGGGTTCATATAAGTTCCCCTATACACGAGAAGCAAGTTTTTCTGCATTTTTCTTTATTGGTCTACAAGATGCATCAACTTCAACAAAAATTTTGAAACTGTTCCCAACAGATCCATTATTCTACAATGATTGAGTGGTTGTAGTTTGTACACCATCACTGCCATGTTGATTTGTATCCATGCTACATAATAAAATATGAACACACTATTCTCATTACATTTAAACATATTTGAGCTATAGAAATGCATAAAGACTTAACATTTCTTAAGAATTCGCTACAGATCCACAAAAAACTAAACTTTTCCTAAGACCTAAGAAATTATAAGCAACCACATTGTTCACATAATAAAAAATCACAACAATGAATCAAACCCAGTGTTTGCATAACAAGAAAACCACAAGAACTCTTGCATAAACAAGTTAACTAATTGACTAAGTATATAAATATTTACCAAAAAGTGAAAGGAAGAAAACTAACACAGGAATCATATTGTTATTTAATACGAACCTGATGTGTTTGCAAATGAATCTTTTAAATCGTACCAATTGTTTCTTTTAACCTGAAAATAGAAATTAGGGAAAACATCAATTACAAATACGGAAGATCTGAGAATAGAAACGATCATTAATAAACGGAAATAACAAACATTAACAATCCTTTAATTATGATTTCTCATTAATGGTTTGCTTTTCATATAGAAACTGAAAAGGGATCTGTAATAAGAAGAAGTTGGTGAACTAAGACTAAAACCAATTTAAAATACATCTCTAAAAACATTTCATGGTAAAAAAGAGTCGCCTGAACTGGTTATACTGATGGGTTCATGGATTTTTCAGTTATGGACTTCATAAACATTTTGGTATGATATTGTATGCAAGGATAAGTGACAAAATACTGTGTTCAAAATCATGCTTAATGGCTTCAACTTTGGCGGAGGGTAAAAAAAAAAATATCGCAGCCACAAGTGAAACTCAGTTCAATTGTGAGTCAATCAAAAGCACTAGATACCAATATTATATTCAATATTGAACAAGTTGAAAAAAATTATATACACCAATCACATAAACTATTAAACAAATCATAAATAGCTAATTTATTTCTAGTTAGTCGTGAAGAAATTCAATATTCCACTACCCTCATTTCATATTCTTTTTTTCATCTATCGTTAATAAGCAGTCGACCACTAGTAGCCTCCCATGCTTGTCATGAAGGAAAAAGAATCGCTCTTTTAAGTATCAAATCTCCTGTGTTCACAATACGAAGCCAGATATCATCGGAACTGCTGTAATTGGCATGGAATCAAATGTTCCAACGATATCTTTCATGTTGTCTAAATAGACCACAACCATGCAACCAGTTCATAAGAAATCCCCCTTCTGCCTGCACTACTGGTAACATCCCTTCTTCCCGTTTCACTCTTACCCATTTAGATAATCTAGACCATAGCTTCAACATATTTACGGACACACAAATCCCTGATAAGTTCCCAGCCTAAAAATTCTTAGACATCTTGACCACCCAATTTTCAAACTTACCTTGCCCCTAGTATCATCATCTACAAAGTGGGTAAAAGGGTTAGTGAATCAAAATGTACTAAAGCTGGCCGGTGTCAATCCATGAGGCTGATGTAGCATCTTTACAAGAGAGTTTTGCTTTACCAATCTATTTTCCTCCAATTTACAAACTCTCCAGATTACAATCTCTAGACCTATCTGATAACGACATAGCAGGGTTATATTCCTTTTTCCATTTACAATCTAAAAAATCTAAAATTCCTTAATTTTCCTACAAATAATTTTCAGGGACACATTCCAAGGTCAATCATCAAGATACACAAACTATCTCAGAGATTTTTCATTAGCGTTAAAAAATCTAACAAGAACATGGTTGGAATCTAAACATAGTAGACATTTTAGATTGCAACTCTCTAACTTCTATGTCTATCCCATGAAAGCGATATCCTAGAATTGAAGATCTACATACATAAATATATCAAATGGAATCATCCATCAGGTTATCCCTCTAGTCAAGCGAGAGGGAAACACCAGTTCCCATTTAAAGCACTACCGAAATGCAATGTACAAATATGTTACCCAAGACAAGTTACAGGGATTGAGACCATCGAAAGGCCGCCTAGTTTACAGGGAATCTTAATCTCAAGTGGTCAGGATGTCATTTGATTAACAATGTCAGTAACAGGTGGATAAGAAAACACTGTCAATTACTTCCCTATATTCCTATATAAGATTGCCACACTACCAAATAAACAGAAATGGTCAGGATGTCATTTGATTCAACAAGTTTGCAAGTCCCAGAGAGAAAGATGCAACCTTTATGCTTCTGAGGACCTAAAACTCTTTCACAATGAAATCAAACCTCGGAATATAAAGAAAAGAGAGGCGGCTTAGGTTTGGAATTTACAGAAAACCCTAACAACAATTTTTATCTTCAATTAAATGAACTCCAAATCGTGTTAATAACTTATCTGAAAAAGCAGGGTAGAATAATAACAAAATCTCATGATTTGATGAAGAATAAAAGAGCTGTAAAATTCTTCCATGAGAAACTGGTAAGGCTTAAAGAAATCAAAAGATTTTTTGAGGGGAATTTTTTTCTTACACTAAAGAAATCTCAGATTCATAATTGCTATGTAGTTTTTTTTTCCCCTCTGTAGATGTATTACGGAGATTACGAAGTACTGAAAAATAATTTAAGAAGAAGTGAGAGACTTACCTCGATTGAAGATAATATTACTTTTTACTTTTTTTGATTTCTTTTTTTCCCTTAAGGATTTTAATATATAATAACCGTGCATAAATATCGAAGTAAAATCTACGAGCAAGTATTTTTTGGCGGTAATTATTTGGCTGGAGCGGGAAATTTATTTCCACTTATTTTTATTTTATTTTGATATTTTCTAATCATTTTTATTGAGATGGATAATTTTTCACACCATTAAGTATCACAAAATTACTTAAAAATAAAATATAATTATGAAAAGATATATTGTTACACTTTTTAAAGATGTCACACCTATTTGTGTAACAAAATCTGTCACACAAATTAGTGTAACAATTCAGTGTTACAAATTACTCCATTTGGTATAGTGCGAGGTCTAATGATCTTCTTAGCTATATCAGCTGCCTTGTCCACTGGTGAAGCAACATCCATCGTCTTCAACAAATAGTTGGCTACAAAATTTGCATTGCATTTTCTTTGTAGTCTTCATTCGGATTCTTACAGTGTGTTCTGTGTTGCATTCTTTAACTCTGTGATTTCTTGGATCGTCTTCATCTGGTACCTTTCTTGCATTCACCATCCAAGCACATTTTTGGGTATCTTTGTAAGTACAATAAGAATAGTGTCGGGTCCTATCTGCCTTCTTTACCTTAAAATCCCTATGTTTCAACACTGCATATTCCCTTAAATGATCCTTGTAAGCTTGCATGTTTCCAAAAGTCATACCACTACTTATTTCACCAGGTACAACCTCAGGAACATCTTCATTTATCATGTCTAGACCAAGTGAATCGTTTAACTGCTCACCAAAATCTTCTTGCCACTTCTTTTCTTCCTCTTGAGTGACCTCATATCCGGGAACTTCTTCATCGAAGTTGCATTCTTTGGTGCACTCCTGTTGTTCATAAAAACTACCTACATTGAAGTCTTCATTACAATCATCAGGCTCATTACCAATATCTATACCTTTAGCACACATAAAAACCCAATCTTCATAATTGTATTTTTCTTGTGTTGCTTCATCTTCACATTCCTCTTCACTTTCATCTTCACCTACCCCTTCCTCATTATATTACTCAAACAA
This sequence comes from Papaver armeniacum, assembly GCA_023531295.1. Lineage (NCBI taxonomy): Eukaryota > Viridiplantae > Streptophyta > Magnoliopsida > Ranunculales > Papaveraceae > Papaver > Papaver armeniacum. Next base: position 199,100 of record JAJJWW010006761.1, read on the forward strand.
AAACTCAGGCCTATCATTGGGATGACAGTCATCTGACTGTAGATTAGGTAAATTCACTTGGTCATCATCTTGGTTATCTGCAACAAATGCTTGTGCGGGATTAACTTGTGCTTCATGCACATGGTTTTCTGCGAGATGCTTGTGTAGAAACAACTGGGTCTTCATGCATAAAATCAAGTCTTGTTGGTCTCATATCACTTACCCCACTAAGACTAGCAGTCTTATTAATTCTTGGACTCCTCCTAACCTCAACCCTTTTACTAACAGTTTTCTTCTTCACTGGACTCATAAAATCAGTCACACCACTTACCCCACTTACACTAGCGTAATCACAAGTAAAACCCCAATGTTTAATTGTAGGAATAACTGATGAACCACAGTCTTACCAAATTGTCTTTTTCTGGTTTCCCTTTATTCCAAAATGAAATAAACACCTCCTCTGATTCACACTTATCATATGCATTCCCATCATCATCATCAAATAAAAACAGTTCTAGTGCAGAATTCATACCCTGTTCATTCACCAACCTACTCTTTACCATAGCCATGAAAGCTTCTCCACTGGTACCAGCTTTACAACCAAAACAATAAAGGTCCTTAAACCTCTTCCCTATATCTGTAATCCAGAAATTCCTATCCTCACTACCCATTCTGAAACATTTAACAAAAATGACAAAATAGTCACAATTATTTTTCAACACAAAAGGGTTAATCAACACACATAAGAAGAGATAGAAGATAAATTTATTGCCACTTTAGTGATTTTGCAAGTAGCAGCACTAAATTCAACAACACAGAGACATGGAGATATAAATTAAGCATAAATAGATTGCATATGTGGAAGAGTTTAGCAATTGGTAAGCACTAAAAAGTCTTCAAATATGCCTCAGACAACACCAAGCATAGATAAAAGTATAACAAAAACAAGTAGAAGCATAAACACATAACTTTGTGTATAACCATATCATCAATTTGACCAAATAGAAGCATAGCTAGTATCCTCAAGTTCATAATTCATATACAAAGTTCATATATACCCATTAATTCATCAATCATGGAAGCAATTTTGTATCCAATTTTGAATTTCCACTAATTTAAATAAGATACAGGCCAAAGCAATAATAGCATACCCTCACTGCTTGTGTATATAATTCATTCTAAGGCAGTAAAAGGGTTGAGTCATTGTTTTACAGTAATCACCACAGTTGTAATTACAGAATTCAAAGAATGCATAGAATTAGCCATGCCACTATAGTGATTTTACAGTAATAATACCAAAATACATGGAATTCATATACAAAAAGAAAATGAAATATCCCCTAAATTGAAATATCCACTCTTTCATTAAAACCCCCAAATTCGTTTCTTTCAAACCCTAATTAGAAAGAGAGATGTCGACACAATTCAAAAACACAATTTTATAATCCCTAACGTTTATTCAAAACCCCAATTAACCGTACTGAAACCCTAATTTTATTTCCCTAAAACCCTAATAACAACTGTAGTGAAACCCATCCTATAGATTCTGCTACCTTAATATCATTTCTACTCTCTGAAACCCTAATCGCAGATACCAATTTCACATGGTTTGGTTTCGAAAACCCTAAACCGAAAAACAAATTTAGGGTTAAAAGTTACATGTTCTTCACCGGGTTAAGAAACACGATCTCCTTCTCCGTCTCATCTATCTTCTCGATCGGCAATCCAACTGTCTCTCGATCTCTCTCTATCTCTCGATCGCTCTCTCTCTATCTCTCGATCGCTCTCTGTCTCTCTATCTCTATCGCTCTCTGTCACTCTGTCTCTCTATCTCGATTTGGATTTATGTGGCTCAAACATGGGCAGTGCAAAGATAAGAATAGATGCACTCGTGTGTACCACACGAGTGGTACAGGTGTCACACACTTTCCACGTGTCGACAGATTAGGTTGCACGCGTGTCATTTGTTTGCACTGCCCACGTGTTATGACGTCATTAGCACATGTGTGACATCATGTAGGGCGGCTATCTCTGTCGAAGGGCAAAAATGACATTTCACAACACCGTTGACCAGTCAAAGGTTGTCAAAATGCCCCAATTTAACTATTATAGGTAAAACTAACGTACTGGGGCATTTTGATCTTTTGCCTAACGTCCGGGGCATTTTCACAACTAGGTAGTCCAAATTGGGGCATTTTGCCACTTAACCCGACATACTAACCAGGTTACCTATTGAATCTCTTTTGGAGTCTAAATTAGTATGCAAACCATGGAGGGATCTTGTTCGTCTTCCGTCGTTCCGTCAGTTGCACTTGAATCATCGTCTTAATTCTACCGGTGAGTTAGGTTCTATTATCTTGATTCATAATAATGAAGTTTATTATGCTGAGTATGATGAAAATTGTCGTGAGTTTAGAACAACAATGATGGCTTTAAAGCTTCCATTTAAGAATTATTCTTTTGTCAGTTCATTTAATGACTTAGTTTGCTTCAAATCATGGTATACGGATTGTGGACCTGTTCCGTATCGTTATTGTGGACCTGCTTAATCACCAGAGAATATGTTATCCTTCCTGAATTTGAAGGAAAGTGCTGCTGGATTGGATTCGGTTGTAGTACTTCGACCAATGAGTACAAGGTTGTTAGGATGTATGAGCCCGGGGGAGATTCAAATGTTGGGATCGTTCAGATATACACTCTTGGCAGCGGCATTGGATGGAGAAATGCGGGAACAATGCTGGACGATGATATGAAATATGTTATGAGTTGTGTTGGTTCTTTTGTAAATGGAGCTTTTCATTGGGTGAACTATGAAGGAACCGTTATTGTTGCTTTACATTTGGCTGAAGAAGTTTAGTGAATTTCCATTGCCACATCCCTGTTTGTCGTCACACGTTATTGGTCCATGTAAAGCTGTTACACTGCGGGTCTTAGGTGGTTCTCTAAGTGCTACTTATGATCACAATAAAATATGGTTACTGAAAAAGAATACTAATAACAATGAATTGATCTGGAGTGAAGAGTTTATCTGCGGTAGTTCGCTGCTACCGCCATTTGATTTGACAAGGAGTGGTAGGCTTCTGTGCTATGGGGATAACAGTATTTATAGTTTTGGTCCAAAAGCTTCATTGGCCAGAAGGGGATGTGTATTTTGTCCTTTACAAGCCTATTTAGAAGCAATCCCTCACAAGAATACTTTAGTTTCACTAAAAGTATTAGGAGAAAAGGATACAAAAATAATGGAAAGAGCAAGTTCAAGTGAAGAGTCAGAGAACAGTGATAAACTGAAGAAGCCGCAAAACAAAGTAAGAGGTCTCATTCAAAGAATTTTGAAATCCATCAATTTGAAGTAAAATATCTCTAGGTAATTATAAACTAATCCTCTTCATTAAGATTTTAAGCATTTCGAGATTAGATGTTATAATATCTAAGAATTACTTTTGTAACCTGCTATTAAGCTATGCTGCTATGTTAATTGCACAATTTGCTAAATTTGTTTTGTTTATGAAAACAAAGTTTGCGGAGTATAGGCTCCACAAATGAGTGCTTTCCTGATGGTCTTAGCCTTCTCAGACATTTGTTTGGTTCTTACTTCTCAGCTTAATGTTACAAAGATGTTATTTCAGAATTTAATACGTGAGTTGAAGTCTCTAAATTAGTTCAAACGAAGAAATAATTATCTTCCATGTGCCACCCTAGAAACAGTGGGGAAATTGCTGACATATAGTAAAAAGTTTAGGCTTATGGATGTTAAACCTTTTGCTCTTACGATAAAAAGAAACTATGCAGCTCTATGTTGTTAGTTATTAGGGTACGCGTACTCTGTATCACTATGATACATACATAAACACAGAGAAACACTAATGTAATTATAAGAGTAGAAACAGTGGGGAAATTGCTGACATATAAGAGTTTATAAGAGTTTCTCAAAGTGATCTTGTTTGGCATTGCAGCACCACTAAGTTTAACTGAAACAGATACTGCTTTGATGCAGCAGAGGTGAACTCACACATTCTACTCCAAATTGTTCATGCTTACTGACGGCTCAAGTAGGCAAAAATCTGGTTTCTGTCACATGTAAATATGACCGTTGAAATGTCAATGGTTTCTCAAATGTGGCTGTAGACTTTAGGAATTGTCGTAGAGTGAAGTGTGTTTGGATTTTTGGGTTTTGTTGTGTGTTGGTCTTGCATCTTTCACTTCTGTTGGTGAACTGGTGTAAGCTTAGTACCTTAGAAAAACTTAGCTATAACAATGAGAACTTGTTATCTTTGTTGCAGGATATATCTAGATACTACAACTAAGAAAGATTGTAGATTGAACAAGGTAATTATCCTCGAGTTGAATTGTAGTCTAACAACGGTGCATTTGGAATGGAACTCTGGAATTGATCTAGTAGCATCGGTTCTGGATATCTGAAGTTTTTGCAATCTAGGCCAAGGGTGTTCAAACATCCTAGTAGATCAAAATGAAGACTAAAATTATAATTCACATGAAGCTCTCCAAGTTGAGGAATATCGCATGTGCGGGCTCTAGCTAGAGCCGCTGCGCCGTGGAGTCCAAATCCTTTTTGAGCATTCGACCATATGTGGCCTCCCGTCCATCATCCATATCCTCCCCGTTCATCATCATCTTCGATACCCGTTCCAACAGAAAGTTCCTTGATATCTCCAAATCTTTCGAAAAAATCCAGAATTCGATGCTATCGAGTTTTGAGCTCAGTTCCTTGATATCTCCTCCAAATCTTTCGAAAAATCGATACTGATGAGTTTGGAGCTCAGATGGTTTGGTATCATTATCAAGAACCTTCCGGACTGTGATTTTGTTTATTTATTGCAACTTGTAAACCGTTTTTTATTTACCCGAAAAGTTGCACTGTGTTTTGTCGTGTAAATGAGTCATGGCCAATAATAGTCCATGGTCGTCTCCCAATCCGTTTTTAGAAACATGAGAACCATTATTACCTAAACCAGCTTTGAAAGAACTTCCAAAATCAAACCCAATTTCTCTTTCAAAACCCTATAAAAAGTAATTAGCAGTTCTTTTTGATCTCCATCTCTTTTGCTATAATCTTCTCTTATCAAAAGATTTCATCATGGGTAGGTTTAACGATCTACCAGAAGAAATCATACTAGACATATTAACCGGGTTACCTCTCTGAATCTGTTTTGGAGTCTAAATTAGTATGCAAACCATGGAAAGATCTTGTTCATCTTCCATCATTCACTCAGTTGCACTTGAATCGTCATCTTAATTCTACTTGTGAGTTAAGTTCTATTATTTCGAGTCTAAACGAATTTTATTATGCCGCAGTATGATGAGAATTGTCATGAGACTAGAACAACAAGGATGGATTTAGACCTTCCATTCAAGAATCCTTCTTTTGTTAGTTCATGTAATGGCTTAATTTGCTTGATTCATGGTATACTGGATTACAAGGTTGATCCATACCATTATTAGGACTCGCTTATATCCGTAATCCAATCACTAGAGAATATGTTATCCTTCCCGAATTTGAAGGAAAATACTTGGTGGACTGGATTCGGTTGTAGTACGTCGACTAATGAGTACAAGGTTGTTAGGATTTATGAGCCCGGGGGAGATTCAAAAGTTGGGATCGTTCAGATATACACTCTTGGCAGTGGCACTGGATGGAGAAATGCGGGAACAACGATAGATATGCAATATGTTAGAAGATGTGTTGGTGTGTTTGTAAACGGAGCTCTTCATTGGGCGAACCACAAAGGAACCATTGTTCTTGCTTTCCATTTGGCTGATGAGAAGTTTAGTGAAATTCCATCACCACCACCTTGTTGGACATGAGATGATGTTCCATATTATGCTGTTACACTAGGGGTTTTAGGTGGTTTTCTAAGTGCTACTTTTTATTACAAAGCGGGTGATTGTGAAATATGGTTATTGAAGAAGAATACCGATAACGATGAATTGAGCTGGAGTAAGGAGTATAGCTTTGGCAGTCTGGTATCGCCGTATGAGCTGACAAGGAGTGGTAGGCTTCTGTGCTATGGGAATAACGGTATTTATAGTTTTGGTCCAAAAGCTTCATCTGCCAAAATGGATGTGAATTTTGGCATGCCTATTACTGATGCAATCCCTCACAAGAATACTTTAGTTTCGTTAAAATTATTAGGAGAAAAGGATACAAAAACAATGGAAATCCGTGAAAAAGCAAGTTCAAGTGAGGAGGCATAAAATAGTGATAAACCGAAGAAGCCGCTGAACAAAGTAAGGGGTCTCATTCTAAGAATTTTGAAATCCATCTATATGAAGTAAAATATCTCTAGGTAATCATCATCTTCATGAAGATTTTAAGCATTTTAGGATTCGATGTTATAATATGTAAGAGTTACTTTTGTGACCTGCTATTACTCTATGTTGCTATGTTAAATACACACTGTGCTATCTATTTATAGTATGGAAAATGTGATGCTTACTTTGGTTACTTGTGTTATCTATCAAAACAAAGTCTGGGAAATATAACCATATAGGCAGGAACAAGTGAATGCTTGCCTGATGGTTTTAGCCTTCCCAGAATTTGTTTGGTTCTTACATCTCAGCTTAAAGTTACAAAGTTGTTATTTCAAGATCATGTCCCTGAAGGAGATTTGTCCACCACCACCTTGCTGGACACAAGCTGGGGTTCCATATTTTTCTAATAAGCTTAGTTTTAGGTGATTTTGTTTGTACTACTTACTGGTACAATGCTGGACATTGTGACATATGGTTCACAAAAAAAAAATAGAGATAATAAATACTCCAGCTGGAGTGAACAGTTTGGTTTCGATAGTTTCATATCTCCGCCATTTGAGTTTACGAGGAGTAGTAGGCTTCTTTGTTATATAAAAGTCATAGGCTCCTAACCTTGTTAGAAATCCATTGGATGCTTAGTTTTCATCTTATAGTCTTCCATTGTTGTCATTTCGAGGTTTAGTGTGTCACTCTGAGTTGCTGAATTTGTTAAGTCGAAGAAAAACAGTGTTCTGGATGGAAAACAACAGAAAAATTGTCTTCGTAAGTCGGTATATATCATTAGAATAGTGAATAGTGAACACTAACAGGCAGAACATTGTGACATTATGCTAATGGGGTGATGCTGTTTAGAAAGAGATAAAAACTTTCAGTATGAAGAATGTAGACAGTTTCGATGAAAGTATGTAGGCAAAAATCCTAATCTTAATTAAGACCTAATTGTTTATACATGTATGGTTTGGTTATAACCATTGAGTTCAGCTGTTAAGTCTTAGATTTGTTTTCCCGCAGTTAGAGCAAGATTTTGGGTGGGGTGTGTGAAGTGTTTGGCACCCCAAGAAAAACAATGGAAATTTCTGATATGTAAGTAAACTTTAGGCTTATCATTAATCTCCAGAAATGCAGTGAATCTAAGCATTATATAGCAGAAGTAACAACAATGTCGGTACAGATTTTGAACTATTCAGGTGTTAATGGATTCTGTTAACAGTTAAATAAGTAATTTTAAATCGGTGATTCCTTCTGAAGATCCCTGTGATAAATTTGCCAAAATTCAATAAAACAAAGAAATCCTTCCAAGGCGCCCAGTGTTGCACAATGTCGCTCATGTCAAACTTCAATGCGATCGCCAGAAAATGTGCCCCTAGCAGAGTGTACATACTACTATGTAGACATTGTCTTGCATCGATAAGCTGGTTCTGAGCATCAAAGGGTGATGCTTCCTTAAGGCCACAATTTTTTCTTCCTGGCGCTGTCAACGGAGGGTCAATTGCTGATTTAATTTTACAACTAAATTAGTAGATTTTTATCCAAATTTACGTAGGAGCTAAACAAATGAATAGTCCCAAATTTCAACTGATGGTGAGATGCCTGGTGAACCCTAGTCGTGTCTCATTCATGCTCGTACAAATCCATCTTTTAACGGTCAAGTAGTGAGGAGTGCATACATTTGTACGGGAAACAATGGAGCTAAATGAATTTCTTCTGCATTGGCCACATTGCATTACGCAACATGGATAATAAGTTCTCTGGTCTTAAATCTTGATAGTTGTGGCGGGAAGTATTCATTGCCTACTCAAACACTATGTACAAGGCGAAAAGGAAGTAGTGTTTCACAGTTTTCTTAAATATTTTATTTTACTGGAAGAAAAAATCTCAATTTGTAATAAGTATTGATGCAAATTAGAATAACCTCTTGAAAATTAGCAGTGTAATGGTTGTTCAAACTAGAACCACGCAATTATTCTCGTCCATGCGCAAACATGGTCATGTATATGTTTCATGATTTTCTTTTTCTTTCTTTGCCATAAAACACATTTCCATTCAAAAACTTACACCAAATGGTTATGGTTACAAGAGATTTCATATTATAGATCTAAAATTACAGAATCATTTGAGATTACATTGGACCACTCAATTAAAAGATCTGATGACCCGTGGTATGTGAAACAACGATTTGTTGGGACGTGTTAAACGCTTAAGCTTCTGATCCGTGACCCTACCGTTTAATTCATTTATTATGCAGTTATAATCACTTTTCATCAGGACCCCTATCATTATATTATTTTCACAGTTTACTCCAACATCTCAAAAATTTATGTAAATTAACTATATATTTTATCTTTGTTTTCAGGCACATTTCAGAAATCCAATCGTTAGCTTGCTGACCTTTTATAGCATTTGTTCACCCCATTTTTGTGGTAAGTCAGTTGATACATTAGTCACTTAAAAGATGTTTTGCAGTTGTAATGGTATGATGGACTTGCACCATTTGTATGTCTACATTATATGGACTAGCGGTGGAACCAATATTTTATTGTGGAGTTCAAAAAATTAGCATTTAATTTTAGGCCTCGGTGAGTCTTTGTGGCAATTATTGGAGCAACTTTACCCACCTGCCCCGCATATCATGCCATTAAAACGACAAATAAAAGTCACTATCCTCAATCTTCATGTCATGCCAGACACATCCATGCCCATCCAACCAACCTACCCTGCCAGCATAGGAATGTGAAAGGAGGGCTTGTTGTCACATCACATGTAATACGCACGACAAAATGTCATGGTTATCAAGTTCATAATTATAAGCAGCAGATTTGGCTATTTCTTGGGAAACATGTGCAATGAAGTCTACCAAAAGCAAAGCCTTGCCAATGCTATTGACTTGTAGACTCCGAGCATTCATATTCAAGATTCCAAACCTTGGAAAGCTTCCAAATCCCCCACGTATTGCGTTTCATGCACAAATCCTTTCTTTGGTCTTGTCAAAGTAGCTCCGTCGATAGTATAGCTTTTCTTTAACATGGTAAATGCATGTACTCCGACAACCTAGAGTGCATTTTTTTTTTTGAAGCATGAAGATAAATAAAAGGAGTTAGGTTACAATTTGTCGTGGGTATGTGCTGCCCACATAATCATGGAACAGAATTTGACTAATAAAAGATGGATTGTCTGGTCCCATATTTTAGTTGATAGATTCCCTGTTTGATTTCCATCCGCTGCATGATTGGCTAACCCGTCTGCCGCCTGATTTCCTTCAATATAGTTGTGCTAAATAACCGCTTGTGTGGGATTTGTCGAAATTTGGATTTTATTTCCTATATCATTCCCGATATGAGCCAAGGTGGTGGGATAGAGGAATTGATGAATCCCAGAAGGTTCTCTGAATCGGTTTCAAAGAGAACTCTTGGCCATTGCCTTTCTATTGTTGTTCTTGATGCTAATAGCAGAGCCCAGGTTTCTGCAATTAAGGAAGTCGTGATTCCTAGTGTTTGGGCTAGAGACATTAAACTTCGTGCGTCGAATCTGCGCATATAAATCCCGCCCCGCAAATCCCGGGTGACCTCTATTTGCTCCATCTGTGTTAATCTTAATCCAATTGATTTGCGGGATTGACCATCCTATCGATATTGTTGAAATTCTTTTGTTCCTTTTCATTTCCTGCTGTATTTTGTTTTGTCAGTCGTAGTCTCCAGCTCGAGACCTCCTCGTCCTGGTCTGCGCTTCTTTTCTTTTTAATAAAATTTCATTTTCAAAAAATTTGAACAATTGACAAATTTCTCACGTTTACCGTAAAAACCAAAATATTATCCTAGAAACTAAAGGTCTTTTAGAGGGTCAGATTTTAGGTTTGTAACTCCGCTATCAACAGATGAGAGTTGAAGATACTTTAGCTAAAAACTAAAATTAACAGAGTATATTTTAATTATTACGAGGATCATTCTTGTGATGCAATGGATCAGGTTAATAATGACTCACCTATTGTTACAATCTTATTTTATCAAAAAAACTATTCTTAAATCATCAAAAGAGATGTGCAAAGATGGTATTTTTTTCATGAATTATAACAATCTTTTTATACTCTCCCGAAAACTGAAACCTCTGGAAACCCTTGAGCTCATTTATTATGCAATTATAACAACCACTAATTAGAACTTCCATCGTAATATTATCTTCACAATTTACTCCAACATCTTAAAAGTTCATGTAAATTTAAAATAGATTTGTAATTCATTTTTGGCCGCATTTCGAAAATCCAATCACCGCCTTATTAATCTTTATATATAAATACTATAGCACTTGTTCATTTCATTTTTGTGGTAAAGCGGTTAACACAGTAGTCACCTCAAACATTTATTGCATTTGTATGGTACAAAGGTCTTACAACAAATGACAAATGCAAACGAGAAGAAAACAAACAAGAAACATGATGAGCTTAAACGATATGTAATAAATCGAACAGAAACCAGTGTAGGACTTGAAATATCCATATGGCAAAAAAAAAAAGAATGAAAAAAAGGCTCAACGAGTGTTGCTAATATTGACTTGAACTGTTTATAAAAACCCATATCTATCCAAACAAACCAACCAACTCATACCATACCACACTTTCTATCCGTCTATAAAAACCAATATAATGGAGAGGTAAATCCGAACATTTCTACTCGGTATTTGTCATGTTCAGTGGTGATTTAAAAACCATAAATACGAAGCAGCGACTAAAGCAGGATTCTATATTTGGGTGAGCTATAAGAAAGATATTTGTACTGATACTCTATTTTGTATTTTCAATTACAATAATCATAAATACATTATAATATGCGGCGTGGCATGCTTCCTTTCTTTTCTGCGTATCAAGTTAATTTCAACCCGAGTGTTCTTCCCTGAGCACCATTTTCGGAGGTGGTTTTGTATGTGTTGTTACACAGCCATTTTTTTTTTCTTCTGAAATGTTGCTTCTCTCTTAGAGCATCTCCAATAGTGGGTGTTAAAAATCCTACGTGAAATTATTAAGAGCCTTATTTAGGAGGATTTACACTTAGAGTAAATATATGACCCCGTAACTAATAAACTATCTCCAATAGTATAGAGGTTTAACCCTTAAAGAATCTTATGTGATGAAATCTTAACCGATTAATCGTATTTTAATTAATTATTAAAAATTAAAAATATGACATGGAGGTCATTGTGAAAGTTTAAATAAGACTTTCTTTAAAACCTTCAAAATTAATATTTCATCCCTCCTATTTTGTAGGACCTGCTGTTGGAGATGAATTTGTTTTAAATGAAGGTCTAAATTCTTACGTTGTCTTATTAGGTTGAATATCATGCCGGCTTTTCATATCTGGAAGGGTCATTTACAGGGTCGTCACGATATTCAACCTTAAAACCTTGCCGACTAAATGTAGTTTTATTAGTCATTGGTTCTTGAAATTTCTAACCTGCCGACTAATGCTGTGAAAATTCCCGTGTTTCAGGAGTCTCATATAATTATAAGTCAACATGTTATTTGAGTATAACCTTCTTAGTCGGCAATCTATGGATTATCGACCCTGCCGACTGAGTATTAGTAGGCACTTTATGGATTATCGACCCTGCCGACTAATTATTACAAGTATGCCGGCGACCAATGGTCGTTATCTTCCTAATTTGTTGACCTCGCCGACTTTTCATACTTTCAGAACTGAAAGTTTGATTTCTTCTTTAATTTTGAGTATGAAATCACTCAGTAGCTTTGCAATCCCCTTTTTAAAAGTGTTTGGCAAGTGTTCATTCATTTCTGTTGCAAAAATAATTCTCAAAAAAAACAAAATAAAAATCCTTAAAAATCATAACCCATAATCCATGAAGTCAATCTAAATAAAACCTAATTTCAAAATGTTAATCATCTAATTAACTAACTAAGCTAATTAACCTAATCAAATTTTTCAGTGTTAATTAAGTAAGAGTAGATTAGCCATTTCCGTAAATATGTGGCTAAGCGCTTTTGTGTCTTACTTCAAACTGACCTTATTGTGTCTCATTTGCTATTTTTTTTGATAAGAATGGAAAATATATTAAGAACAGAGGAATTTACAGAGGACTTCTACCAGTGGTAGATAGATAGATAGATTTAAAAAAAAAAAAAAAAAAAAAATTACATAAAAAGAGCATCCCAATTATGAAGAATGGCGCTAGAAAAATTCAGATGAACTCTTTGACCTGATGCATTTGCCCAAGCAAGGACCATGGACGTGGCTTCAATACAAAGATCAAAATCTGTCTTGAAGTTGTAATTGTTCTCGAAGATGCGCCTGTTCCGTTCGGTCCAAATGGTAAAGATTACCGCGGCTGGAACTAAATCCCGAAGTAATTTCCCTGCGGTGGTGAAGTGAACTTGGTGCCAGCCAAGTGCAAGCATCTTCATGTTTCTTGGAATTGCCCAAGAAAAATCCTCTTTTGGTAACACCAAAGACCAAACTCTATGAGCTATTTTGCGGTGCAGGAAGATGTGATCCTTGGATTCAATGTCATCACCGCACAGAATGCAGGAATTATAAATGTCAATACCCTTTATCTGCATCATGTCAATGGTGTTTAGCTTCTCATGGATTAAACACCACACTAGGAAGTTGATTTTAGGAGGTATAGGTTTCTTCCATACAAAGTTATGGGGAAAATCATGAATACCATAGTCTGCAATGAGTTTAGAATAAAGAGATTTGACTGTGAAAATTCCCGAGTTGTACAAAGACCAACGCCTTGTGTCTGGAAGGTCATCAAGAGCTGGTGGGTTGCTTCCAATCATCATCAACAATTCTACAAAAGAGTTAGCTTCTGAACCCGAGAGATTACGTTTAAAACTGAACATCCAGCTTCCATCCGTAGAGATCATTTCAACCATCTTTGCGTCTCTCTTTGTTGAGAGTTTGTATAGAGATGGAAAAGATGAAGAAATAGAAGAATTTCCCCTCCAGATATCATTCCAGAAGGAGATCGTTGCACCGGAATGTATAATTAATCTTGAATTCGTACTCACCAAATAGGCTGTATTTGTTATTGTTTTCCAACAGGAGACACCTTGTGCAAATTTGACTTGATTTGGAATCCAACTAGAGAAATTGTCACCGTATTTATAAACTATAATTCTATACCACAGCCTTTTCTTCTCCACAGCCAAACCTCCAACACCATTTCGCAAGCATGGATAGATTCATCTTCTTCAAATTACACACTCCCAAACCTCCTTTCTCCTTATCAGCACAAACTAATTCCCAACTAACCAGATGAGAGATCTTGGCAGCGGTATTATACTCCCAAAGGAAGTTTCGCATTTTACGTTCTAAAATTTTGATAATAGAAGCCGGGGCCTTGAAAAGAGAAAAGTAGTAAATAGGGAGCGAGCTCAAAATGCATTTCAGTAGAGTAAGTTTACCTCCCTTAAAGAGCGAAATTTGCCTCCAAGCAAACAGTCTCTCTTCAAATTTCTCAATAATGATGTTCCATATTTGTTTAGAATTCACTTTTGCTCCCAACTGCATGCCCAAGTACATGAACGGAAGATTGTCAGTGGCGCAACCAAATTCTGAAGCCCAAATTGAGATCTCAAGCATATCTCCAATTGCTATAAGTCGAGTTTTCAACGTATTAACCTTTAATCCGGCAATGTATTCAAAACACTTGAGCGTAGAAAATAGGTTGTGGAGATCATCTCTGCTATGATCAATGAAGAAAATTGTGTCGTCGGCAAAGTGTAAATGGTTTACAATAATACTTGAAGGAGACATGAAAAACCACTAAACAAATCTGAAGATTTGACGCTCTAACCATGTATCTAGAAAAGCCCTCCATGGCTATATTGAATAGGAGCGGCGAGACCGGACAACCTTGTCTGACTCCTCGAGAACTAGAAAAATAACCAAATGGTGAGCCATTAATTAACACCTTGTCTGGGCTACGGTTATAGAGGTAATGATTGATGCATCGAATCTAAAAATGAGTTTACCTGATTATCGAAAAAACTTCTGAAACACCTTGCCAAACCCAAACCCCTTACAGGTGAAGATTAAACAGACGAAGAAAATAGAGTTCACCTGAATAAGATGTTCCCGACATTGTTTTTACTGGTAAAAAGAAGATAAAACCTAAAACACTAGTAGTCTTCTAAGATTATTGTCTTCAAAATCTCCTAAAAAGAGAAACAATAAGAAACTGCCCAAAAAAACATCCCATAAAAAACGCCCAGTTGACCACTATCCAAATCAGCGATTGTAAAAACAATAAAAAATTAGTCAATAATAATTAACTAACGAAGGTTAATTAAGTCCATCTGAAAGTGTGGAATTATAAACCAAATCTAAAACTAATAATCCTAGCCGTTGATCGTGTATTTTGGACTACACATATATACCATCTTAATGACGGGTTTCTGAAAGAGAGAGGAACCAAACTTGGGTTCGTCGGAGTTTTCCACAATAAAAAAATCCGAATTTATAATTAGTAGTCATGCAAATCAGAATAGCCATTGAAACCAGAACAACATAATTATTCTCGTCATGCTTCAAAAAATTAAAATAAGTTGTTCTCTTCCATGTGCAGACGTAGTCATGAATATTTTTTTACGAATTATAGCAATACAGTTCTATACTCTCCCCAAAAAAAATAAAACCCTTATTTATTTTATTTACACACTTTCATTGCAAATAACTTAAACTAAATTATTTCGGTCACAATAGATCTAGTAAGGCATATCTAAGATTACAAGAACAAAATAAATCGAGATTGCATTAAAATATCCAATTGAATGAGAATGTCTGAAAACTTGTGGTATGTGAAACGACGTTTGTTGGGATGTGCTAAACCATTAAGGCTCTCACGCAAGCCCTTGAATACCCTCTAATTCATTCATTAAAAAATTATATTATCTTCTCATCAGATTTTGTATTTTTATATTATCTTGGCAGTTTACTCCAACATCTTAGAAGTTCATATAAATTACCTTTGTATTTAACCTCATTTTCAAGCACATTTCTGAAATCCACTCACCCGCTTATTAATCTTTAAATATATACATCACTTGTGCACTACATTTTCTTGGTAAATTGGGCAATACATTAGTCATTTGAAAAATGTTTTGCATTTGTATGGTATGAGGGACTTACACCAAATAATACATGCAACATTGAAACAAACAAAAAAGGTAATGATCGGTACAATGTTGATTTCATTTCTAGCCTTTAGCAACAACCAGCTAAGCTCACACTGGTTGTAGGCTTGTAGTTATGCCATCATGTGCCTAAAGTTCCATCTCTATATTATATGGAGTTAATAGTGGAACCAGTATTTTATTTGTGGAATTCAGAAAATAGCCATTCAATTAGGCCTCGGTGAGTTTTGGTGCCAGTTGACAGGTGAGAGTAACTTACCCGCCTGCCCCGCATTTTCCCCTAGATCGAACTTTGCCATGTATGTATTTTCCTGGGTAAGTGTATGTATGAAGCTGTATTTCTCCAGCTCTCGATATATATGTAGTATTTCCTTTTCCAAGGGGTATAAGTAACAAAAAGTCTGAACGGACCGGGCGACAAACAGTGAAATAAATCCGCCACAAACAATATGTATAGTGTTTGCTAAACTCCCGAGGGACGGGGTCACTTGGGACCACAAATTTCCAAAAAATCTATAAGGGGGCTTCTTTTTCGAGTGGTTCGTCTAGAATTGCTAAAGTGTAACATAGCGAACAAAATGCAGGATTGAAACTAAAATTATTTTTTGATCGAAAAGGAAGATTGTATTAGAGAAGAAGAATATACAGAGGGTCTACCAGAGGTAGAAAAAATAAAAACTGAAAAAAAAACTACCTTACATGAAGAAAATAGTATCCCAATTAGCAACAGATTGCGCAAAGTTTAAAATTTAAATAGTTTAAATGGATTGAAACTAAAATTCCATACAATATTATGCAATTATTGAAGGACAAATGAAGGCAGTATCCTCTTTCTTCGGCCTTATACCAGACATCTGTCCCTGAGACACGGCCCATATCTGTCCAACCAACCAAATTGGAGGAGTGTGATATGTAAAGTGTGATAACTGGTCAAATTAATTTCTGATGTTCATTCATAGTTAATAGAGTGCTTTTGCGATTCAAGATAGCAACCATTATGCCTTTCGGATTAGAAAAAAAAGATCAGTGTGTAGTCCATGTTACTCCAGCTTTAGTTACAAAGAAGTGTCTATGGAACCAACACGAGACTAGTACATTTTATAACTTAAACATCTCAATCAAAATTTTGTAGCCAGCGAAATAGCAAAAGTATACTTTGAATTTAAAATCTGGTGTTGCAGAATGGGAAAATATAGTATTAAATTTAAGAGTTTATGGCCACTACATTTTAAATTTTGATGGAAATTCACTTTTGTGAGCATCTTTTTATTTCAATATGTTCTTTTAATTTTCTTAATTCTTTTTAACATAAAACAGTAGATATTAGTAGACTGAAACTGAACTTACAATAGATACAACATCAAAGTAGTAATTTTCTAATGATTTTAGTTTATGATTTTAGGGGGACAAGAGACACGGTTAGTCAAACCTTGGCTCTGCCACTGACCCTGATTAGTATTGAAATCTCTTAATAGAAATCGCTAAATTACTTTACAACAACGGAAATGCTAAGGGAACCGTAGGAGAAATCCCGTAAAATCAACCGAGTCTCACATAATTATAGGACCCGCCAATAAAGATGTTGCCCCCTGTTAATCCTCATGGGCAGTGGGCCTCTCAAATATATGGGTGTCGATTGATTTTATGGGATAAACAAAGCGTTTCCAGAAGAATAATTCAAGTCGGTTGTTCGGAACTTGAAAACACACATAAATAAATTAGGCACGCCATTATGCCATAGATTATTACAACAGTGGAGCACCAAAAAACCTTAATTACTAAAAATGTAATAACGTGTACCATCTCGCACGATGATAAATTCAAATTGAGCCAAAATTACATCAAACTAACCACTTCCTCTCTGGTAAGGATACATATCTCGATAACACTTGCTCTTGCCAAGAGTTATAGAATTTGTTATGTACTCAAAAGTGATGGAATTCACTGCTTTGATAGAAATAATAGAAAGGTAAAGTTTCCAATTTTACTGGGGCATATTTCTTTATCATACTAATAGCAATCGTAGATCCGCAAACCATGTCACGAGTATCATCTGAAGCAAGCACAAAAAACATTAAAAGGTTATATATAGTTTACTCCAACACCCCAAAATGCATATAACTTCATGCTTTTCTCGTTGTTTCACACTGGCTTAAGCTTAAGGCTCTATATATTCATTTTAGGTTGTAGCCTTTATATCCTCTGCTTGCAAGCTACTAGGTCTATGTATATCATGTTTGACACACCAAGAGCATTTTGCCTCTGTTTTTTAATGGACATTTAAGACACATGTAGATCAAATAAAATATTACACAAATAAGAATACGTGATAAAAGGCTCTATAAAAATGACTGATATCACACATTAAAGAAGGACTATGAAAACCATATTTCTTTTCAACAACTGTGTGTGGTTGAATCCTTCTTTTGGAATCCTTCTTTTAATTTAGTTGTTATCATTGGGTTGAGATGGTCCATCTATGGAGTACTTATTCATGTTAAACAAAAAAGGAGAAGAAGAAAAAAAGAACAACCCCATATTGGATGTTTTGTTCACATGAAAGAAGCACAATATCAAATTCCATATGTTTTTTTTTTACTATTTGATGTCAACATCATTCAATTTTGATATGAACCATAAACACTTGTATATGTTCAATTTTTCACTTGAAATATACACTAAAAGATTTCGAAACTGTTCAAGTGTCAATGAATTCTGCTAAATTAGTAATCTTAGATTGGGGTCGACTTTTTATGCTTCTTGTTCCGGTCCTTTCGACCGACAGTCAGTTATTTATTTCGTTTTACGACTAATTTATAGATTTTGGTCCGAATTCTACTTGTGGAGCTAAAGAAATTGAGGAATATTAAGTCATAAAATTCACCCGATGCTTGCGGTGTCTCATGCATACTCATACAAATCCATCACTAAACGATCAAGACGGAGAAGTACATACTTATTTCAATAAATGGTGGGGCTAAATAAATTTATCAATTACTCATAGATAATAAACTCTATGGTCTTGGATCTTAACACTTGTAGCTGGCTGGAATAGTTATTGCTATACTCAAACACAATGTATACAAAAAAAACTATGTTTTGTAGTATAGTTTTGGATCTTAATAGTTGTAGCTGAATGAAATATTTCTTGCCTACTCAAACACAATGTACAGAAAAAATTAGTGTTTTGTAATATGCTTAAAATTTAAATTTGCGGAAAAAGTATCTCAATTTATAGCAAGTACGATGCGAAGAAGAACAAACTCTTGAAAAATAACAGTGTAATTATAAAAACTAGAACAACAACGTTATCTTCTTAGTCAATATGCAAATATGGTTATGAATTTTAATCATGAATTTTTACACCTTAATTAAGTAGCATTTTACATTTAAGAGAAGCCTTTACCATTAGTCACATCCTCTATCATTATATTGTCTTTGCAGTTTACTCCAACACCTTATAAATTCATTTATATTACCTTTGTATGTAACCTCGTTTTCGGGCGCATTTGAGAAATTCAACCACTAGTCTATTATTAAACCCAATATATTGTGGTAAATCAGTTGATGCATTAGTCACTTCAAAAAAA
Source organism: Papaver armeniacum (assembly GCA_023531295.1). Classification (NCBI taxonomy): domain Eukaryota; kingdom Viridiplantae; phylum Streptophyta; class Magnoliopsida; order Ranunculales; family Papaveraceae; genus Papaver; species Papaver armeniacum. Next base: position 218,084 of record JAJJWW010006761.1, read on the forward strand.
TATTTTGCATTCGTAAAGTATGAGAGACATGCAGCAAATAAATACATGCAAATATATACGGAAGTAAAAACGAACAAAAAAATGTGATGATTAGCATTTGTTTCCTTATTTAATAGTCTCTATGTTGTATATTTTTCATGTACGGAACTTGGTAGTTGATACATCAACAACAACTCTTTTTATTTCTACTGCTGTAAATTTGTGGTGGACATTACTTTAATTTTTTAAACTTTGGTTCATTTGATCAACATAAGAAAAAAGCAAAACATTACCAACTGGACTGATTGACTAATTCTTTTTGTCTTAGCTCTTGAACAATTGATTTGAAAGTCAACAATTAAGCTTAGCTTCATAGTGAAATTATTAGCTAACTATTGTTGTTTACTTTTTGCTAAATAAATCGACTACTGGTAATCAGAGAACCATGAACACTTGTATATATATGAAGTATAGATTTCGATATTGTCCACAAAAATGCAAAATAATTTGTGATGTTCATTCATAGTTAATGAACTCAACCACTCTGCCTTTCGGATTAGGAAAAGAACAAGTGAACAGTCCGTGTTACTCTAGTTTTAATTACAAAGACTAGTAAGGCCACATGTACGATGCACATGCTTGAATTGAATTCTTTTAACAACACCAAATTTGATAATAATGGAATAAAAAATCTTAAAATAAAAATTTAATATTCTTGTTTGTACTCATTACGTAAATAATTTAAAGAACTTTCCAAATATATTAATTTTGCAAAAATCCGATGTGCATTTTTAAAGATATCTAAGTTTTAGTTTTTTTGATCTATTTTTAAAACAATAGCATTCCTATGAATATATATAAATATTAACTAAAAGTTTAGTTAATGGGGGTATTATTGTCATGTGAAAAGGCTTCACCAAAATAAGGCTTCACCAAACAATTACCTTTTTTCCTTATATTAGTATAAAATATGTCCACCAAAAAGCGAAACAAGACCGTACATTTCAAAATATAGGAGTAAAAATTATTTGGTTCCAGCAGTTAAAGATTAAAATTATTCTTTGACTTTCAAATCCGCTGATGCAGAATGGAATAATACGTTAAACACAGGGTTTTATGACTACTACATTTTAGATTTTGACCAAAATTCATTTTATAAAATTTTTTTGTTTGAATACATTTTTATAATTTTCCTCATTAATTTCTTCAGTTAACTTGTTTGTTCTGAATCCAAAAATCTTAATAACTAACAATGGTAATATCTCGCACCATGAGTCAAAATTAAATCAAACTAACCTTTACCCTTGGGTATGGATACAACTGATAATCCTTGCTCTTGTCAAGAATCACAGAATTCGTCGCGTACTCAAAAGTTACAAAAACCACTGATTCGATGGTTGGAAAGGTGGACTGCGCAAATCAACTAGGCCACAACTCTTGATTAAACTAATAGCATTCTTCGAGCCGCAAACCAGTATAACCTGAAGCAAGCACAAATACCTAAAAAGCTTATATATGTAGTTCACTCCAACACCCCAAAAATACATATATTTTTCTCTTTATTTAATCACTTTGAATTGGCTTGAGGCTCTAGAAATTCGTCTCAGATTTTAGCTTTTATATCCTCTGCTTGGAAGCAACAAGTTTATTAATTTCTCATGGTATATCATGTTTTTTTTTTTTTTTTTTGAAGCATGGTTATATCATGTTTGACACACAAAGAGCATTTTGCTTCTTTTGTAACAGACACTTTAGACACGTGTAGATCAAATAAAATGCAAAAAATACATTTAAGAAGGATCCGTAAGAATGATTGGTATCACAAATTATAAAGGGACAACCGATTCCAAGCGAACAATCTTTGTTATTGGATCGTGACTTTCTAAAAGTCTTCATAATTCTCTGTTATTAGATTTGACATTTGAAATCAATGATTTATGGTTTTGAGAGACTTGTAGACTCTTTTATTACAAAACATGCCATAAATGGCTAAAAAAAAGTCTCTCCCAAGTAGGTGATATTTTGAGAGACTTTGTTCGTTCTCTTTTCTTTAAGGATCAAATATCAAAATATTAAAAACAATAACCAAATAAGCTACAATTAAATTCATAAAAAATGAAAAAAAAAAAAAATGTTGTCTTCCAAAACCCAATAAGTTTACTAGAGATTCAAATCCCTTTTATTCGTCTCGTTTTGATTTTATTGGAAAAATGGTTCCAATTTATGTTAGCCATGCATGGACTAATATATTTTATTGGAAAATCATTCAGAGAATCTCTCAAAGTCTCTAAACTCCCGGAGAGGCACCCAAAATCTCTTGCATAAAAAGTCTCTGAATGTCTCTACTAATCCCAATTGACTAACCCCCTATTAGTTTTCTTGTTTTTGATTTTTCTGCGTGTGGTTGGGTTCCTTTTTTGTTTTGTGAGTAATTGTTACCGCTAGGTTGAGGATGTACTCCATTTAATCCAAGGAATTCTTATATTCATGATATAACCAAAAGGAAAAAAAAAGGATAAAAAGAACAGACAACATGACATCCAACGTTTTGGTACACTTGAAAGGGGTGCAGATCCAAACTATGATGAAACACGGAAGAGTGAAACATGTAGTATGCCCGGGAAAACGTAATAACGTTGTAGTAACATATGTGGGGATGGACGAACGGTTATAAGGAATTTAGTTTTGATTAAATAACAACGGGGTTAGTTAATTGAGATTTATAAGGAATTTTGAAGACATTCCAAATTTCTTGTTAGTCGATAGGGAGTCTTTATAAATCTTTAGAGTTTATGTTATTGGATAGTGGCTTTATAAAAGTCTTTAGAATTCTCTGTTGTTGGATAATGACTTTTTAAAAGTCTTTACAATTCTCTGTTATTGGATTTGGATTTCCAAATCAATGATTTAAGTTTGTGGGAGATTTTTAGAAACTTTTAAGTGAAAATATACCATAAAATTCTTAAACTAACATGGGTTAGTCAATTGGGATTTTAAGAGATATCGAGAGAAATTTTTTTAGTTGACTAAATTATAGGTTTTGATCCAAATTTACCGGGGGAGTTGAACAAATGGACCCATGTTAGTAGTTTTAGCCTTACCCCATATCAAATTAATCAGGTTAGACCACTAAGTCCATCAAGTTAGTTTTCACACTGATTTTGAGTCTATTCAAACTGATTAGTTTTCACACTGATTAGTTATATGGATGAACCGATGAAAGTGATCACATAGTTTTGCCTTTGAGATCTCACATAGAATTCTTGTTGTTTTTTTTCCAAAATATAGAAATGTGGTTATTGGGCCGACCGAGGGAAGCGAGGGAGGTCCTTTATATGGCCACTTTTTTGTAAAATCTAAGTGATCAATTATCACAAAAAGATTGGAAATGGTTAGGGCCAAAAAACCAAAAATGTCCCTCCCTTTTGGTCCAATTACTATAACTCCTTGTGTATCCTATCTTTTTAGGGGTATAATTGGAAAGCAAACTTTAATATAACATATCTAAAAATTCGTGCCTTGGAATTTTACAAATTTTATCTCGTTAGAAAGGTTATAAAAAACTCTACGCAACAAGCACAAACAACAATATCAAATTTGGAGTTTTTACGAAAAAATCGGAGATATATATCATTTTAGGCACAAATTTAGAAAATTAAATGTATATCCATTATGCAAACCATCGCAAAGGATACATAATACTTTATGTAGCAAAATATTGGTTTATGCATCAACTAATTTTCCATTGCAACTAATAAAACGATGTACTCCATCCGTTTCAAGAAAAATGATACTATCATTTTTAGGCACAATTCTCGAAAATTGAATGCATAGTCATTATGCAAACCACCACAAAGGATGCATAACACATCATGCAACCATATTTTGGTTTATGGATCGACTAATTTTCCGTTTTAGAAAAAATAATACTTTCACATCCCGTTTCGGGAAAAATGATACTATCACATCCCATTTTGGGAAAAGTGATACTTTCGCTCCGTTTCGGGAAAAGTGATACTTTCGTTCGGTTTCGGGAAAGTGATACTTTTTAGTTTGGAAAAAAATGATACTTTCGCTTCATTTGGAAAAGTATCACTTTTTTCAAAAAATGAAAGTATCACTTTTTCAAAACGGGGAGAAAGTATCACTTTTTCCGAAACGGGGCGAAAGAATCACTTTGCCCGAAACGGAGCGAAAGTATCACTTTTCCCAAAACGGGGCGAAAGTATCACTTTTTCCGAAACGGGGAGAAAGTATCAATTTTTCCGAAACGAGGCGAAAATGTCACTTTTTCCGAAACGAGGTGAAAGTATTACCTTTTACGAAACGGACGAAAGTAGTCGTGGACAAACTCCATCTTCATATTCTTTTCGGTCGGCCTTCCCAAGTAACAGCGGTCGTACTAGTATGACCACTTTTTTGTAAATCTAAGTGATCAATTACCACAAAAAGATTGAGAATGGTTAGGGCCGAAAAACCAAAAATGTCCCTCCTTTTTAGTCCAATTACTATAATTCTTTTTGTATCCTATCTTTTCAGGGGTATAATTGGAAAACAAACTTTAATATAACATATCTAAAAATCCGTGCATTGGAATTTTAGAAAATTTATCTCGTTGGAAAGGTTTTAAAAAACTCTACGCAACAAGTACAAACAACAATATCAAAGTTAGAGTTTTTACGAAAAATTTGGAGGTATTTATCATTTTAAGCACAATTTTAGAAAATTAAATGTATATCCATTATGCAAACTACCACAAAAGATACATAATACTTTATGTAGCAAAATTTTGGTTTATGCATCAACTAATTTTCCGTTGCAACTAATAAAACGATGTACTCCCTCAGTTTCAAGAAAATGCACAATTCTCGAAAATTGAATGCATAGCCATTATGCAAACCCCCACAAAAGATGCATAACACATCATGCAGCCATATTTTGGTTTATGGATCGACTAATTTTCCTTTTCGAAAAAGTGATACTTTCACAACCCGTTTAGGAAAAGTGAAACTTTCGCTCCGTTTCGAGGAAAGCGATACTTTCACTCTTTTGGAAAAAGTGATACTTTTCATACTGTTTGAGAAAAGTATCACTTTTTTACGAAACGGGCGAAAAGTATCACTTTTTGAAACGAGGTGAAAGTGTATCACTTTTCGGAGGAACGGAGTGAAAGTATCACCTTTTCTTAAACGGGACGAAAGTAGTCGTAGACGAACCACATGTTCAGATTCTTTTTCGGTCGGCCCTCCCACCGTGGCAACGGTTATACTAGTTTACAAACTTATTAGTAGCCTCGAAACCGAAAGAAATTTTTAAATCTATATATGCAGACCTTACTGCCATTACCAATATGCAGAAATTTTTAAACAACGGTTAGATTCACATTCAAAAAAGGACCCATCACTTTCAGGAAAGGACCCACCACTTAAACTAAAGGGTTCAAGACTGTTAGATCTGGGTTTTAGCGCTTTTGCGGGAAGCCAATCGAGTGCTCCTCACTAAACTCAAAACTCTATGACAATTCAAATATGTAAGACCCAATCGAGTCACAAATCCCAATGCAAAACTTATTTCCTTACATGTGAATAACAAGTTTTTCTTTTTCTTTTTGTTTGCCTAAGAGCAAGCTGCGAGTAGTGCGACCATAACCAAAGAGCAAAGAGCAAAAAAAAACTAAAATTTGGGTTTAGTCCGTGTTGTAACGCAGTGGAGGGAGACTAAAATTTGGTCAGGCGCAACTTTGAGTTACGCCCCAACCATGCGCAATTCCAAATCTCGTCCCATTTTTTTTTTTTTTTTTTTTATATTATTGTTGGGGCGCAACTCAAAGTTGCGCCCAATATTTTTTTCTTTTTTATTATTGTTGGGGCGCAACTCAAAGTTGCGCCCAATTTTTTTTTTTTTTTATTATTGTTGGGGCGTAACTCAAAGTTGCGACCCATTTTTTTTTTTTTTTTTTTAATTGTTGGGGCGCAACTTTGAGTTACGCCCCATCAGGCGCAACTTCAATTTACGCCCGACTAAAGACCAGACTAAAGACTAAATATGGTCTGGGTTTTGGTTATAGTCCGGTCTTTGGTCTTTACTCCGTCTCCACTGCGTCTGTTTTTTACCAAAAAATTTGGTTATACTCCACGACTGTGGATGCTCTAAAACCCAATCGAGTCATGTAATTTGGCTTATGCCTTGCAACACCTTTTGTATGCACCAAAGCAGGACTAATCTAAGTGTGAGGTTAGAAACAAACAAGATTTGTATGCACAGTTTGTGCGTAAATATAATCTCGGATGCAAAAAAATAATTTACGTGGCTGTTATTGTAGAATTTTATAATTGACAAATTATGATTTTTATAATAAGAAAAACTAACAAATTAAAATTAAGATATTTGAGGAAACTGAGTTCCCATACGGTTCCGAAATAAAAATAATTTTTATAAGATAGTAATGGATCCAAGTGACAAGAATATTTGGAAGATAGAGGCTCTAACATTTGGGATTATGGTATAAGTACCCGGGGTACTTATTTTGGTCTCACTGCAGGATTAGATGATGATCGGAAAATTTAAACAATATGACAAAGTGAATATCAAAGTTGAAAAGGTGCATTGTTATTTTTCGTAGTATGTTTTATCGCTCTTTCTTTCTGTTTTTTCTTTTTTTTATTAATATTTTATTGCTAATCTTTTTGGAAAATGTTATGGTAAATTAATACTCCCTCCGTGCTTATTATATAGGTGGAATTTTCATTTTTCCCTACACCAATATATAGGCGGAGTCCAATTTCCTAGATAAATATTTCCAGACATACCCTTATTTATGGTACATAGATAATAGTGTTATGAATAGGACAAAGGGTAAACATAAAAAAATATGAAAATTTATGAGATCCTGGCATTTTTCTTAATCCACCAGAATTGTCCCACTCCGTCTATATATGTGGTACGGAGGGAGTAAGAAATTAGAGTTGAATCAAAGTTGGTGATTCTTTTCAAAAAAAAAGAAAAAAAAAAAATTGGTGATGTAAAACAAAATTGATGTGGAATAAACTGATGTATCATCATAGATTGTGCAGTGTCCTCTTTTGACACACCAAAATTACCATCAAACTTGTCACTTGTCAGACTGCTTTACATGGGCAAAAAGTCACTACATGTGGCTTTAGGAGGATGGTTGGCTTAAATGTTCGCCGGTGGACATTTAAGAATTAGGATTCATGAAACATGTGCTGCTACATGGGCATTTACGTTTGATTCGTCGCAGAAAGCAGCAGCCCGGTATTTACCGATTCGATTAGACGGGAAAACGTGATGAGACATTTCCGGACATTTAACAACCATGCATATAAACCGATTATGGTAGTTTCAAAAGCATCAGCTTGAATCCATACTTGGCTGCTATCTTTTTACTTTTATGGGTCATGAATTGCTGAGTGTCCGATAAGAACTTAATTTCTTATCAGTATCACACTCATTTCTGATTGCAGAACAAACAACATTTGAACTGATCGTAAAGAGTGAAAGACGAGATGAGTTTCGATTATTGACTTGAGTGCATTCACAAGAACTTCAGCTTGGATGCACTTTTAGCCGGTGTTTTTATATTAGTTGATACGCGATGTGCCTGTTCAAAACATACTTATAAGTTGTAATGGTGAATGAATTTAACACACAGTCCAGGTCAGGTATGCCTGTTTCACAATGTTGGTTGCAGAAGGGGTACATATAATTATCAAATCTCAAGCTTAGTTTAATAATTAAATCTTGGTAGGACCGGTTTTTATATTTCTTTAGAATAATAAAATCATCTGTGGGATCAAACCAAATCTGTTCAATTTGGTTGGATTTCCCACGGTGGAAACTAGACTTCTGGCATCCATATGGCTGGGCAAGTTAAAAAATTTGTTCACTCCCATATGAACTTTTTTTTTATACTGAATATGAAGCTTTTATTAATGGAGCGGGTAAATTACGGGAGTTCTATCTTTCTCAATTGCCAGTGAGATAAAACTTGGTGGATTATACATCCAGGACTCTTGAAACTTTGAAAACCCTAGCATGCCTAGCCATTGTATCAGCTGGCTTATTACGAGCTTCTTTTAATGAACTTGCAACACCATAGAGGGTTGTTGCTTAACATAAACTTAATATCTAAGATAAGTGACTGATTCTCCCAAGCTACTTTTGTGTAGATCGCCATTGACTGCCTCCACAACTGTTTGTGCATCTAGTTCGAAACACGCCAGTTGTATCCCTTTATGCTTCGCCCATTTTAAAGCTAGCAAAATACCTCCACGCTCAGCTTGTTCTGCAGTTACATATGTATCGGCATAGACACATCTCCCGAATTCGTATGAGCCTGCAAAATTTCGCATAATTAGACCAATCCATGAATTATGAGAATTATTACTTAGCTTATAAGAAGCATCACAACATATGGATAAATAAGATGCAGCTGGTAATATCCACTGAGGCATAGGACATGTGTTTTGTTGAGCATTGTTAGGAAGCTTTCGGTTTTGTTTCATGGTTTTCCCTGTTCCCAAACTCAGCAGTTGTATTCATTTGATCACTCCAACTGGGTTAGGTTTGATATCCTGAAATGTGTTGTTGCGTGAGCTTTCCATATTTCCCACGTTGTGTTTGCCATTCTTATTATCCAATCATCTACTAGGTCCTTCATCCCATCGAGAACCCACTCCGTATCCAATTTTACCTTGAGTTTCCATTGTTTTGTATCTTGTGCATTGCACAGAACGATAAGCCAAACTGCTCTAACAAAGCTACACTCAGTTAGAATGTGACGAGTATTTTCAACCCCTTGATTACATATTTTGCAGAGTCCTCCATAGCCTGTGACTCTTGCCATTCTTTCATTAGATGGGAGAATATCAGTAAGACACTTCCATAGGAAGTGCTTCACCTTAGGTAGGGTGTCCAAACTCCAAAGTTGTTTCCAGAATTTGGCTTCTACTGTGTTGTATTTTGCACTTCCATTACATTTTGATAGCAACGAGCTTTTGTATTCCGATTTAACAGTGAAACGACCATCTCTTGTTAAAGTCCAAATAAGTCTGTCCTCTTTGATCAAAGGGATACGAATTTTGAGAATGATAGCAGCGTCTTCTTGATTAAACAACTGTAGAACTAGTCGTTGTCTCCATGTTCTTGTATCTTGATCAATTAACTCCGACACGAACTTATAGTTATGTGCTACCTCAGCTGGAACTCTCGGGATTAGCGGTGAGCTTTTGCCAGGAATCCAAACATCATGCCATATCTGGACCTTCGCCATTACCAATCATCCAAAACCGAATCCGACGGATAAAACTCATCATATTGTATACACTTTGCCATGCCCAGGTTGAATTTTTCTTCTTTTTTGCGTGCATCGCGTTCATAGTTGGGAAATAACATTTTAGAGCATGTGACCATATGAACTGCCCTGACATGAAAATCATATTCCCGAGAACAATGATTAGGAACCCCAAAAAAAGTGAATTCTAAACAAAATTTTGGGTTCTGCTCAATTGCCTCGTCACTTGAGTTTGTTACTAACTTTGAAATCTTTATAATTAAATGACCTACGATGTGCCTGTTAGACCTTGAATCTACAGCGTAACATAAGATGTGAACTGCAGTTTACATTTGTCTCGGTAGCGACTTATGTTTTACATATTCTCTCAGAGTCATTAAACATGATGATTTATTCCCAATTTGGATGATGCATAACGATTCGATCTGGCTATACTGATTACCAAGCTCGACCAGTCGTATTTGAAAACAAGCATGATCTGTTTCACTTCAATTTTTTTTTTTTTTTTTTTCTTCTTCTCTTCACATTGTACTCCCTCTGTCCCTAATATATAGGCGGAGAGCTTGAAATCTCTTCAATTAAGAAATTTTTTGGTTTTCATAAATGTTCATGTTTTTTTTCTGTTTTTACCCTTTGTCTTATTTTCATTACAATTTCTCATACAACATAAATAAGGGCATCTGTGTCAAAAGTTTTTTCCGATTTAGAATTCCGCCAATTTAGTGGGACTAGAAAAATCTAATATTCCGCCTATATAATTAGGACTGAGGGAGTATTAAACCCAAAAGAGAAAACAGAGTGCAGAGATTACATCCAAGCATACAGCTTATCCAAAATACATACAGGGAGTGTGTTATCCCACACACCATTGACTCGCGAACTTCATTTTATTCACTAAACTCAGAACTCTATGACAATTCAAATATGTAAGACCCAATCGAGTCACAAATCCCAATGCAAAACTTATCTCCTTGCATGTGAATAACAATTTTTACTTTTTCTTTTTCTTTTTCTTTTTCTTTTTGTTTGCCTAAAACCCAATCGAGTCATGTAATTTGGCTTATGCCTTACAACACCTTTTGTATGCACCAAAGCAGGACTAATCTAAGTGTGAGGTTAGTAACAAACAAGATTTGTATGCATAGTTTGTGCCTATATATAATCTCAGATGCAAAAAAATAAATTACGTGTCTGTTATTGTAGCATTTTATAATTTACAAATTATGATTTTTATGATAAGAAAAATTTACAAATTAAGATTAAGATATTTGAGGAAACTGAGTTCCCATACGGTTCCGAATTAAAAATGGTTTTTATAAGATATTAATGGAACCAAGGGACAAAAATATTTGGAAGATAAAGGCTCCAACATTTAGGATTATGGTTTAAGTGCCCGGGGTACTTATTTTGGTCTCAATGCAGGATTAGATGATGATCGGAAAATTTAAACAATATGAAAAAGTGAAAATCAAAGTTGAAGAGGTGCATTGTTATTTTTTGTAATATGTTTTATTGCTCTTTCTTTCTGTTTTTTCTTTTCTTTATTAATGTATTATTGCTAATATTTTTGGAAAATGTTATGGTAAATTAGTAAGTAATTAGAGTTGAATCAAGTTGGTGATTCTTTTCAAAAAAAAAAAAAAAAAAAAAAAGTTGGTGATGTAAAACAAAATTGATATATCATCATAGATTGTGCAGTGTCCTCTTTTGACACACCAAAATTACCATCAAACTTGTCACTCGTCAGACTGCTCTATATTTACCGATTGGTACATGGGCATTTACGTTTGATTCGTCGCAGGAAGCAGCAGCCCGGTATTTACCGATTCGATTAGACGGGAAAACGTGATGAGACATTTCCGGACATGACACGTCGCCTTCCCAATCGGAAATCTTGGGAATGGACTCATCGGCGTAGCCAGAAACTAAGACCAAGGGGGCCCGATATGGTGGGCTAACCAAAAATATATGGCGGGCTAAGCCAAAAGTATAAGACAAATTAAAAAGGTTTTAACGCCGTTTTTAACATTTTACGAGGGTTAGAGCCAAGTTTAGTCAATCCTTGGTATTATTCCTAAATGGTCTTCTGAGAAGTCCTGGATGAAAGATACATCATGTGTCACGTTTGCCGCGTCATTTGGTGATGGATTTCTCCGTCATTAGCGTTTTATTTTATCGGAAAATGGGTCATTTGTCCAAATATTTTTAAAACATGGTTTTAATGGACGAGTAAAATTTTTGATGGATGAAATGGACACAAAAAAAAAAATAGCAAGGATGAAACTCGATTCATCCTGGCTTAAACTTAAAAAATAGCGAGATGAAACTGGATGCATCCTGATATAAATTAAAAATAAAAAAAAGTACTTGAAAATGGGTAAGATGAAACTGGTTACATCCTGACTATTTTTATATTTTTGTCTATTTAAACAATATCAAAATCTAAATATCTTATTCACCCAGGAATTGTTCATTTTGGTTTTTTTAACCAATTTTGTGTTATTTTATCTAGTGTAAATTGATTATTTTTTTTGTTTTTTTATAAAAGAAAGGGTTATATTAAATATTAAAAGAGAGAAAAAAACAAATACAACAGTAAATAGAGCAATTACATTTTCATTAGCTTTTCCCAATGACTTGTTGTTTTTTTTTTTTCCTACACCCCAATGAAGTCATGAAATTTGGCTTAATGCCATACAACACCTTTTGTATGCACCAAAGCTGGCCTAAACTAAGTGTGATGTTAGAAACAAACAAGGCTTATATGCATAGTTTTTTTTTTTTTGAAAGTTAATATATTGATGCAACCCAAAAGTTACAGGAGGCTATTTAGGCTGTTGGCTGCCCTTATCTCAGTTGTAGAAACTATGATATGAGAAACTTCCAACAGCCTGTTGTCCTCAGAATGTAAGTACAAAGCATTTGAATTTAAAAAGCTGGAATCAAAATCTAAATCATGTTGAATAAACGATGGCATTTGTCTCCATTGTTATCTATGGTACCCCTGATTTCTTGCCTGTTTTGCCAAAGCATCTGCTACCTTGTTGCACTTCTATGGTTGAAAGAAAAACCCAAAAAAGACTCACATGACATTAAAACCCTTTTAGCTTCAGAAATTATTGCCTGGTTTCTCCAATGTATTGTGTTTGCCTTGCCTAGCGCGAAATCAATTACTCCCTTGCAATCTCCTTCGATCCAAAAGTTCCGACAGTTCATGCTAGTCGCCCACCTTGCTGCTTCAAGAAGAGTCAGAGTTTCTGCCTCTTCGGGACTGGAGGCATCGAAGGTCCCAGATCCAGCTTGGAGAGCTGTGCCTGAGCCCCTCCGTTTCGTTCATCGGCAGTCTTCATCAGTGCTTCAATTTTCTCATCAAACGGTATTGTTTTAGCCGAGGACATATCAGATTCAGTTATGAATGAACCATACTGGTTAAAATTGTTGTTTATAATAAACTCCTCAGAAGAAAATGAAGAAGGCGGAGTAAGAAAACTATCAGACGATGCAGAAGAAATTTTGGTTTTAGATGCAGATGAATCCTTAGAAGACGAGGAAAAAGAAATGATGAAAGCCGGTTTAGGTTTAACCACAATATTCAAAATAGGGGTATGAAGATTTTCATCCGAGGAAGAAATTATAATTGGATCTTGTTCAGGAAGAACAGTAGAAGAAGATCCTACATTAGATAATGTTTGTTTAATAGCGTCTTTAAGAAGACCACCCACAGAAGTCTGAAAATCCCAATTGGAAATTTCACGATAGTAAGGAAGAGGAGAAAAGGTCGGGCTATCGGACGAAATTTCAGAAAATGACCTTTTACCCAGAAAACACTCAGGAAAATCATCCATATCCGAGTCAAGACCATCCAAGACCGGCCCATCACCATACTCTCTATTTGAACTTAATTCATCTATTGAACCAGGCCCATAAAGAAAATCTAAGAATTCATCTGAATCCATCATTCTAGTTGTTTCCAAAACACCATCGGGGGAGAACATGAAATGGCTAGACGACATGGAAGCATCAGACAGATATGCAGAATCTATCTGATCATCGACTTATATGCATAGTTTGTGCCTATATATAATGACTTTTGTTAAATGGAAAGCAAAATGTGATATGAGGAGAGCGAAAATCGTGGTTGACTCATTAACTAGGACCTATCCAAAATAATTTTTTAACTCGGACCAAAGTACCTATACTGAATACACCCATTAACCACACAAACTTGACACCCATTCCCCACACGGCTCCCCATCCCGTAATGAAATTCAGGAACCCTAATTAAATTCCCAATTTCTTCCGATCAAATCAACTCTTTAAACATATAATCATCCGTTAGGACAAAGAGTTCTTCATGTTTCGATCCATTCATTTTTTTTTGTCTATTATGCCTATGTGAATGATTTAAATAATAGAACCTCTGATTAATGATTTGAAAGCAGAGAGGATAAAGATAAAAACGAATAGAAGAAATCTAGTATAAGTGAATGGTACGTTTCTTATTTTGTCATCATCACAATACCAAAAGAAAAAGAAAAGAAAAGCTCTTGATATCATCTCGGATTAAGCCTAATTTCCAATATCATTCTCGTGTGAGATTATTAATGGTAGAAACATCAAACCCAGCATCAGGCTTAGCCGTTGATTAGATCATTAGATAGTGACTCGTTAGCAGCAACGTTAAAACGATAATCTCTCTTTTGGTCGCGGGCTATCATGCAGGGGTAGTTTGGTCCGAGTTAGAAAACTATATTGGATAGGTCTAGTTAACGAGTCGACTACAATTTTCGTTCTCCTCGGATCACGTTTTGCTTTCCCTCTAACAAAATCTATATTATCTCAGATACAAAAAAAATAAATTACGTGCCTGTCATAGTAGCATTTTATAATTTATAGTTTACACATTATGATTTTTATATGATAATGAAAAATTTATAAGTTAAGATTAAGATATTGGAGGAAACTGAGTTCCGATAACGTTCGGAAATAAAAGTGGTCCTTATGAGATCGTTAATGAAACCTAGGTACAAGAATGCTTGGAAGATAGAGGCTCAAGCGCTTCTAATAAATGTATATGTGCACGGGTACTTATTCTGGTCTCACTAAAGAATTAGATGATGATCAGAAAATTCGAACAATATTGTAAGTGAATATCAGAGATGTATATGTGCATGGGTGTTTTTTTTTTTTTTTTAGTATGTTTTACTCTTTTTTGTTTTTGTTTTCTTTATTGATGTTTTATTGCAAAAACTTTTTGAAAAATGTTATGGTAAATTAGTAATAGGCGAATCAAGTTGGTGATAAAAAGCTAATTTGAATTGGAATAGATCGATGCATCATCATGGATTTTGCAGTGTCCTCTTTTGACTCACCAAAATTACCATCTAACTTGTCACTTGTCAGACTGCTATGGGCAAAAAGTTACTACATGTGGCTTTAGGAGGATGGTTGGCTTAAATGTCACCAGTGGACGCATTACTTGCATATATCAGAAACATGTGCTACATGGGCACTTAGGTTTGATTTGTCGGAGGAAGCGGCGGCGGGGCATTTACCAACTCGATTAGACGGTACATGATGAGACATTTGGGGACATGATACGTCGCCTTCCCAATCGGAAAACTTGAGAATGGCATTGGCGGAGCCAGAAACTAAGACCAAGGTTTGGTGGGCTAAACCAAAAATATAAGACAAATTAAAGGGTTTTATTGCAATTTTTAAAATTTTAGGAGGGTTAAAACCAAAATTAGTCAATCCTTGGTTCCATTGCTGAATGGACTTCTGGTGAAGTGGATGAAAGAAACATCATGTGTGGTATTTGCATCGCCATTTGGTGGTGGATTTACCTCACCATTAACGTTTTATTTTATCTAGTGTAAATTGGTTGTTTTTTTTTTGTTGCTTTTTTGTGAAAGAAAAGGGTTATATTAAATATTAAAAGAGAGCAAAAACAAATATACTAGAGCTATTATATTTCCATTAGCGTCTCCCAGTTACTGTAAATCAAACTAGAATCAGTGAATCAAAATATATCCTTTTAATAAAATAAGATTTGTTTAATCAAACCTACACCCTTTGTAGTTGCTAAAAATATAACAACCACACCCAATAGAACTTAACACCTAATATCAAGATCTACCAACAAGTGAGGAGCAAAGTGCATCAAAGTAAACATGAACACAAGGGTTTTTTTACGTGGTTCGGCCATTAATGAAGCCTACATCCACGGGTTTCACTATGATCGGAAGTGTTACATTCTAACTCCATTAAAGGGAATGGAGTTCTTGTTAGCTCTAGGTTGTGGGAAGAAGGAGAGGGATCCCCACAAACATCTCTCTCTTTCCCTTATAAAGGGGTGGGGATGTACAAAAGTTACAATAATGCCCTTAGGGCTGACTAGTAAGATAAGAGCTAGCAAGGTCTTATTTCCTAGAGGCAGTTGTACCTAACTATACTACTTATGCCTTAATATTTCGACACGTGTCTGTTACATATTTTTACTCCTACACCCTTCATTACATATTTTTGTTTCCCCTAAAAACTTTGCTATTTCTTTCTTTCCAGACTATTAAAAGAGACCATATTTCCCTTCCTCTACCATGCAAAACATTATTCTCATATGTATGAAAGAGCTTTGTGGTAGCATCAGGCAAAGGCCATGTAACTTGAAAAGCCTGAACGAAATTCAATTTACCGATCGAAAAAAAAAACAAATGTGTTGCATTTTCACTCTCATTAATTGTTACTGAACAGTTAACGCAGTCAAGTTTCATACCTCTTCTTCTCAACAATTCTCTTGTTGGCACAATAATATGAAAAATAGCCCAGATCATGAAGTTCACTTTTTGTGAAAAATTATTCTTCCGAAAATACTTGTTGAAGGCGCACGCAACCATATCACCAGCCAAAGCATCATAACACTGCTAAAATCACCCAAAAATTTCATTTCGTCATCCTCACTTTCAGCTAATTAATATTGAGACTGTTCTTATATCTCGTCTAAGTAAGTCACATTCAAGCATCTCATTAACATTGAGATGATGAGAAAAATCACAAATCCATTCTCATTCGTTATTCTGATGCGCCCACTGAAGATGAAAGTAATGACGGAGAAGCTGATGAAGAAGAAAATGACGACCAACTAGTTGACAAAAAAGAAAGTGGTAAGGAAGTTGATGAAGAAGAAAGTGGCAAGGAAGTTGATGAAAAATGGGGAAAAGGAGGATGAGAACAAGTACAACAACAAGGTAAGAAAAATGGTCCATAGAAGAAGAAAGGAGACCACATGCCCGACCCGCCAAAGACGTTTATTCGCAGCCCTACTGATCCCATTTACCAAAAAGATGTCTAAAGTGTGAGATTAAAAATGTGCAGGGATCCTCTATAAAACTATTTAGAAATAGTTAAACCATATAGGTTTGGGTATAAGGGAATTATCCTTTTCCATATCGTCATCCCTATGCCGATTATCGTAGATCAATTCTTATTAATAACGTGTTATAATAGTTGAGCCACAACAAATAAACTATATGGTTTAACCACCAGATTAGTTTTAGTTTTAACTATTAGTTTAGTTGTGTTGGTGGTGTCCTCTCTTTTTGTTGCTCTCCTCACTGCCTTGTATTTTTTTTTTCTTGAAGATGTTTTGTTCAATGTATATCTGAAATTCTAGTTTGTTTGCTAAGGTTTAATGAATCCCCTAAGTATATAAGTTTTTCTACCAAGGAATTGTAGCCTTCCTTGTTGTTGGTTTTCTGATTTGGTTTAGGTCTTTTTGGAAATTAAATTTCAATTGGGTTTATCTATTTTAGTCTCTGGGATAACAATGTTGAGAGCTTTAACCTAGGAAAACAAAGAAAATAACATCATGGATTTATATAAGAAGCCAAGATCAGTGACTCCATCACCTTGGTCCTCTGTTGGGCTTTTGATCTTCTGTGAATTTTGGCCAAGGTGAATTTTGTCACTCTAGCATAATATGCGTCTCCAAGGTGAAATTCAGGATTGTGTCGCAGCTTCATAGTTTCTTTGTCTCTCAACAGCAAGTGCAAAACCTATTTGATTCGCGAATGGCCGGTGAATCCGTCACCTCTACTGATATATTCTGCGATTCTTTGTTCTTTACCAATTTCAGCAAAGTTTTAGTATTATTGAATCTGTAATTTATTTTTGTTGCTTACCAGTTTAGTAGTTTTTAGTTAAAGTAACTTTGTATTTCGTTTTTTATTTTAAAGTAACTTTGTAATAGCACTTTTAGATTTTAGAACAAAATCCTCAAGGGCAGAGATTAGATTCTACTTCAAGGCTCATTCAAAGCTAAAGTATTAAATTGAAGTTATGGATCAAGCGGAACAGCAGAGGAGCAAACGGATTTCACTCGGGCAGCTCTTCGCAGCATCAAGATACAAAGGCATGACTAGCAACCTCGATCAACTGCATCGGACACCTCTACTTCCATCTGAGTTCCTATGGACACTGCAGTGCCCATCAAAAATACAGCTTTTCTTGTGGAAAGCATTGACCGAAGGCCTTTCGACCTTCGAAACCAATATTCGCCCCCGGTGTAACTCTGAATCGAAGATTGCTATTCTGCTCCAACATCATCTTATCGTGGATTCATGGCATACAAATCCAATTGTATTTGATGAATCTTGGGGTATTATATACCCCCATGTAATAGCCCTTTAGTAGTTTAATAATGCTTCAAAAAAAAAAAAAATAAAAAAATAAAAAAAATAAACTATGCTAATTATTCGATTACTACTAGTACTTAGTACTCTACTACTTGACAACAACATTTTTTGGAGTCGTAGCTGTTACGACTCCAAAAATTTTACTTTCATAATTTCTGCATATTATTCTGTCGTTTTAGATAAATAAACAGTGATTCTAAATGAATCGCTAAAAAAGAAAACATCTAAACAATAATAATTCGAATATACCCCTTAAAAGGGAATGGTCACCCCTTTAAGATGAGTGCGGATTCCAAAATAACTGACATGGGCCCAGCAAAAAATGTTTTGTTGTAGAGACCGTACATTAAGAATTTTTGATAAGTGAAACAAGATACAGCCGATTCACTGTGGTAAAGTTGGGAGGATGTCCAAGTAGCATGGATAATATCCTTCAGGACCTTCACCACATATGAAACGAGATTATGAGCTGCAGAGTTGGCTCTTTTCTACACGAAGTTACTTACAACTTCGTGATACTAGTTTCTCGATTTCAAAGTACGCGCAATTGAGGATATCAAAACTAATCGGGGAGATGCATTACTTCCCCAACCAAAGGTGTCTGCTAAGGGGTGTTTTTTGGACCGAAATTACTAAAACACCCTTAGATTTTTTAAAAACATTAGGAAAAGACTATTATACCCTTTCAACTAAAACATAAAATCAAAAACTAAATCAAATATCCCCAAATCAAATATCCCCATTTTCTCTATCAGTTCCGGCATTGTTAGTTAGGGTTAGGTTTGAATTTTATTTTTTTCTTCATCTTCTTCATCGTTCTTCATCGACGATTAATCGTTAAATCAAAAATTTCTTCGTCGATTAACTTACCCGAATCAAAACCATGCCTCCAAGAAAGAAATCAGATGCCCAATCAAAGCTAAAAATTGGTGAAGAGAAATTAAAAGCAAGACTTGCTAAAATTGCTCAAGAGCTAGAAGAAGAAGAACAAGAGTTATCGGACGATCAACTACTCAGAAATATGGCTTCTGTGAGAAGGTAAGTCATTTAAAACTGTTTAATTAGTGTTTCAATCGATTTGTAGCTATGGATTTAGGTCAAAATCGCGAAACCATAACTGGAACTGTTGAGTTTTAGTAGTTTCGGCATTCACTTTAGTATGAATGCCACACCGGAAGCAAGTGTCGGCGTTCGATCTAGGATGAATACCACACCGGTATTGATTTCCGGCATTCTATTTAGTATGAATACCACACCGGGAACTAGTACCGGCATTCAATCTAGGATGAAGACGACATCGGCAATATGTACCGGCATTTAATTTAGGTTGAATATAATGCCGGAACTTAGTTTCAGAAAATCCTAGGATTTTATCATATGTACCGGCATACATCGAATTTTGGGGCATTTTTCCAATTATCCCATTTTCCCTATTTTGGATGATGCATAATATTCGATTTGACTATACTGGATACTAATTAAGCTCTACCGGTCATATTTGAAAACGAGCATGATCTGTTTCACTTCATTTTATTCATTAATCTCAAAACTGTATGAGATTTCAAATATGTAAGACCCAATCGAGTCAAATATCCCAATGCAACCTTAACTCGTTACATGTGAATGACATGTTTTTTTTGCCTAAAACCCAATCGAGTCATGTAATTTGGCTTATGCCTTACAACACCTTTTGTATGCACCAAAGCAGGCCTAAACTAAGTGTGAGGTTAGAAATAAACAAGATTTGTATGCATAGTTTGTGCCTATATATAATCTCAGACGCAAAAATTAAATTACGTGTATGTTAGTTATAGTAGCATTTTTATGATAAAGAAAAATTTACAAATTAAGATTAAGATATTTGAGGAAACTGAGTTCCCATGACATTCCGAAATAAAAATAGTCTTTATGAGATAGAAATAAGGACCAAAATGCTTGGAAGATCGAGGCCGCAACATTTCAGATCAAGGTATATGTGCCTAGGTAATTATTCTGGTCTCACTGAAAAAGTAGATGATGTTCAGAAAATTTAAACGATATTTTAAGTGAATATAAAAAATGAAGAGATTCATTGTTAGTTATTATAGTATGTTTATTTATTTTTTAACGCATAAAGGACAAAATATAACAACGTATAAAGGACAAACCGCCCAAATATTATTCTTTTTTTAGTCCATTGGTGCTGGTGTTACTCTTAAGTTATCTGAGTTTAGTTGAAGAGCTATTTTCTTAATTTATATTTCCTTACCATTTTTGCATATACAATGGAAGTTACTAGGATATACGTGTATATATGTTCAATTTGGGTTTGAATCTATTCGAGTTGATAGCTATTAGGATGTAAAACATTGAGGTGCAATGATAAACATGTGTAGTAAAAGTTTTTTTATTAATTTTAATTCATAGTGCCTGGTTTCCTCCCATCTCTTTATCGCCATCTTACAGTCAAACTGATTGTTCATGTTTAGATTATCACGACTTCATTCCAGTGTTATACTATGCTTCTGGTAATAGTCCATGGTCATGGGGGTTCTTGTTTATTTGTTTTTGCCTTATTGGATTTATTTGCATTATGCTAAAGCAGGAACAGTAAGGCATAAGTATTGTCAATAGTTAACTTTGATTTCTTATACCATGCCACGGCATTGCCCAATTTAGTTTGGAAACATGCAACAGCTTGCTCTTTTACTTACATTGTCTTCTGTAGTTCCCTGCTATTGCTGGACTTGTCCATTTATCTCACGATTCATGCACCACAGTGAGTGGTATTTCAGGAGGTTCTCCTGTGTTGAGATGACTAAAGACTTTGAGGCTAGTGAAGAGTGGGTAGTGAAGAGTGGGTAGTGAAGAGTCTGCAGGCAATAAGGGAAGTATTGAGATGACTAAATACTTTGAGGCTACTAGTGCTCATGTTGAGATTACGAAGAAGAAAAAAAAAGAGATCTAGAAAAATCAAAGAATCTCTTTCAGTTGGGGAGATTAAAGAAGGTATTGAGATGGGAATGATTGTTCAACCGGTTATGGAACGGACAAGCACCTCATCTTCTGGTCCGTCTGCTCCTCCTGGCTTTGAAAATTATAATAGATTCGAAGCTTTCGAAGAAGACGAGGAGATCGGCACTTCTCAACCAGTTTCTGAAGATACAGAGATAAGCATAGCAAAACCAACCTCGTCGGAGACAGTTCTAGTAAAGAGTACAAAGTTATAGTTAAAAGCTAAAGCTACAGGTATGTTTCCTACTGGTTCTTTAAGTACAATCAAGAAAACTTCCTCAAAATCTAGAGCTCCTAATGAGGTATCGATAACTAAGCTTACAGCATATGGTTCTCTTTGGGGTTTAGACTTTCCCCCTTTAGAGGTAAATCGTAAAGACATGTTTGATAATCTTGTGAAAAATCATAATGGTTTAACCATAGGGGATGTTGAGGAATCCTCTACTTGATTTTAGTTAGTCGTTTTTTGGTTTGCAAGTTACACTTTGTATTTCAGGTCGACAAGATGTACCTTCATCTGCTAGTCCTCTTGATGTTCTTTGAATTTGTTTAGCTTTTGCTATCGTTTTGCTCTCTTTGGTTTTTTGTGGGCTTTGTCCTCATCTTTTGTTGTATGCGCCTGCACACGGCTTGTGTGCCCTTTAATATATTCTCTTTTGACCGATCAAAAAAAAAAAATCCGTAGTTCTCTATCTTTATTAGGGCATTCCTTATAGTAAAGTATTTGGATACCATCGCCCAGTCGTAATTGCACTTTGTTTTAAGCCATGGTTTCTGCTTGAATTTGTGACCGCATTCCTAATAACATCAACTTGAATCCATACTTGGATGCTATCTTTTTACCTTTATAGGACATGAATTGCTGAGTGTCCGATAAGAACTTAATTTCTTATCAGTATCACACTCATTTCTGATTATAGAACAAACAACATTTGAACTGATCGTAAAGATTGAAAGACGAGATGAGTTTCGATTATTGACTTGAGTGCATTCACAAGAACTTCAGCTTTGATGCACTTTTAGCTGGTGTTTTTATATTAGTTGATACACGATGTGCCTGTTCAAAACATACTTATAAGCTGTAATGGTGAATGAATTTAACACACGATCCAGTCGGGTATGCCTGTTTCACAATGTTGGTTGCGAAGGGGTACATATAATTATCAAATCTCAAGCTTAGTTTAATAATAAAATCTTCAGCGGGACCCGGTTTTTATATTTCTTTAGAATAATAAAATCATATGTGGGATCAAACCAAATCTGTTCAATTTGGTTGGATTTCCCACGGTGGAAACTAGACTTCGGCCATCCATATGGCTAGGCAAGTTAAAAAATTTGTTCACTCCCATATGAATTTTTTTTTATACTGAATATGAAGCTTTATTAATGGAGAGGGTAAATTACAGGAGTTCTATCTTTCTCAATTGCAGCTGAGATAAAACTTGGTGGATTATACATCCAGACTCTTGAAACTTTGAAAACCCTAGCATGCCTAGTGTCACACCTCCAAAATGCCCTTGCAAATTTCTGCGAAAGTGTAACTCGGAAGCACAAGTGGTTCTATGAATAGCTTCACCCAATTTCACTTCAGCCTTATAAGTTTGTACCAATACAAACAACTAACTATTCAGGTTTATCAGCGGAAGTCTTTAACCTCCTTTCTCTTCTCAAAACTCATCAAATACACCCCATAATGCATTCAATATTTGCAATACTTTACTAATAACAATCAGCCAACCAAGAACACTTAGAACATGACACAATCAACTCGTTTTATTGCATCAAAGGGAAGAAATACAAAACTTGCCCACTTGAGGGCTTACACAGACTTGTTTACCTTCGAACCAAGTCTTAGTCATACAAAAACTCTCCTATTCACTCACATATGCAAACCTCACTCTCACATATGCTCTCCTTGCAAGCCTGCCGAATTTTCCCAGCCTTAGGACTATTTATACAACAACTTTACTTGGCCAAACCGTGCATAACCGTTACACACGTATGGGGCAGCCATTTGTCCCATAAAGCGGTTCTGCCAACCGCCAATAATCTGCGCTAACTGGCCAGTTCTTCTCCAACTCGTGCCAAACATACAACACCTGTTCTTTAGCATTTAGAACTCTTCTCCCACGCTTATAAACTCATTTATAACCGCTCATCTTCACCACGCATCATTGGCATGCTTGTGAAGCTCATAACTAACTTGCAACAGTCACTTGAGCCATATTGCACCACTTGTTTTGGCATACTGGATTCTGCCTTGCGCCCACGTTCAGCCCTCTTGGCCCTGCTTTCTTATCATTCTAAACTCATGTACAGACATTCCTTAAGCTTCAAACACCGATGCCAGCTCCTTAGGCCCACTCTAGTTGTTCATATGTCGATATGCTTCACTTCGCAAATTAGCTTGACAACATCAATACAACTCTTGCATTACCAACTTGTTTGCATTATTCATGCTTTGGACAACCTTTAATATATGCCATAGACCAACTCTTAGTCTATTTTTTGCTCTTGCATCCTCCTTGAGTTTGGGCCAACTCAATTCCAGGGATATGCATCGATGCTAACATCGCATGTTGCATCTGTCACTTTGGCCATGACTTGCCTTTCCTTAATGAATCTTCATTGTGTCGGCCAATAAGCTTCATCACTTAGCCAAACGTGTTTACAATGTAATGCTGCACTTGCAACACATTGGCTCTGTGGGTTTATGCCATTCTTGACACTTGCCAATTGATGTGATTTTGAAAGTTTGTAGTAAAGTGGTAGTAAGGTTGTTGTTCACTCAGACTTGTAAAGATTTGGTTTCAGAAAATACTAAAAACAAAGAAAATATATACACAAGTTTGTCACGAAATATCGAGAGAACTGGGACAGTTCCACCATAAAATTCATTCATGCGATTCATATATTTATTCTAGACAATTATAGCTCAAATAATAATAAAATATTGACTCTATGTTTTGCCAAGGTAGATTTTTGAAAAGCAACGATTGTATATCTAAAGCATGAGATATCAAAAGACTTAACCTAAGTATAACCCATCAATTGAAATCACAACCATTCAATAAAAACCATAAAACAATTAACAATCCGTGCAAAAAGTCATGAAAGAATTAAATATAATTACCACACGCATGAAATATGGCTTCCTCCATTATCCCAGTGTTGGGGTTTAGCTCCTCATGCTCAAAACACACCCAAAAGATAGAAACATGGCTCAAAAAGGTGTTTTTATTGAGAAATATATGAAAACAGAGTTTCGCAACTCGCACGAGTGTTACGAGAGGTTCTTTTACGATTTATAAGACTGTTGAACAACGATACTTTATGAATGATGTCGTTGTATTTAAGACTGCTTCTGCGACAGACTTTGAAGGTCTGTTCTTCGTCTTCTTCTTCTCCTCCACCTGCTGCTCGCTGCAGCCTCCGCACCCGACTCGCCACCTTCCTAATCCTCCGTATCGACCCCCAAATACTCGATGCAGACCCTCTTTTGAACCTCCCAAAGACCTATTTATATCCACGAGACCCCAAAAATCCCGATAATAATTCTGTTTTTCCTCCTCAGAAAGTTACGGGAATAATTCCCTTTTCTTCACCAAAAGTCTCGGCAGTTAATCTCCTTTCTTACGCGGCTAGTTTTCACCAAAAATATCGAGAACAAAAAGTCTCCTCCCTGTTTAATCGTGACAGGATTATTCTCCACTTAACTACCATATATAACTCGGAAAATGTATCCCGAGAATAACTATCCTGTTTTGTGAAAACCTTTTCTTTTCTTCGACTGAAAGCCAACTACGAACACTGTTTAGCTGAACTAAGCCCATAACAAGCCCAATCCCACATAATTCTCTAAGAAAATCCGAGTAAAACTCTGTCCATAAACTCGCCGCAGACTAATTTATTTTCCCTCCAAAACGTTATTTGAAAGGTAGGGGATGGAGTGCCCCTATCTGTTCCTGGAGTGCGAATAGCATGTGGTGGTGAGTAGTAAAGAGGATAGCCCTTATGAACTGGACGCCCCTTAGTAATTGAGGTACCCCTTATCCAAAATGAGAGTCCGAATAGTGATTTTCTCCCACGAGCGCAAATACCACTTTTCGAGCCAATTTTCCCGCAAAAGCTTATTTCTCCAAACACCTATAAAAACATAAAATACCAAAATAAGTACAAAATCGAGCACTAGCAGTACACATAATTGTGAACAAAATAGACACATAAATATGTCCATCAAATACCCCCAAACTTACTATTTGCTAGTCCTCGAGCAAATCAAAAATAAAATCCTAACTCACTGTCGCAGGCATCGTCCATTGCATTTAGCGTATGCAACAAGCCTTTAAACCCCTAGGTGGCCCTAGTGGCCGAGTTATAGTCTCGGGAGGGTTTGCCAGAGGTGTACCCACAAAACCTTTATACTCCAGACCCTAACTATCTACGCAGAACCTTGGAAGGCACTAAATAATCTCCTTGGTTGGCATACTTATTGATTACAAGAGGAAGTACCACGATGCGAAATTCTAATTCTTTGTATTACCCAGTTTGCACTCAAGCATACTAAAATTCATATATAAGTCACGAGTTCTACTCGGATAGTCACACTATGGACATCAATACCAGGAGTCAAAACTAATCACATGGATAGATCAAGAAGATGGATATAGAGAAAAACATAGATGGTTTTGATGTTTACTAAGTGATCGATGTTTCCCATATCTGTCCAAGCCCTCCGCCAAAATGAACCTATCCTAATGGTCGAGATACTAGTCTGACTAATATCAACACACTTTGGCATATACAAGGGAACCCGGTGGTCCATAATCCTAACTCTAGGTCAACACAACCTGGCATATACAAGGGTTCCGGTGGTCGACTTTATTGAATTTATTCCGATTGGTCTGATGGTCTGGTCTCACTTTTTTTTTTTTTTTCCAACTTTTTTCAACTTTTTTTTTTTTCAACTTTTTTTTTGGTATCTCAATCACTCTAATTCACCCTAGCATTGGTAACAACTTGAATCGTGGGACCCACCTAATCACTTAAATAAACATAGTTTAAAAACAAAATAAAATAAAAAGCAGTGAAAAGGACTCAACGAGATTGGTGAAACTATCATGTTATTTCTAACACTGAGCTCGTGCTTTTATGAATAGACTCTTTAGATGTTGCCATCTAATCAGATTGGTTCCTCAACTCCTACAACCAAAATGATTCCATCCACTTAGATTGGTTAGTGCCATCCTTAATAAGCATAAATTTCTAGGCTCTGGAGTTTAACAATGCAACTAAAAGTTTCTCCCATACCCCCAAACTTAAATCTAACATTGTCCTCAATGTTCTAAAGATAAAATTAAAAGCATGAACAAAGAGAAACTGTTACCATTTGAAGTAAAAGGGTTAAGGAAAGATATTATAGTGTCGCATGAATATTGGGTTACCTCCCAAGAAGTGCTAAGTTTAAAGTCTTGACCAGGACTAACAAAGCATTAGTCACCTCATAAAATCATAAAGTAATAGCCAGAATTTTTGTGGGTCATCAAAACCAAATAGAGCTATCACAAGTAAAAGGAATCTGCAACTTGCCAAGAAAAATACACCCTTGTGTAGTTTCCTGTTTAAGATAACTACATCTAGCTGTGGTTCAGGTTCAGGCTCTATAACTGGGTCGAGATAAAATATTTTCATGTTCTGCATTTCCTCAAAGCTAAGATCCGGTTCAGGAATTAGAGTCTGTAAAACCTCAAATAAAAACTTAGAAGCACGTAATAATAACCTGAATAATTGCGGATCCTCAAAGTCAATCAGTTTTGACTCACACAATTGACCACGATGAAGCTGGCAGTCAATCTTAAGCAAATGTGTCGTTTCTATTCTCCTAAAGTACTTAGGTTTGGTCTCAGAACTTAATAACTGACACATCTGAAACTTATACGTTCCCACAATTGGTTGAAAAATATTTGGTGGGAAAACAAAGTCAATCTGGGTATCATATCCTGAATAAACCACATCAACCAGAGGATGGGTTTCTAACAACTGAACTTCCCTATGGACATCACTAGGTTCAGGAAAACGTGTAGGAAGATAATCTTTTAAAATGGTTGAGGCACATATGTCAAGTCCCAAGTGAGGGACCTTTCTAAACGTTAAAGCACATGGAGAATGATAATCACCCCCAAACATAGAGTTTTCAGTGTCTCTAGAAAGACTAGTCACAACTTCCCTAATTTCAAGGTCATCAGATTCCTGAAAATGGTTAATTGATTCTTCTAAGTCAGGTTCATCCTCACTTATCTCTACGAGTTCATTTTCTTTTTCTAAGTCTGTGGTTTCTAAATCGCTAGACTCAAAATATACCCGTTCCTCTAAACCATAATCGGCTTCGTAATCATAGGGAAAAACTACATCGTCTAAAACGGTGGTATCTCTAGACAAATCCTCGTCCTTTTGAATAGGTGAATAATTGTTAAAATTATTTGGATTTGAACTAGAAACATTATAATTATTCAGCTCAATTGGAGTAACAAATTCCTGATCACTATGCCTACTTATTTCAAATTCTTCATCAACACTATCCTCATCATAATCATTATTATAATAACATGAAAAATGGTTGAACCTCATCTAAACAAGTAGTGTTACCAAATTTATCCTCGTTACCTTGATTATGCAAATAACTATCTTCATTTTCAAAGGTACTATTGGAAACACTATATTGGAAATTAAGCCTATCTTGAGCAGCTCTTTCATGGGCCTCTAACAACATTTTCTGAGTCGACTCACATGACTTCCTGATTTTATCTAGGAAAGAAAGTTCACACGTTGCATTGCTTTCGTCCATAACTAAGTTATTCATTTCATCTGAACTACATGTCGACTTAAGTAACTTTTGTGCTGACTCAGCTAACTTACGTGCGGACTCTAGTAGAGAGGAATTTTGCTCGTATGACCGGTGGGAGTATGGATAGTAATTGGGCTCATCATGGTATGAGCCATAACCTTGAGAAGGCTGATGTTCCCAACCACTATTCACACTATGGTCAAAGTAGTAACATCCATTTTGAAACTCGGTCGGATATTCGTTGTATTGGCTATTGTAATACTAGTTCGACATTCTATTCGCAGGGGTGTGAGTTGTCACACAAAATAAAACCCACTGACAGGGGATTCGTGGGTGGATAGAGTCTTACCTCCCGTACCAGACGGGCGATGAACCGTTGAAGTCGACTCAGGCCACCGACTCCTATGTCAGTGTACGAACCCGAGGGGCCGAGACAGTATCGTAACTGTCGTCCTTCCCTGCAAACAGTTTATATTTAACCTCAACCCTTCCTTAGGGTTTAAAAATAGTAATGTCCAAGTCCAAAATAAAGTCCAAAAAGTGTCCAAAAATAAAAAGAAAAATTACAAAAATACAACCCTATTTACAGTTTCTAAAAATAAAACAAAATAGTTATATACAAAATCTTCTTCTTCACTCCTTGGACTCCTCTTTTCCTTCCTTCTTTGGCTATGCTTTCCTTTTATAGCACTTTTTGTTTCCTTGTAGCTTCGCTCCAAATCTGAAAAGAATCGAAAAATACCAAAGGCGTAAAAAAGAACAAAAAATAATAAAAAATAAAAATAGAAATAACTCTAAAACCTAAAACCTAAATACAAGTCCGCGTCGGCGGCGCCAAAAATTGATGTGATTTTGAAAGTTTGTAGTAAAGTGGTAGTAAGGTTGTCGTTCACTCAGACTTGTAAAGATTTGGTTTCAGAAAATACTAAAAACAAAGAAAATATATACACAAGTTTGTCACGAAATATCGAGAGAATCGGGACTTTGATTCCACCATAAAATTCATTCATGCGATTCATATATTTATTCTAGACAATTATAGCTCAAATAATAATAAAATATTGACTCTATGTTTTGCCAAGGTAGATTTTTGAAAAGCAGTGATTGTATATCTAAAGCATGAGATATCAAAAGACTTAACCTAAGTATAACCCATCAATTGAAATCACAACCATTCAATAAAAACCATAAAACAATTAACAATCCGTCCAAAAAGTCATGAAAGAATTAAATATAATTACCACACGCATGAAATATGGCTTCCTCCGTTATCCCAGTGTTGGGGTTTAGCTCCTCATGCTCAAAACACACCCAAAAGATAGAAACATGGCTCAAAAAGGTGTTTTTATTGAGAAATATATGAAAACAGAGTTTCGCAACGCTGCACGAGTGTTACAGAGGTTACTGTTATGATTTATAAGACTGTTGAACAACGATACTTTATGAATGCTGTCGTTGTATTTAAGACTGCTTCTGCGACAGACTTTGAAGGTCTGTTCTTCGTCTTCTTCTTCTCCTCCACCTGCTGCTGCTGCAGCTCTGCAATTCGACTCTGCCACCTTCCTAATCCTCCGTATCGACCCCCAAATACTCGACAGACCCTCTTTGAACCTCCCAGCACCTATTTATATCCACGAGACCCCAAAAATCCCGATAATAATTCTGTTTTTCCTCCTCAGAAAGTTACGGGAATAATTCCCTTTTCTTCACCAAAAGTCTCGGCAGTTAATCTCCTTTCTTACGCGGCTCGTTTTCACCAAAAATATCGAGAACAAAAAGTCTCCTCCCTGTTTAATCGTGACAGGATTATTCTCCACTTAACTACCATATATAACTCGGAAAATGTATCCCAAGAATAACTATCCTGTTTTGTGAAAACCTTTTCTTTTCTTCGACTGAAAGCCAACTACGAACCCTGTTTAGCTGAACTAAGCCCATAACAAGCCCAATCCAACATAATTCTCTAAGAAAATCCGAGTAAAACTCTGTCCATAAACTCGCCGCAGACTAATTTCTTTTCCCGCCAAAACGTTATTTGAAAGGTAGGGGATGGAGTGCCCCTATCTGTTCCTGGAGTGCGAATAGCATGTGGTGGTGAGTAGTAAAGAGGATATCCCTTATGAACTGGACGCCCCTTAGTAATTGAGGTACCCCTTATCCAAAATGAGAGTCCGAATAGTGATTTTCTCCCACGAGCGCAAATACCACTTTTCGAGCCAATTTTCCCGCAAAAGCTTATTTCTCCAAAAACACCTATAAAAACATAAAATACCAAAATAAGTACAAAATCGAGCACTAGCAGTACACATAATTGTGAACAAAATAGACACATAAATATGTCCATCACCAATCTATACAGTAATACCAATATTATGGCTTGCGTTGCACTATTATAGCTTACGTTGCACTATTATAGCTTACGTTGTGCTATTATGGCTTCGCATTACACCATTACGGCGGAGTACTTATTTTACCTGCAACTCTGTAACGCACAATCATTGTGCTTCACTTGCAGTACCGTCATAGACCTCCCCCACCTAATTAGTTCAACGTCCTCGTTGGACGCGACCCAGTATGATCAGCATACTTGTCTTAGCTTTGCTTGACTTGCTTTCAGAACCTTTTCTGAAAATCGGCAACTACTTTTGGCTAACCCTTGCCAATGGTCCCCTCCGATTGCATCTGCATCACTTAGCTTTGTTGCTTTGCCATTGATCTCATATCTTTGAGTCACATATCGGCGGTGTGCACTACGCTTATGCTGCTACTCAAATTATGCATCAATATCCAAATGAAAATCTGAAATTCTTTTTAGCCAATTCCCCTTAGCTTGAATTTTTCCTTGAATCATTTACGCCTAAGTGTACGCACTGAATGATTCTTCTTCTACTGATCACCGCGATCATTGCCATAGTCTCACGCTTTCCGACTTTGCCTTATTATCATACTCAACATGATAAGGTCTTATAAACGACTTGGCCTCGTTTTCAATTAATTTTGCTGGCAACCCGCCTTTGAACTGTTGTTCTCTGTGATCCTCATTAAGCACGTCACAAAGTAAATAGGGTTTCTCTTGCATAAGACACCCGCATTCAATACTTCATGCCTTGCCAAACTCTGATTATGGAAATGTCATTCAAGAACTCATTTCTATGAATGTAGCCATCAAGTATAAGCTCTATACTTATGCCATCTTGCATACTCAGACTCATGAAAGGTTTTCTTTGCTCAACTTTCATACAGCAAAACTATTGAGTCGCACATCCCATTTACAAAACTGTGACTAACTATCTCTTGGACATAGCATAGCTAACCCTTTAGTTGTCCATATGCCATGCTTTCAAATCCAATATGTCTCCAAATACCTCTTTGAACTGCATTGCTAATCTCCTGGAAAGTGTTTGTCTTTATCTAAGGCCATGAGTTCTACCCAACTCATGCTTGTTGATAAAATGATTTCTAACTTGCTGTATTGCTTGCATTGTCGCTGCCCATCTGCCATTTTGCCATTTTGAAATCTCCCAAACAGAAGCATCACTTCTACATCAACTAGGATCCTTGTCCTATCCTTTGCTTATTAGCTTTCAACTTGTCTTGTCATTGCATACGTCAGGCTAAGTATGTTACTTGCAGCATCTCCCCATGAATTAGCTTTACATTGTAAATAAAGAGGCAAGACTTTATAAACGAAAACACCTTCATTCATTACTGCTCTTACATGACAATACCATGTACCATTACATGATTGATCCACTTCATCACTTTTGGAAAGCTAAAACTTCATCAACAAAGCAACTTGCTTACACCAAAGCAAAGTATATACAAACTTGAAGACTCAAATAAAACTCTGTACAACTAAACTCTACACACAGAGTTTGCAACAACTAACAACTCAAGCTACATAAAACAAGGCCAATAACACTCCTGTTTTGGCATTCAAAGTGTTGCCAATAGAGACAACAACACTTACTTGTTTTTAGCTTAGTTTCTTTTGTCGAAGTTAGCGACCACTTCGCTACGAGGTCTCTTCCTTGAACCTTGACTTCGGCCTTCAGGAGTCTTGCTAGAATGATTCCCAAAATCATTCCCAACTGATACATCGAGTTGTGCCTTGAGTGGACAGCTTCTAGCAAAGTGTAACCTTTGCAAATGAAACATCCCCTAAACTTCCGGGATGAAGGGAGCAGTTCTTCTTCCTTAGGTTCATGCTTTGCGCTTACGCCAACAGATCTTTCCTTTCCTTTGGCTTTTCCTTTGCAGCTTTGCACATCTTCAGTCATTGTGCTATTGGTAAGCTCTTTTACCGTCTGCATAGCCATCTGGATACTCTGCACTTTGCGCTTTTTAAGTTTAGCAATCACGCTTGAACTTGCGCCAGCCAGAAATTGGAACATCTGATCTTCTTCACTCATGCCACACGTCTTTTGCACCAATGTAAAGAAGTTTTCAACATAGGCCTGTGGTGTATTTGTCATTTTTAGCCTATGTAAACTTTCTCTTGCATACCAAGCACCATTGCTTAGCCAGAACTGACATCTCAGTCCATCTTTCATGTCATTCCATGACATAGGATTGGCATAACCAGCAGCTTCATCTTCTTGCAACATAGTTCTCCACCAAACCTTTGCATCACCACCAAGGTAATTGCCCGCCAGAGTTACTTTTTGTCCTTCCCCAGTTCCATTCGCCTCAAAGTATGCCTCAACGTCATACAAGAAATTCTCAATTTCTCTAGTATTTCTGGAACCTGCGTAAATTCTTGGCTCGGAGACTCGATTAGAGCTTTATCCATGCACGTTTGCCTCTACAAACATGTCGTCACTGATTAACCCGCGAATGCTTGCCACTTCCTCAGACATTTGCTTCGCATGGCTTGTTAGTATAGTCTTTATGTCACTGAATTGCACCTTCAATTCAGTCACTTCAGCATTGGTTTCGCAATTCAGAAGGGTTGCATCAGACACCTTGTCTTCTACAGCACTTACCCTGCCATCGAATTCTTTAAACCAATCTGACGTTCTTCCTTCAAGTAGGTCTAGCCTGCCATTTTCTTCAGAAACAATAGGATTTTCAATGCCATCTGCACTGAAATCAATGGTTAAATCGCCAAGATCACCATACTCCTCAAGTTGATCAAACGTACCCGGTAGTTCTTCATCGATCATCATGCCATTAGAACTCATTTCTAATGCAAAACTCTGAAAATAATGTGCCACTTACTTGCTCACAGGAAAATAGCTTTATAAAGAAAGAACTACTAGTGTATTATCCAACAAATACAATCAAACTGTGTGCCAAACACAGCCCTGATACCCGACTGTCACACCTCCAAAATGCCCTTGCAAATTTATGCGAAAGTGTAACTCGGCAGCACAAGTGGTTCTGTGAATAGCTTCACCCAATTGCACTTCAGCCTTATAAGTTTGTACCAATACAAATAGCTAACTCTTCAGGTTTATCAGCGGAAGTCTTTAACCTTCTTTCTCTTCTCAAAACTCATCAAATACACCCCATAATGCATTCAATCTTTGCCATACTTCACTAACAACAATCAGCCAACCAAGAACACTTAGAACATGACACAATCAACTCATTTTATTGCATCAAAGGGAAGAAATAAAAAACTTGCCCACTTGGGGACTTACACAGACTTGTTCACCTTCGAACCAAGTCTTAGTCTTACAAAAACTCTCATATGCAAACCTCACTCTCACATATGCTCTCCTTGCAAGCCTGCCGAATTTTCCCAGCCTTAGGACTATTTATACAGCAGCTTTACTTGGCCAAACCGTGCATAACCGTTACACACGCATGGGGCAGCCATCTATCCCATAAAGCAGTTCTGCCAACCGCCAATAACTGTGCTAACTGGCCAGTTCTTCTCCAACTCGTGCCAAACATACAACACCTGTTCTTTAGCAGTTAGAACTCTTCTCCCACGCTTATAAATTCATTTATAACCGCTCCTCTTCACCACGCATCATTGGCATGCTTGTGAAGCTCATAACTAACTTGCAACCGTCACTTGAGCCATATTGCACCACTTGTTTTGGCATACTGGATTCTGCCTTGCGCCCACGTTCATCCCTCTTGGCCCTGCATGCTTATCATTCTAAACTCATTCACAGACATTCCTTAAGCTTCAAAAACCGATGCCAGCTCCTTAGGCCCACTCTAGTTGCTCATATTTCAGATATGCTTCACGTCGCAAATTAGCTTGACAACAACAATGTAACTCTTGCATTACCAACTTGTTTGCATTATTCAAGCTTTGGCCAACCTTGAATATATGCCATAGACCAACTCTTAGTCTATTTTTCGCTCTTGAATCCTCCTTGAGTTTGGGCCAACTCAATTCCAGGGATATGCATCGATGCTAACATCGCATGTTGCATCTGTCACTTTGGCCATGTCTTTCCTTTCCTCAATGAAGCTTCATTGTGTCGGCCAATAAGCTTCATCACTTAACCAAATGTGTTTACAATGCAATGATGCACTTGCACTACATTGTCCCTGTGGGTTTATGCCATTCTTGACACTTGCCAATCTGTACACAAGAATACCGCTATTATGGCTTGCGTTTCCCTATTATAGCTTATGTTGCACTATTATAGCTTATGTTGTGCTATTATGGCTTCGCATTGCACCATTACGGCGGAGTACTGATTTGGCCTGCAACTCTGTAACGCACAATCATTTTGCTTCACTTGCAGTACCG
The DNA here is from genome assembly GCA_023531295.1 of Papaver armeniacum. NCBI lineage: Eukaryota > Viridiplantae > Streptophyta > Magnoliopsida > Ranunculales > Papaveraceae > Papaver > Papaver armeniacum. The sequence goes on from JAJJWW010006761.1 coordinate 252,625, forward strand.
TCATACCTAGCCATTATATCAGCTGGCTTATTACAGCTTATTTTAATGAACTTGCAACACCATAGATGGTTGTTGCTTAACATAAACTTAATATCTAAGATAAGTGACTGATTCTCCCAAGCTACTTTGTGTATATCGCCTTTGACTTCCTCCACAATTGTTTGTGCATCTAGTTCGAAACACGCCTGTTGTATCCCTTTCTCCTTCGCCCATGTTAAAGCTAGCCAAAGAGCTCCACGATCATCTTGTTCTGCAGTTACATATGTATCTGCATAGAGACATCTCCCGCATTCGTATGAGCCTGCAAAATTTCGCACAATTACACCAACCCCCTGAATTATGAGAATTATTACTTAGCTTATAAGAAGCATCACAACATATGGATAAATAAGGTGCAGCTGGTAATATCCACTGAGGCATAGGACATGTGTTTTGTTGAGCATTGTTAGGAAGCTTTCGGTTTTGTTTCATTGTTTTCCCTGTTCCCAAACTCAGCAGCTGTATGCATTTAGTCACTCCAACTGGGTTAGGTTTGATATCCTGAAATGTGTTGTTGCAGCGAGCTTTCCATATTTCCCACGCCGTGTTTGCCATTCTTATTATCCAATCATCTACTAGGTACTTCATCCCATCTGAGAACCAGCTCCGTATCCAATTTGCAACAGAGTTTCCATTGTTTTGTATATTATGCATTGCACCTGGAACAGTAAGCCAAAATGCTCTAGAAAAGCTACACTCAGTGAGAATGTGACGAGTAGTTTCAACACCTTGATTACATATTTTGCAGAGTCCTCCTCCATAGCCTGTGACTCTTTCCATTCTTTCATTAAATGGGAGAATATCAGTAAGACACTTCCATTGGAAGTGCTTCACCTTAGGTAGGGTGTCCAAACTCCAAAGTTGTTTCCAGAATTTGGCTTCTACTGTGTTGTAGACTGCACTTCCATTCTGTTTGATAGCAACGAGCTTTCTGTATTCCGATTTAACAGTGAAACGACCATCTGTTGTTAAAGTCCAAATAAGTCTGTCCTCTTTGATCAAAGGGATACGAATTTTGAGAATGATAGCAGCGTCTTCTTGATAAAACAACTGTAGAACTAGTTGTTGTCTCCATGTTCTTGTATCTTGATCAATTAACTCTGACACGAACTTATAGCTATGTGCTACCTCAGCTGGAACTATCGGGGTTGGCGGTGAGCTTTTGCCAGGAATCCAAACATCATGCCATATGCAGACCTTACTGCCATTACCAATCATCCAAAAACTGAACTGACGGATAAAAGTCATCATATTGTATACACTTTGCCATGCCCTGGTTGAATTTTTTTTCTTTTTTGTGTGCATCGCATTCATAGTTGGGAAATAACATTGTTTTAGAGCATGTGACCATATGAACTGCCCTGACATGAAAATCATATTCCCGAGAACAATAATTAGGAACCCCCAAAAAAAGTGAATTCTAAACAAAATTTGGGTTCTTCTCAATTGCCTCGTCACTTGAGTTTGTTACTAACTTTGAAATCTTTATAATTAAATGACCTACGACGTGCCTGTTAGACCTTGAATCTACATCGTAACATAAGATGTGAACTGCAGTTTACATTTGTCTCGGTAGCGACTTATGTTTTACATATTCTCTCAGAGTCATTAAACATGATGATTTATTCCCAATTTGGATGATGCATAACGATTCGATCTGGCTATACTCATTACTAAGCTCGACCAGTCGTATTTGAAAACAAGCATGATCGGTTTTACTTCAATTTTTTTTTTTTGAAGGAAACATTGTATTAAACCCAAAAGAGAAAACAGAGTGCAGAGATTACATCCAAGCATACAGCTTATCCAAAATACATATAGGGGGTATTGACACGCGAACTTCATTTTATTCACTAAACTCAAAACTCTATGACAATTCAAATATGTAAGACCCAATCGAGTCACAAATCCCAATGCAAAACTTATCTCCTTACATGTGAATAACAATTTTTTCTCCTTCTTTTTCTTTTTGTTTGCCTAAAACCCAATCGATGTAATTTGGCTTATGCCTTACAACACCTTTTGTATGCACCAAAGCAGGACTAATCTAAGTGTGAGGTTAGAAACAAACAAGATTTGTATGCATAGTTTGTTCCTATATATAAACTCAGATGCAAAAAAAATAAATTACGTGTCTTTTATTGTAGCATTTTATAATTTACAAATTATGATTTTTATGGTAAGAAAAATGTACAAATTAAGATTAAGATATTTGAGGAAACTGAGTTCCCATACGGTTCGGAAATAAAAATGGTTTTTATAAGATAGTAATGGAACCAAGGGACAAGAATATTTGGATTATAGAGGCTCCAACATTTAGGATTATGGTATAAGTGCCCGGGGTACTTATTTTGGTCTCACCGCAGGATTAGATGATGATCGGAAAATTTAAACAATATGCCAAAGTGAATACAAAAGTTGAAGAGGTGCATTGTTATTTTTTGTAGTATGTTTTATTGCTCTTTCTTTCCGTTTTTTTTTTATATTAATGTTTTATTGCTAATCTTTTTGGAAAATGTTATGGTAAATTAGTAAGTAATTAGAGGTGAATCAATTTGGTGATGTAAAACAAAATTGATGTGGAATAAATTGATGTATCATCGTAGATTGTGCAGTGTCGTCTTTTGACACACCAAAATTACGGAAAAAGCTAATGGTAGACCAAATTTCATGGTCCAATTGTGGACCAATAAAATCCAACCATCCAACAAAATTTTGCAGGCCCCACTAACACCTTAAAACCCCACCCTATCAGATCATGTGATGGAGGAGAGGTAGATCAAATTGGTCTGCCTCTAATGGTCCATGCCTAGGAAGGTCGCAAAATTACCATCAAACTTGTCACTTATCAGACTGCTTTATATGGGCAAAAAGTCACTACATGTGGCATTAGGAGGATGGTTGGCTTAAATGTTCACTGGTGGACATTTAAGAATTAGGATTCATGAAACACTAGATAGTAACCCGTGCTTACGCACCGGGTCATAACATTTTTTTTGGTCGTTTGTTCGATGGATTTTCTGAAGATCGATGGATTTTGTGAAGACTTGCACGGTAAAATTTTTACCGAAAGGGGACTGGCCAACTTGCAGTTGTGACCACCTATATTTGACGAAATGTAATCCTGAAGGAGTTAGCAAGTGAACAGAAAATTAGCTCTGAAGAGTCGGGTAGCGACTGAACAGATAATTATAAATAGATAAGTAAAAGGCGTTAGCGTAGATATTACTAACTTCCCTACTTTGCTGCTTAGATCAATTTTTTTTCTTTCAATAATCATCTAAGAAACACGAAGGACTCCTCTCGAGAAATTTGTACTTTGATATTTCAATCTTAAAAATTTGCAGGTTTAGAACAAATATTTAATACGTTAACATTTACGGCTAGAAAAACTACAAAATTTCAAGTCGTATTGCTTGGATTTAGTAATCTTACAACGTAGCTTTGAACAATATAGATGAATACAAAAGTGTGTGACCTTTTCAACCCTTACACCACCACTGACCTTATGATGCTTTGCGTTTGGATCCCGATTCCAAGGTAAGTTCTTCATGTCCCTTCCCTCTCTCGGTAGAATTTTGTTCTCCAGGAAAAGGTAAAACAATAGCTCTTGGAAGAAGAGCAAACCTGTAAAGGAATAACATATTGATCTTTTCAAATGTTCGTATTGTATATGTAGTTGCTAAAAATATAACAACCACACCCAATGAAACCTAGTACCAAAGATAAAGATCTACCAACAAGTGAGAAGCAAAGTGCATCAAAGCAAACATGAACACGAGGGTTTTTTACGTGGTTCGGCCATTAATGAAGCCTACATCCACAGATTTCACTATGATCGGAAGTGTTACATACCAACTCCATTAAAGGGAATAGGGTTGTTCTTAAGTTCTAGGTTCTGGGAAGAAGAAGAAGGATCCCTCCAAACATATCTCTCTTTCCCTTATAAAGGGTAGGGATGTATATCAAGTTACAATAGTGCCCTTAGGGCTGACTAGTTAGGATAAGATCTAGAGAAGTGGAATTATTTCCTATACAATGTTGTATCTAACCAATGATACTTTTTCTCTAATCTTTGGACACGTGTTCCTTGTATATTTTGCTCCTACATTTATGCCCCTTTTCTTGAGGTTTGATCGAAGAGCAATCCTTAAGAAAATCCTTCGGATCGTGCGTCTGCGCTTTTGTTGATGTTTTGCACTTGGTACCTTCACTTCGGGTCTTGGCTTGGTGATGATTCTCTGGCTGTTACTGGACTATCAATTCGGTCTTTTCGTCGGGCTGTTAGTTGTTGAATATGGGCTTCCGAGTAGCATGCCTCCCGACAAGGCGTTTCAATATCTCGTCGTACTTCTCGATTGGTTTGTAGGTTTTAACTATACTCGATGTCGTGTCCTTATTTCCTCTTTACTCGGCTCTGGCTTTTCTCGAAATTGTAGACGAGTTCAAATTGTGTTGTTGAAGATGATCGGCTCGGAGTCAAGTATCTCTTCTTGTAAGAATTATCCAATTTGGGTTGATTTGACATTCTAGGGTGTACGTCTGGCTCGGTTTAAGTCTGCATCTCGTCTCGTGGCAGTTCTCTTCGGGACAGCTGCTTTAACACTTGTTCAAGATGGTGTATGGAATGTCTCTACGAGTTGAATTCGATACAGCTCAATACGGAGGGTCCATGATTCATAAAGACTATTCAACTGTGTCTAATTTTGGTGATAATCTCTGTTGGTGTTGCTGGCTATGGCTTCAATGTTGCGTTCTTGTTGGGAAATTCTGATGTTGGGTCGCTCTTCTTGGTTTTAATTGGCTTCCTTTTCTGATACAAATCTGGTGATGTCTGCCTCCGTTGTGGGTCCTTTGTTTGGGTAAGTTGATAACTTCGACTTAGCGATGCATCGGTGAACGCGTGGGCTTCATAGATTCACATTGTTCTTCGGAAGGAACCGAGCATAAGAATACAAACTGCGTCTGCAGTATGCATACTTGCCCTATTCTTGTGCGAAGTTTCAAAGCGACTCCTCGGTTCAATGGTTGTTGATTGCTATCCCTTGTAACTCGCTCCGTAGGATAAATCGGGATCGTCTCTTGCTAACAATTATTGATCACTTCATTTGCCCCGAGCTATCTGTCTCCCTTGGTAATCATTGAAGCCTCCTTCGAGATGACTTCCTAGTCTTTTATGTGCAACACTCCCGAATTGATTAGCCCCGAGATAGTCTGGTCATGCATTCTACACGTTCGAAGTTGTTGCGATCACGGCTTGGTGGTCAGTGCTCAAACTCTGCCTGGTTTGGTTGGTATTAGCTCCTGACGACTCGTTGTATTTGAACTTCTCTAAATGAACTCAGGTACCTGCTACTCGTGGAAAGAATTGGTAACTGCCGAGATTCTCACAAATATTTCAAGTTTAAATACAAGATTCTACCCTGTCTTGCAGGTTTAAGCATTTCAGAGATTACACGATGCCGATGTAAGATGTTAAAAGATATCCTTAGGCATGTCACTTAACCTGAGTGTTATCCGAATTGAATAATCTAGCATGCTTTCTTAAAGACAAATCGAGATAATACATTTAATGTGTGGCGCTATTTTGAAAAAAGTTATAGTTTTAGTGCCTTGTTAGGGGCTTGCTGGTTTCGACTATTTTGTATGGAGTTTACGTCGTGCCCCAAGAGGTTTACTATAAGACTCTAAGGATGTAAACAATTGCTCCCGTACTCGCGATGTTGTTCACTAAGCAGACTCTAAGTGAAAAGACTACATGGCATGTCAGTTTCTCGGGATAGATGATACTTAGCCGTCTCCTGTGAACCGGTCGCTAGATATTGGTGTCCTCGATTTGCTTCACCTGGTGAGGGTTCTCTCGCGCCACTCCTCCAAAACATTTTTCTTGCGATGTTGTGACTGTATGATTGTTGTTGAAGGGACTGCACAAAGGAATACCATCTGCACCTTCCTAGTACGCGTACTTGCCCCTATTCGTTTGCGTAGTCTCAAGATAACAATCGTGTCCAATGTTTGCCCTGTCCTTAGTTTTTGTGTCTTTCTTCTTACCCAAAGATGTGTGCCCAGATCTGTAGTAAGAGAAACTTAAGCTCCGACATTGTCCGTGGGCTTGCCATGGTGGTTGTACAAACAATGTTATATTCACAAAAATAAAAAATGTCACAGGCATCTACGGAATGATCTATATATCATTTTGCTAAAACAACTTTCTACGTTTGAGATAAGTGATACTTAGCTCATTTTTTCAATAATAAATTTTGGCTTTGTTGCAGACGATGGAGTCCATAAATTCCTTTATTCGACATTACTTGTTTCATGACTAGATTGTGTAGTTTACTTGCGACCTTCCTTGCTGCCTGTGATGTCGATGCGCACGGTTCGTTGCTGAAGCTCTTTGTTTGATTCATAAACTCGGGAGACTCCGTGATGTCGTTGCCTCCTTCATTTGGTTTGTGATCTTGATCCGTATCTTTTGTTGTGGACAATTCTCGACCGTAATCATAACCAAGACAATTATTCTTTCTCGTGTAGCTTCTGTGCCCATGTGGGTGACCTCATTGGTGTTGTTTCCGAATGAACAATTCAAGTACCACCTGCCCTTGACGAGTTAAGTCCACCGCCAAAGTTATGCATGACCGTTTATAGTCTTAGCATACACGTTTTCCTGTAAGACTAATCATTTCAACGTAGGCATTAGTTAATATTCCATATCTGTCGAACACACTCAACAGGAGGGTCATGTGCCCAATGCCATGTCCCGATTGAGGTATCTCATCACCGTCATTTTGATCTAGTGGTAGGGTACTTGGTCATTCCTAAAATTCTATTGGCACGATACCCCAAGGAGTTATCAATTAACTGCCTTGGGCAAGTGATTTCGGCCACTTGCGATGGGAGCAATGTTGTATGCTCGACTGTCGAGTACTCGTGCCTCGACAATCGGCCACTGGCTTCCAACTACTGGGGCCCTTAGACTACCTCGGCACTTGCACACCGCCATCGCCCGAGTTCGAATAGCCGTCGAGTGTAAGTCTCCCCGGCACTTGCACAATGCCATTGCCCCGGGTTCGAAACGACCATTAGACGCATAGCTCCTGGCTCCGTCCAGGGCTCTTAGATCACCTCGGGCCATTCCGATTGATGACCCGAGTACGAGATGAACCGTGTTAATTTTCATCACACTAACAACCCAAGGCGTCCCCCATGCTATTATTCACCAAAGTCTCAGAATCTAGTCGGAATCAGAACTCCAAGGCTATTGTTCACTGCCCCATGACAATGGAAATTGGGCCCACATTCGAGATGAGGTAAACAAATCAGAAGTATGTGTTAGGTTGTCGCACTCAACATGGACTGCTGTTGGAGTTGGTTGTAGAGTTCTACTCGCCGATGGGAATTTTAATATGCGAACAACGATTTCAATAGGTAAACAGTCGCGTTGTTTTCCGAGGTTGATATCTTCACGCAGTCGGTTGTTGCTGCGAGGTAATCGATTCCAAGCTGGAAATGATCCGTATTCATCCGATTAAAGGTATGCCCAAGTTGTTGCTTGTTGGCCCGAGATGCCTTGCTCCTAATTTATCGAAACAGATAGGATATAGTCATGACTCATGAGTTGGTTCTGAGATAAACGAATGCCCAATATACACTGGTCTGAAGTAGTTGAGTACTGAAAGTAGTTGGTGTGGCATTATGGATCAAGTGATTATCTTCAGATCAGCATTTGTTCCGTGTCCGTTCAGCATCGCATACTAGAGGAATATCTCAGTCACACGCTGCTCCAAGTATCGCCAAAGTGGTTGCTGCTATTTTGGTTCACAGCCATCGATGATCATTATCATGTCATTGCTCGCCCGATTCCCCTCAAAGGTCCCTAGGATTTTCAGCTACAGTTTGGGGTTGTGCAGGATGCGAGATGACAGGCAATCCTTCATACTTCAATTTTAACAAGGATCGGTACCATTATGCCGCTGCGGATGATAACATATTCAAATTAAAACCAACTGCAACACTGATATGACGTACGAAGCCTCCTCGTCTAAGTGCCGTTATCCTGTTAGACATATTCACGAATGCATATCGAGACAGGAAAATATATATATAAGAATGGTGTCGGGTTCTTAACGATTTTACTAAACATAGCAAGCTACTAAATATGTCAGCCCGTAACTATTTAAAGCTCGACACAAAAGATCATTTTGTTAAATCATCTAAAGTTCTTGGCAGGCTAAGTAACCTAAGTGTAACATTATATTTGTATTCATCCGTATTCATGTCAACTCTCTCAAGAGTTTCTGAAGATGTTACTCAAACTATCAGTAATTAAAGATCCGGAGACAAGAGGGAAAGGATTCTCCCCTTTTATGCGTTGCTTTTAAGGTGATGAGCCTTGCTAACCGAAACATGATCAACTCGAGCTGACTGTCATCCCGATGTCGCTTGTAATGAGGAAGTGTTTACTGCTAGGATCCGAAATGGAATGGAGATGCCCCGATGCGGTCTGACACGAGCAGGTATGACTTGGTATATTGCTTTGTCCCGAGATAACTGACTGTTGTTCATTATCCGACTGGCATATCCTAATGAACTTTGCAGACTTAAGTGAACTGGATCATCCCGTCGTGCATCCATTGCGTACACCCTCCAAGCGATTGGAGTCTCCTTATCGGCCTTTCCGACCTCCTGTGGATTCATAAAAGATAAGTAACTGTTGGATGAATCCGAAAAATCATGCACACCAACAATTTACTTTTATAAGGATGATTGTGTATGCAGAGCCGATTTCAAGTCTCAATCAAAACGTTTAAGTTTATTCCCATCAAGTAGCTGCCTAAGGCCGCTTTGCCACATACTAGGGTCAAGCTAGACAGAGACTCGATTTTTTAATGTATTAAGAAAATATTGATGGCATCTTAATGTTCGATTCAAACATGAGTATGAGTATCTCAATCGTAACTAGTCTTAGCAGAACTACATCGTTACAATGCCACGTCAAAATTGTTAAAGAGAATTATGATGAACCCATGAACTATGGGTACCGGTCCAATGAATGTATGCCATGTGTTCCCTATCTCGTTTAATCAAGCAGCATGCGAACAAAGTTCTTGTATGCTAAACAAAGTACAAATGTGTGCGTGACAATGATATACTGAGTTTTTTGCAGAATTCTTAAGTTCATTTTACTGACTTCCTATGGCCCGGTGACGTTCATTAGAGTTTGCTATGCAAGTAAATAAGCAACGGGAACCAAAAGATAAGAGAAAGAGAGTGTGATGTCCAATTTGTTTTCCCGAGCCAAGCTTGTCTGGAGCTGAAGTTCGAGATGGTCTGGGCAATCCTTGACTTGTCATATCTGGAGCTGCCCTGAACTTGATTGGTGCCATTCATGAGAGAACTTCTGCATCACTGCGGGTTTTTGTGTGTCGGGATGTGTTGGTTAGGAGAAGTGTTCTTTGTTATCACCCTAAGAGGATGAATGCCCGATACATGCTGGTCATAGATGTTTCTGGCTGGAATCCGAGAGGATCATATGCGCCCCGATGTGATCTGGCGCGAGTAGGTGCAGCCTGAGACACTACTTTGTTGTTTTCCAAGTTGATTGATCTAAACTATTTGAACTATTTGCTTCAAGATAGCTTCCTTATATGAAATGATATTCCATGAGCAGACTAGTGTGGTTAACTCCAAGATGGTTGATCCGAAGCGATCGTCCGTAACAAGATTCTTCCAAAATAATCTCACTGAAGGGCCAATACACGATCCATCGTCATCTTTCTGCAATATCCAGTCAATTAAGTGAGTACCCCGACGCCCAAGCAAAATTTGGTCCCAATTGCATATTCCAAATCTAATCGACAAAGGTATTACTCACTACGTGATTTATTTGCGCCGAAATTAGGCCAAAAGGTGGGTACTTAATGTTTTCAAAGTAATTTCAGGCAGGTTTTTACAATTATACAAAAAATACGATTGGATGACTCACTAGCATTTGAATGATATACGTATCACAATGAACGAATTCGTTATATGCACTGTATTGAATGAATTTAAGAGTTTGAGGAAAGTGACACTTAGCTTTCATTTCCACTGGCTGGTGCCATGGCCCGTGTTTTGTAAGTGACAACTCTTAATACTATACATCAGCTTCGATCCCCTTTGGCCTTGGCAAACAAGTGATTAGTGTTGCAGCAAATCGTGAATATCCCTGAGGTTGACTTCCTCCATTGGGTAGTTGTTCCCTTCCAATTACATGATTCTAGCAGGTTCTCCCGGTGTTGAGTTGTCATGTCTGGTGTTGACCGGAGATGAAATCTTGAGTCTTCCCGAGAAAATCACATCCGAGATGGTGATTCATGGTGATCCGAAAAAGCGTGTACGAGTCTGATTTGATCATGTGTGCAGTTCTTCACCCAATGTGGGGTAATGACCAGAAGTTGGTGAGACCCGAGCTAAAGGTTATACAAAGGAGTGTAGAAGTGATTTTAGTCCGAGACAGGTGATCCAAAGTGATTATTCATAACAGTATCTTCCCGAGCTGATTTTGCCAGAGGTTCAATATTCAAATAAAGAAATTTCAATTCCTTCATCATTTTATTGCAATCCGATCCGCGCTTCCGAGGTGGCTTGGTCAAAGAGGATTATTTCGCCTCCATGAGCAAAGTTGCTCCTCCTTTGGCGTCTACGTCATCGCCCCACGCTCATCCAGTGTGCTGCCAAAATCCTTTTGCTTCTCAACTGGTTCTCCGGATTGGATTTATGCACCTGCGACTTTCAGTTCAGGTGAGTAATGGTTGTAAAAATTAAATGAACCCTTGCAAATATCATTGTTGTAGATATTTTGGCTAAGATATCACTCTAACAACACAGGATTATCAAGAACAAGATAAACGGCATGTTCAAGTAGACTGAGATTACATTTAAAAATTAAGCAAATAGTTAAGGTGATCATCTAAGCAATCAGATTGATGTGTCCTTAAGAAGTCTAATGCAGTTTCGGGCTCAATTGAGTGGTAATGAGATTACTCAAATGAAAGGCTCGAATTCATAGCGAATAAACATGGATCGACAGCGGTATTTCACGATGACTAAATATTAAGCCAAGTTAGAAAACTTGTAATTCATAGATTCAGGTAGTAAAAGCAACTCATATTTGCATGCCAAACTTGTACGATTTACTTTCTCAAATATTATTCATGCTTTCTTAGGTAGGTTCCATTTGACTAAGCCAATAGCTCTTATATGAATAGGTTCTAAATAGCAGTCACTATGCAAAACTATAACTTGTAAAATCATAGAGAAGGAATTAAGATTGTTCCCTGTTATAGAGAAAGAACCCGATGGAGATGTGTTATTCTGGAACGATCGGACTAAACTTTCCCGAGTTGATCTGAAGCGACTGCCCTGACCGATATGGTTTACCTTTCCCGGCATGAAATCAGCCGACCCGAGCTAAGTGTTGCCGGTGAATGGCCGATGTGATTGTTCTGATCCGTTACTCGAGTACCTGCCCGATGTGACCTGGCCCGAGATGATTTTGATCGGAGTAAGTTAACTAATTTGCCCGATATGGAACTACACGAAGCTAAGTTGCTGCAATTCCCATTGACGCTATGAACAGACTTGGTCGAGCTGGTCATTGATTGGAGATGTGCCGATGAACCCAGAAATGGCCAGACCCGAGATTGATGCTATGACTCGACATGGTTAAAACAACCAATAGTTTGATTGAGCTGTAACGTTTGGTCCCGATGATTTCTTCCGAAGCTGAATGATGTTGCTGATTGCAATTTATGATCAATTCATCCGAGGTGAAAACTGACGAGATGGTGATGAGCTACATCCGAAGTTTAAATTGATCAGAGCTCGGTCCCATTATGGCAGTTCTGTCCTGAGACGATTCCCTTTGAAATCGAGTTGATGAGACCCGATGATGGTGGTTTCACAAATTTCATCTTCCTGTAATTATCGATGATGAAGACTAGGGATGGAATCCACGTCCTGGCTAAGAGAATCGCTGCACCAACAAATCAATTGAGTGAATAGCCGAGAAGAGCAACCGTATCATTCAATTCAAGACATAGAAACCTCAATTGAAACGAATCAGGAAGTTCCCCCAAACTCAATAATTCCAAAATAACTTGGATGGGTTTGTGAAACGAGATCTGTTAACAGTAAATACCCGATTAAAACTGAAATCGAGTTAAGATTGGGAAAGAAAATTCAGTTTTTGCTCAAGAACAAAACCCCAGTTTTCATAAGAAAGTGCTTTGGAAAATCTTTTAACTTGAAACTTCCACATCTCAATGTTTAAGGACAAATAAAGAGAATATCAGGGAGAAGATTGTTCCTGTTTAGATTTATGATTCGCTGGGCTTCGATTTTGTTGAAGTTTTCTCCAAGCTCGTATCTGGCTTTGCACGCAGAACCTCCAGTATTTTCTCCTCTCAGTTTTGTCGCCTGTTTGTTGTCTGAAGATAACTCTCTCTAGATAAAGTTCCATATTTAACCTTTACACTTCAGTCTCCGCAGTGGATAGATCGGTAATCACTGAAACTACTTCAAAACTAAAAGCAACAGAAGGCTCTCAGTCCGCTTAGTCGACGCCAGAATGTAGTTGCTAAAAATATAACAACCACACCCAATGAAACCTAGTACCAAAGATAAAGATCTACCAACAAGTGAGAAGCAAAGTGCATCAAAGCAAACATGAACACGAGGGTTTTTTACGTGGTTCGGCCATTAATGAAGCCTACATCCACGGGTTTCACTATGATCGGAAGTGTTACATACCAACTCCATTAAAGGGAATAGGGTTGTTCTTAAGTTCTAGGTTCTGGGAAGAAGAAGAAGGATCCTCCAAACATATCTCTTTCCCTTATAAAGGGTAGGGATGTATATCAAGTTACAATAGTGCCCTTAAGGCTGACTAGTTAGGATAAGATCTAGAGAAGTGGAATTATTTCCTATACAATGTTGTATCTAACCAATGATACTTTTTCTCTAATCTTTGGACACGTGTTCCTTGTATATTTTGCTCCTACAGTATACACATGTATATTCCATCCATTGCAGACTTGATTACATGTGGAGCAATAATTTCACAGAAGTCTTGTGTTTCTATCGGGAGACCAAATACCTTATCTACAATTCATAACAACAAGATTCCGATTAATATAGCCAGATTAGGATTTTTTAGCCTTTAACGCCTCAAGGACTCACATTTTAAACCAAATCCAATTTTAATTAACAACAAAAAAACCACTATAAGTTCCAGTTTCCAAATCATAAAAGCCATCGATATTTATTACCATTGGGATACAGAGCAATTTCATCACCCGTACCCACCTAAAAGAAATTTAAAAAATCTTAATATTAGATTGCATGTATGATAACTGCATAAAAGTAAGTTCATTAAAAAGAACTTACCGATTAGTGTCATAGTGCGCCATTTGACCATTGTTCCAAATAGGAAGGTAAGGGATGCTACAGTACATATCACTAACAACAAATTAAAAACTGATATGTAACTATAGATTAAAATACGCAACAATTTATCATATACCAACAATGAAAATGGAAACAAATCAAGCAAACCGCATAAAAGATGAACAGATACATGTAAAGGAATCACGTATTAGAACTCTCCTTGCTCGTGCAGAATGAGTGATGAGAGTACAAAAACATGATCTTTGCTAGTCTGAATCCAAGGCATGTCTGTGGAGCAAACACATAGAATAGTAAATACACTCTGGAAGGTAGAAAAAGACTCGCTCATTGCAAAGATAGTACATGCCTGAAGTTGTATATTTAGCATAAAAGAACACTTCAACGCATTAAAGTTTGGCAGCCCATTTGACAAAAGTACCAACACCTGCTGATTGTTTAGATCAATAACTTGAGAGATAGACGTTCGGTATCAAACCTCATAACAAACTTACTTTTCAAATCAAAGTACCTTGGTGGGATCAGGATCACTCAAGACTATTTCCAGCATTAGTGTCAGAGTCAAACAAAGTTGTGGTTGCAAGCTTTCAATATCAGATCTCCACTACCACATCAATTCGCATAAAAAACGAACATAATCATGAAAAGTAAATAGACAACAAAGAAATCTTCATTGGATTTTCATATATGATCAATGTTTTGCAAAGGAACAAAAATAATGGGTCTTACCTCAAGTCCCAAATCCAATGTGATAACTGTAGTACTGTGAATTCAAAGGAAGTTTGTTGTTACTATCTGCAACCAATAAGTTCCAACAGTTGTATAGAATTTTCAGAAATATTTAATGAATAAATAAAACAAAACAACAACTTTCTAAATAATCAAAACATTTCACTACAGCAATTTCATTGATGTTAAAAAAAATAGAATGAATTGAAAACCTAAAATTGAAAATCATGGTGTAAATACACTATTTCAACGAAACCTAAAACTCAACAAAAGAGACACTCAAATGAATATGGATGGGTAGATCAGACCTGGAGAAAGAGATGGAAACCTCAGCAATACGAAACAACCCATTGGATTTGATCGAAAGAAGTGATGAGTTGTCTTTCTTTGCCAAATTTGTGTTAACCCGTTTAGTTATTTTTTTCTATGTCAGTTAGATAAACCTAATTAGATAGTGGGGGGTGGTGGTAGTTGCAAAGAGTAATGGAGGCCTGGAGGGCGTACGTAAGTTGAGTACAGGGTGCAAACATATATCTTTGGTGGGGCTAGCTAGAGTGAAGGAGAAAGCTATGTTTTGCAATACTCTCACCATATTAATCCACATCATCAAAAAGTGGGGCCAGAATGAATGAGAATTGAGTATTGAGTTTTAATTATCATCTTGTTGGATGTGCTGCTTCCTATACATGGGCATTTACGTTTGATTCGTCGCAGGAAGCAGCAGCCCAGTATTTACCGATTCGATTAGACGGGAAAACGTGATGGGACATTTCCGGACATGACACGTCGCCTTCCCAATCGGAAATCTTGGGAATGGACTCATGGGCCAGAAACTAAGACCAAGGGGGCCGATATGGCGGGCTAAACCAAAAATATATGGCGGGCTAAAAAGGTTTTAATGCAGTTTTTAAAATTTTACGAGGGCTAGAGCCAAGGTTAGTCAATCCTTGGTATCATTCCTAAATGGACTTCTGAGAAATCCGGGATGAAAGATACATCTTGTGTCGCGTTTGCCGTGTCATTTGGTGATGATTTATCCGTCATTAGCGTTTTATTTTATCTAGTGTAAATTGATTATTTTTTTTTGTTTTTTTATAAAAGAAAGGGTTATATTAAATATTAAAAGAGAGAAAAAACAAATACAACAGTAAATAGAGCAATTACATTTTCATTAGCTTTTCCCAATGACTTGTTGTGTTGTTTGTTTTTTTTCCTACAACACAATGGAGTCATGAAATTTGGCTTAATGCCATACAACACCTTTTGTATGCACCAAAGCTGGCCTAAACTAAGTGTGAGGTTAGAAACAAACAAGACTTATATGCATAGTTTGTGCCTATATATAATCTCAGATGCAGAAAATGAATTACGTGCCTGTCATAGTAGCATTTTATAATTTATAATTAAAAATTATGATTTTTATATGATAATGAAAATTTACAAGTTAAGATTAAGATATTAGAGGAAACTGAGTTCTCATAACGCTCACAAACAAAAATGGTCTTTATGAGATAGTTAATGAAACCTAAAGACAAGAATGCTTGGAAGATAAATGCTCCAACATTTGTGATCAAGGAATATGGGCCGGGGTACTTATTTTAGTCTCACTTATGGATTAGATGATGATAAAAAAAAAATTGAACAATATTGTAAGTGAATGTCCGAAAGGAAGAATTCATAGTTATTTTTATTGCTTTTTCTTTCTGTTCTTGTTTTCTTTTATCTAGAGGTGTAAAACGTGCCGGCCCGGCACATCCCGGCACACGAAATCGCGTGCTTCACGTGCCATGTGTCGTGTTGTGCTGTGCCAATGATTTAAACGTGTTGTGTTTTACTAGTCAAAAGCTAAGCACAGCACAGCCCACGGGCACAACACACGAATAAACGTGTTGTGCCGTGTTAGCGCACATGTTATACACAATTTGAAATCGCTTAATGTATACATTAGTCGGACATTATCACGAGAATATAAATAGACAACATATCATTTGAAATTATTTCAAGTAAAATTAACAAGTTTATTCAATAAAAAAAATAGCCGATAAAATATAAAATTGGATCATTGTCATGTAAATTAATGTTCTAGTCAAATATAGGTAACGATATTGGAATATATTTTCCAAATATTAACTTTTGTGAATAGTTTTTCTTTTTGTTTCCGGCTTATGCTTCTCGAGAAGCAACGACACTTTTAAATTGTCCCGAGTTCTGATAAATTGTCCCGAGTTTTGTTTCCGACTTGCCTATTAGTATTTGTGGCTCAGTAGACTGGTTGGTTAGTAAGCAGCTCCACACTTCTGATAAATGATTTTTTTTTTTTAAATCGCAGTGGGTTGTAACGGCGAGGGGTAGGATTGTACAATATCAAACTCAAACGTTGTCCCGAGTTAAATCGGATAAGAACCCCATAAAAACTTGAGAACCCCATAAAAACTTGAGAACCAACCAAATGAATAAGAACCCCATTTCTCCTCAAAACCCTAGATTTTTTTTTTTTTTTTTTTGATTCAATTCGCACTTTCTTCCGTAATTACTTTTTCAGTAATCAAGGATTTCATCATGGGGAATTTTAATAATCTTCCGAAGGAGATTATGTTAGAAATTCTAACGGCTTACTCTTTGAAATCGGTTTTGGTCTGCAAATTGGTTTGCGTTGACCTTGGAGAGACGTTGTTCGTCACCCATCCTTTTCACGCTTGCACTGAGTCGTCTTCATCATGATGATTCTCGTAAGTTACTAAGTTTTGTTTTCTTAAGTTGTGAACATGAGCTTGAAGAATTTTATTATGCCGAGTATGATGAGAATTGCCATGAGGTACCCTTTAGTAGGAATACAAGAATCAATTTAAGTCCTCCGTTTAACAAGCATACTTATTCATTAGTTGGTTCATGCAATGGTTTAGTTTGCTTGAATATATTTGATAGGGGTAATTGTGGACCTTCTTATATCTCAGTAATCCAATTACCAGAGAATATGTTATCCTTCCCTAATTGGATAGACAAGTCTTTGGTGGTCTGGATATGGTTATAGTCATTTGACCAATGAGTACAAGGTTGTCAGGATATATGTCTGGGGGAAATTCAAATGTTGGGATCATTCAGGTATACACTCTTGGCGGTGGCGGTGGATGGAGAAATGCGGGTACAATGGACATCAATATGAACAATGTTAACATTAGTGATGGTGTGTTTGCAAATGGAGTTCTGCATTGGGTGGACAGCAAGCAACCATTATTCTTGCTTTCCATTTGGCTGAGGAGAAGTTTAGTAAATTTTCATCACCACCGCCTTGTTCCACACGAGCTGATGATCCATATTTAGTTGTTAGTCTAGAGATTTTGGGTGGTCTTTTAAGTGTTATTTATTATTACAAATCTGGTGGTTGTGATATATGGTTATTGAATAAGAACAAAGATAATAATGCCCTCACTGGAGTAAAGAGTTTAGTTTCAACAGTTATATAGAGCAGCCACTTGATTTTACGAAGAGTGGTAGGCTTCTGTGCTACTGGCATAGCAGAATTTATAGTTATGATAAAAAAAAATCATCGGCTAAAATGGATGTGGATTTTGGCAAGTCTATTTCTCAAGCAGTCCAACACAAGAATACCTTTGTTTCATTAAAAGTATTAGGAGAAAAAGATACAAAAACAATGGGATCCGGTGAAAGAGCATGTTCAAGGGAAGAGGAGAATACATTATAAACCGATGAAACCGCAGTAACTAAGAGATTTTGTAAGTGTGATGATAATAACCTTCATTGAAATTCTAAGCATTTTCTGAATCTAAATAATAGACAATATGTGCAGATATTATATCTTGTATGAGTTACTCTCGTAGCCATGGTTTAAAAAGGCGTTTGTGGGGCGCGCTTTTGGGCGCTTTTTTGCGCTTCAGGTCCTAGGCGCTTCTCGAGCGCCGCTTTACGAATTGGCTTATATTAGAAAATAAAAAGCTGGCCTTTGAAGCCCAATAGGGCTTGTTTCACATTTTCTAACTAAATACTAATAAATGATAAATCTAATTTATGGACCATGATGATCATGATAACGATGACTGTCTACATGATGATATGAATGATACAGACATTGGTGGCTATATATTTAAACAACTCTTGGGTAGAATAGGCAGAATCAATATGCCATATGCTTAGTTAGTTTAATTATTCCTTTTATTATGTCTGAACTTCGTAGTTTTCTTTTATTTGGTTGACAACAACTTATTTAAATATTTTAAAAAGCTCGCTTTCGCTTTACGCTTTCGCAGCGCTTTACGCTTTAGTATGAGAGCGCTTCGCCCCACGCTTTCGCTTTTTAAAACCTTGCTCGTAGCTTTTTGTTGCTATGTTTATTGTACATTCTGTGATCTACTTTGCTTTTTCTTGAAACTTATATCTTTTTATTAACAATTTAGAATACAAAGTCTGAATAGTGTGTGCAACAGTGCAGGAAATATCGCCAAAAAGCAGAGCTTTCCCAGTAGTCCTAGGCTCCTACGGGTCTAGGAAGTCATTTCTATTCTTAGTTCTGAGCTGCTATCCTTATTAGTGCTGTCATTTTGAGATTTAGTGGGCGATTTTGTGTTGCGGCATTTGTTAGGTTGAAAGAAAAACAATGCTTTGGATAGGAACAACATATAATTGTCTCCATTAATCAGTAAATGTAACAGAAATTTCTGACACTAGGCAGGCAAAACCTCGTCGTATGCAAAGGGAATGATGCTGTTTAGAAAGAAAGAGAGAGATAGGAAATAAAAACACCCATGTACTATATGCACATGGACAGTTTTTATCAAAGGCTCTTAATTCCGTTCTATCTTATATACTATCTCTCCGTTCATCTCTTGTTGAGCCATGCTCGTAATCAACTCCAATTTTGATTTGAGCAGATTAAATTGATGTAGTTGTTCACAGTCAACATGATAGTAGCTAGCAAGAAATTCCGAAAAAACCTATCTCAACACCCAATTGTTTATACATGTTTGGTCTGGGTATAAATTATAACCATTGAGTTCAGCTGTTGAGCTTAGATTTGTTTTCACAGAAGCCAGACAGGATACCTCTCACTTGTCTACCATTTGTGTGAGAAAGATTACTGTGTATGCAAAGATTATTTAGGAGGATTTTGGCGTCCTTTTTGACTGGCTGAGTTCACCCACTTTATGTAACATACAATATAAAATAGAGTTTTCTTCTCTCGCTGAAATGAGGAGAAGTTGAAAATGCACTTAAAGTTTGGGGGTAGTATGGTGCAAAAGCAAAGCAGTTGATATGGTACTGGTGAATCTGTCCACACATACATACATACATACGCACAAGCAGTTATCTAGTAATGTAGTGAATATAGACTGCAATAATTTGGTTTTCCTATTTGATAACATGGTACCTTTCTTAAGCATTATTCACCAATGAGTCAGTGATTATTAGGTGTCGATTGATAACTTGTTAAATTTTATTACCTTTCTTCAATCTCACGTTGTCTGGTTTTATTTTGGAGTTGACCTATCTTGCTTTCATATTGTACATTTTGCTGGCGTTCACTAAGAATGTCATGAATCATTAACGGATTTGTTTACGTATCAAAAAATATATCCTACACTCATATGCAGGAAAATAGGGAAATAGGTAGCTTTCCTTAGTGTTGCCAGGCCTTTGAGTATTTGATTCTGAGCATCATTTTTGACTGGCAGCGACACACCCATTAGGTGTTATTTTTGGTGGATCAAAAGACCCATCCTGATCTCGGTTGTGGTTTCTGAGTTTCAGGGGACAGAAGCAAGGGTTAAGTTTGCTAGGAGACTGAATAACAACTTTCTAGCGACTCTAAAGTGGCTTTGACTGAAACCACGTCACAACAAATTGCCTAATTCTATGTTGTTATCTGGAATTTCATATAGCACGGCTCAAGCAAATAAATCCCACAATCCCATTTGACTAATTTGTTTGTCTGTGGTGTTAAGAAATTTTATTACTTACTGGGGCTTATCAAGGTGTGTATGCCATTTTAATTTTTTATCTCCTTTGTTGATGGGTACGTCATTGTTAGATGATGTCTAGGAACACCTGCTTGGTATGTGGATCTTAAACCCTAAATAGTCCTAATTTCTTCATGGCGTTTTTCTCAGGTGTTAGCATTAGAGCCGCATGGTATATCCCTAGGTGCTTCAGTTTTAGTCTGGTGATATACTGACGTTAGGCACGCTTGTTGATTTTTCTGGTTGTTTGATCCAACTATACGAATAATTTATCAGCCATGAGGTTTCATATCACAATTGTTAGTTTTTTACACCTGCACGGATCCTAGTAGTGTCATTGATTTTATCCGTCTGTTAGTTTTATCTTTGGGCACTGATCATTTGAGTGCCGCTGTTTGTTTTTTCGTTTTTTCTTTTGTGCATCTTTTTTTGTTGATTAATTACATAGTAAGAGCTTATCAAAGTGATTTTATTTGGCATTGCAGTATTTGAGAAACAGATGCTGCTTTGATGCAGTAGAGGTGAACCCACACATTCTACTCCAAATTGTTCATGCTTACTGACGGTTCAAGCAGGCGAAAATCTGGTTTCTGTATATAATTCACTTCAAGCTCTCCAAGTTAAGGAATATCTCATATGCGGACCGCTGCCGTGGATTCCAAATCCTTGGCATCCCGAATGCTGTTGCGTCCTTTAGACTGCGATTTTGTGAATTTTTTTTTTTTATTCTTATTGCAAGTTGTAAACCGTTTTTTTTTTTAACCCGAAAAAATACACTCGTATGTTTTTACCCGAAAAGTTAGACTGTGTCAATAATAGTCCATGGCCGTGTCCCAATCCGTTTCTAAAAACATGAGAACCAAATCCGTTTACCATCTGTCTCTGATTTCCAAACCAAACCCAAATTCTCTTTCAAAACCCTATAAAAAGTAATTAGCAGTTCAGTTTAATCTCCGTCTCTCTTTTGTACCACCATTAATCTTCTCTAATCAAAAGATTTGATCATGGCTATCTTTAACGATCTACCAGAAGAGATCGTACTAGAAATATTAACTAGGTTACCTATTGAATCTGTTTTGAAGTCAAAATTAGTATGCAAATCATGGAAAGATGTTGTTCATCTTCCATCATTCTCTCAGTTGCACTTGGATCATCGTCTTAATTCTGCTGCCGATACTGGTGAGTTAGGTTCTATTATTTTGAAATCGCTAAACGAATTTTATTACGCTGAGTATGATGAGAATTGTCTTGAGACTAGAACAACAAGGTTGGATTTGAACCTTCCATTTAAGAATCATTATGATTTTGTTAGTTCATGTAATGGTTTAGTTTGCTTCCGTTCATGGTCTACAAAATACAAATTTGATCATTATTCTGGACCTGCTTATATCTGTAATCCAATCACCAGAGAATATGTTATCCTTCCTGAATTTGAAGGAAAATACTGGTGGACTGGATTCGGTTATAGTACTTCGACCAATGAGTACAAGGTTGTTAGGATATATGTGCCCGAGGGAGATTCAAATGTTGGGATCGTTCAAGTATACACTCTTGGCAGTGGCACTGGATGGAGAAATGCAGGAACGATGGATGTTGATATGCAATATGTTAGAAGATGTGTTGGTGTGTTTGTAAATGGAGCTCTTCATTGGGCGAACTACGAAGGAACCATTGTTCTTGCTTTCCATTTGGCTGATGAGAAGTTTGATCAACTTCCATCACCACCACCTTGTTTGACACGAGATGCTGTTCCATATTATGTTGTTACAATAGGGGTTTTAGGTGGTTTTCTAAGTGCTACTTATGGTTACAAAGCGGGTGATTGTGAAATATGGTTATTGAAGAAGAGTAAAGATAATGATGACTTCAGCTGGAGTATAGAGTGTAGTTTCCACAGTCATATACCTCGCCGGCAATATGAGTTGACAAGGAGTGGCTGGGTTATGTGCTATGAAAATTACAAAATTCGTAGGTACGATCCAAAAGCTTCATCTGCCAAAATGGATGTGAATTTGGGCATGCCTATTTCTGATGCAATCCCTCACAAGAATACTTTAGTTTCGTTGAAAGTATTAGGAGAAAAGGATACAAAAACAATGGAAAGAGCAAGTTCAAGTAAGGAGGCCGAAAACAGTGATAAACTGAAGAAGCCGTTGAACAAAGTAAGGGGTCTCACTCGAAGAATTTTGAAATCCATCAATTTGAAGAAATATCTCTAGGTAAGTATAAACTAATCCTCTTCATTAAGAATTACTTTTTTTCAATGTTGCTATGTTAATTGCACAATTTGCTAGGAAATCTTGATGGAGAAATGTGGTGCTTACTTTGGTAAACTTGTTTTGTTTATGAAAACAAAGTCAGCGAAGTATAGGCAGGAACAAACGAGTGCTTTCCTGATGGTCTTAGCCTTCCCAGACGTTTATTTGGTTCTTACTTCTCAGCTTAATGTTAATTACAAGACTGTTATTTCAAATTTAATTAGTACGTGATTTTAAGTCTCTAAATTAGTTCAAATGAAGTAATAATTTTCTGCTATGTGCCACCCTAGAAACAGTGGGGAAATTTCTGGCACATAGTAAAAAATTTAGGCTTATGGATGTTAAACCTTTTGCTCCTTACGATAAACAGAAACTAAGCAGCTCTATGTTGTTAGTTATTAGGATACACATGGTCTATATCATTATGATCCAAAGCATTCTTTACATTTTTAAGCATTTTTTGAGTATAATTTCATTTATGAATTACTCTTATTTATATTGCTCATTTGGTTATCTGCTTTAGTTAGTAATGCTAACTTTGGCGAACTTATTTCCTTCTAAACGAAATTAAAATGGAGTCTTAGAAGGATGTCCAGGAACTATCATGGAAAACTGAGAGGTTTTCAATAGTCATAGGCTCCTAACCTTCTAGAAAATCTATTTGATTCTTAGTTCTCAGCTTATGTTCTTCCATTGTTGTCATTTCGAGATTTATTGTGTCATCCTGAGTTGCTGAAATTGTCAAGTCGAAGAACAACAGTGTTCCTGGATGGGAAACAACAGAAAAATTGTCTTCGGAAGTCGGTATATATCATAAGAATAGTGAACACTAATAGGTACATTTTGCAACTCCTAATTGTTTGGAAAAGAGAGAAACTTTCAGTATTACTATGATTGAAATTTAGAATATTCATCTCCAGAAATGTAGTGAATGTAGGTATTACATAGCAGAAGTAACAGCAGTGAAAGGAATATGTCGACGTGTACGTACACATATCAGCAATCACATTGTCTGATTTCATTTTTGGTTTGACATATCTTTCTTACTCTGCATATTGCTGGTGTTCAGTAAGAATATTGTGGATAGTTTCCTGGTTTTGGTTACGAGGGAAAAAATGTAAAATACATTCATACGTGGGAAAAGATCAAGCTTTCCTCAATGTTGCAAGGCACTTCATATTGGACTGGCAGGGGACCAGTTAGGTGTTACATTTGGTGGCTCAAGACCCATCTGATCTCTGTTGTGGTTCTGGAATTGCAGGGGACAGAAGCAAGCATTAGTTTGCGAGGAGGCTGTATCAGTGAGCCAATGCTTTCTGGTGACTCTAAGATTAGAGTCGGTGAACTATGGTGTGAATCACCTGTACTGACCTTAAGTTATCACTACAAGCAATAGTTGAGTTACTGAATTCTGAGTACAGATTTCGAAACTATTTTCAGGTGTTACTGAATTCTGTTGATAGTTGAGTTAGTAATATTAATTCGGTGATTATTTTAATATTTTGAGAAATAATGGCCAGTATTGCAAATCAGGGACGTTTTACTTCAACTCGGGTCCCGTCCATAGAGTAACTGGCATGTTAGAATGAACTTCTGTCTTGTCGAGATTTCAATACCTAAAACTAAGAAATCCTTCCGAGGCGCCAATGCGGCGCATGTCAAACTGCTATAGTCTACCAGTTTCGACTAGTTGTTTTTGAGCGTCTGCGGAAATTTTAAGCACAGTTATCAATTTTATTTTATTTTTGTTATATCTCGTTCTTGGTTTGTTTGTTATCTTGCTAGGGCTAGATATACTGACCGAGGTGCAACAGTTATATTTTTTAGCCCCACGTATTCTGAAATCATGGTTGATGCTCATTTAATCCATCTTCGAACGATCACGAGGGAGTACTGTATACCTTTTTAACAACAAACAAACGGGAGTTAAATGAATTTCTTCTGCTCCGTATTATGTAGCGTAGATAATAAACTTCCGTATTAGATAATAAACTGCGATAATGATCACTTCTAGTCAAGACCTCCGATCATTATCGCAGTTCACTCTAACATCTTAAAAATTCATATAAAGTATAAAATTGCCTTTGTATTTGACCTCACTTTGGGGCGTACTCTCGGAATCCAATCAGCGGGTGATTAATCTTTATATCAGTTTCTCACTCCATTTTGGTGGTCAATCCGTTAAAACATTAATCACTTCAAAAATATTTTGTATTTGCATGTTACGAGGGACTTAGACCTATTCCTATGCATATGTCAAGCAGTTAATTTTGCCATTTTAGCACTCACTCTGGGAATGCCAAAGAGCCAAACATATTTGCTTATGTGTCAGGAATAACAGATAGGCATATACGGAGGAGTCTAACGAGCGATAAAGTGACCATTGTTGGATGGTCAAATATAATCTAATATTTATGTCAACTTAATTCGAACTTTGAATTAAGAATTAAGTTTGAATTAAAATGTACAATATTGTTTCGCACGTGCATACGCACATGCAATCTGGTATGTATAAGTTTAAAAAGTGAAATTACTGATATACCCTTATATAATATAATTTCCATCACTTGTGTGGGTATGGATTAAGGGCAAAAGGGTCCAACGAAATTTGCAGTTTCATTTGCTACAGTGCCTAAGGGGTCTTCCCTTTATATAATAGAATATATATTCTAATAGACTTAAAAAATAAAAGTTTGGGACAATGTTCTTCAACTTGTTTATCTCTTTTATTTAACAAAACTTCCAATCAATGCGCTCATGAACGATTTTTCTTTTGTTTATCTTCTTCTTTGTCTTCAAATTTGTTTTGCCTTGAATTTTTTTACCTTGAATTTTTCTTTGCCTTTTGTTAGTTGCAGTTTTGATTTGGCTAACATCCAAAACTTGAAGACTTCCTTGCTTTTTACCCATTTCTTTATAGTTAATATATTCTTAAAGACACCTTCAAGCACTACTCTAGAAAAATCAAGTTGCGTTGCCGAATCAAGCTAGGTTTGAAATTGTGTCATTCCGGAAAAATTGAAAAAATAAACTAGAATGAGAAAGAGAGAAATACAAAAAAAAATATATAAATGATGTAACTTTTTAGTTTGAAATTTACATGTTTATAGGAGACAAAGAACTAACTGCCGGCGCCAGACTTTATATTGATAAATATTCATTGTAACGTCGGCGATAACGATTTTATCGCAATCGATATAATATATTGCGTTTGCTAGAAACTCCATCCTCTGTGGTTTTCCAGTAGCCTCTGGAGCCAGTTGGAAATGGTACGTACATAACTAAACACCCTTGTTATACACCGGCTCCGCCCATGATCAGAATCCCATTCATTGTAGTATCTTCACAGTTTACTCCAACATCTTAGAAATTTACGTAAATTAACTTTATATTTTACCTTATTTTTGGGGCGCAATTCAGAAATCCAATCGCTAGTCTATTAACCTTTTATAGCACTTATTCACTCCATTATCATGGTAAGTCGGCTAATACATTAGTGACTCCAAAAATATTTTGCATTTGTATGGTATGAGTGACTTTCCCCAAATAACAAAAAAATTATTTAAGCCTTATAATGCAGATTTTAATTTAAGCCTTTAGCAAAAACCTAATATCACACTTTGTTGTACCATAATTATACACCGGAAGTTCCATGTTTACATTATATGGAATTAGCGGTGGAACCAGCATTTTATAGTGGAGCCCAGAAAAATTATTATTCAATTTTAGGCCTGTGTGAGTCTCTGTGGCAATTATTGTTATCCGGAAAATGGGTCATATGGCCACAGTCCCCTAAAGGTTGGTAGCATTGGACTGCTAAAGTATGTGTGTGGGTGAAATAGACATCTGAAAAAAATAATTAAAACAGACCATTATACCCTCTCTTCTTCTTCCTTATCTTTTCTGAAATCACGAACCACTCTTCTTCATTATTTTCATCATCAAAACCAGAAGCTCCCTCCAAGATCTCCACCATCATCATCGACAGAAAAGAGCACCATTATCACCACCACAAACACCGATTCCTAACTCTACCAGATTCACCACCGTCGCCACTATAAACTCCAATCCCAAACTCTCTCAGATTTACCATCATCGCCATCACCAATACAACAAGATCACAGATCGTCGCTATCACCCCATAATGAACTCCATCACCATATTTACTCACCACCAACAAGACATGATATGTCTATTCTCTCAATTTTATTATCTGTATTAGCAAAAAATACGAATTGGGTTTCTGAATTTACACCACCATTACTAACGCCGTCACTAATTTTAATATAATTTCTAACCCAACCAGTCACAAATTCTACCATAATCATCACCGCTGTTTTTTTTTAATAACTTTTTTTTCTAGATTCGATCTAAAAAAAGTTCCCCAATTTTGGATTCATCAATGTTTACACTGGATGCACCTGGGTGCATCTTGTGTTATTGGTAGATGAATCTGTTTCTAACATAATTATACCACCTACATTTGAGTTAGTGTTGTATTCCATTCACTTTTACACTGAAGCACCCAGGCACATCCTACGTTATAAATTTATTTCTCATCTTAGTTATCATTTGTATTGCAGTTTATCGTTGATCCAACCATGTTTATACAGGATGCACCTGGGTGCATCTTCTGTAATTTGTGATTGAATTAGAACTTACACTGGATAAACCTGGGTGCATCTTGTTTTGTTCGTGATTGAATTTGAGTTTACTCTAGATGCACCTGGGTGAAGTTTGTGTTATTGTTGGATATACCCAGGTGCTTCTTATGTTATTGCTTATTGTACCTGGGTGCATCTTGTGTTAATTACTTGATAAACTTGAGTTTCATATTTATAAATGCAAATACATTAAATTTTAGTTCTTGATCTATCCAGGCGCATCACGTGTTGGATTGCGACGACATCATAGACACCAAATCAACATCACCGACAATAGCGCCATCGTCTCCACCACCACCCCATCTGCAAAATTCTTTCTCAGTATCTTTCTCCGCCACCAAAAGCAACAACACTAGCACAATTGGTAGCGCCACCACCATTGACAGGTGCATCCTCCTCTATTTTCTTTTTCTCAACCATCTTCATTACCACAAAATATCATCACCACCACCACCACCTACATATTCATCATCCTCTATTATCTTTTTCTACCATCAAAACACCAACACCAGTATCATTGGTACCATCTCCACCATCGCAAGGTCCATCTTCTTCATCTATCATCTTCTCAATATTTTAATATAAAGCAGTGTCACCGTTAACGTTAACGGTTGCAGCGACCTTCCTTATCTTCTCAAACATCACGACATCAAATTCCTCCCTAATTCCACTTCCTTGGCTTGAGATTAGAATTAAAAGGTGCTACCGATGGCGGTGGTGTTGGTTACAGTAGGGGATATCTTTTGGTGACGGTGGAGGCATTCGAGTAGTGGCGGTGGAAGCTGGTGTTGGTCATGGTGCCGATAGTGGATTTCATAAGGAAATGATTTCTACTGAGAAGAAAAGAAACGAACAAGTTTGAGATTTTTATTCTTAGATCTATGGGTATAAAAGTAACTTAACACTACCTAAATTAATTTTAGTTTGGGTGAAATATCCAAATAGGATACTAGAACCTTGAATTTGAATCCATGGTTATTTGAACCAGAGCCATATTTTGTTTGTCTTATACACCCAGAAATTCAAATCTAGGGCCTATTTAACCAAAAAAACTATTATCGGATTAACTTTACCCATTTGCTTCGCATACATATCATGCCATCAAAAGGACAAATGAAGTCGCTATCCTCATTCTTCATGTCTTCTTCATGTCGTCCCAGACACATCCATGTCCATCACATGTAATAGGAGTGTGAAAATAGGGCTTGTAACGCTTGTTACCACATCACATGTAATACTCCCGACAAAATGCCATGGTATCAAGTTCATCACTACAAGCAGCAGCTTTGGCTATTTCTTGGAAATGTGGTGCAACAAATTATACATGGATACTGACTTTAGACTCTGAGCATTCATTCCTCAATAATGCCTGATCCAGCGGGAATGAAATCCCGTAAAATCAACTGCGCCTGAAACAAAACCTGTGGATGATGAGTGGATCCCACAGTAGAAGTCGCTATCCTCATTCTTCATGTCTTCTTCATGTCCGTTTTAGGTCGTTTTGAGCTTCTTTTTCTTTTTTGATTGGAAATCACATACACAGAGCTAAGCTTTTGTACAAGATGACATTTGGATCACAAGCGGACTCAGCAACACAAGCAAAGTTATATACTTATATATGAATGCAGTTAAAGTACACTAGAAACTCTTTTAATTAATACTCGATTATTTAATAAATTCTCTTAAATAATATTTTTGGCCTGTCCTCGGCCGGGGGACAACGTGCCAAATTAATAATTCGCTATAATTATAGGATAATATATTTTTATTACCTATATAGACCCCATATGAAATATAAATTAATAATATGCATTATATATATACAATACATTAATGATTTACGAAGACTTATGATTCAATTGTTTTTTTTTTTTTTTTTGCTAAAAACAATATCACATTTAATTTATCTCTAATTTTTCTTAATATTGTAAGAATTTTTTGGTGTTGTTATCTCATAGCTCAGCAAGAAATTATTCAATGTGATTGCCACTTTAATAGCCTCGTTTCGTGAAGGGGGCTCTATTGTAGAACTTTCATCATTATCTTCCACATCTTTATCAGTTCCCATAATGCTCTTGGTTATTTCTTCATCAGTCCACAATTGTGTAACTTCATTTTTTTCTTCCGGATAATTTAGGATATCTTCGACATTCATTGAATTGCGATAGCCCAACTTCTCGATCAAATTTTGCAAGTCTTAAGTGATTTCATTGTCTGTATGTTCATCCAAATTGTCTAAACTTGTGTTATCTGTTGATCGAAGTTTACAATGAAGAAAGCAATTTGCAAGTGTACTTGTACGAACATCGGTAGTCCATGCTGCAATCGCAAGACTCGTTGCATATAATTTTTTTTTTTTTTTTTTTTTATGGATTTGACTCCCCTAATTCATAGCCTTCCAAAAGACCTCTACAAAGTCGATGACAATAAGGCATTTTAAAACCTCGTATAATCCCTACTTCACAAGGTTGAACTTTTGAAGTTGTGTTTGGTACATTGTCTTATTCAAAGTGACCGAAATATGATACATTAAAGATGGTTTTAACCTTGACATCATTTACAATGACAGAAATATGATACATTGTCTTGGTCAAAGTGATCCTGCTAAACCTAGATGGCTTTTATCTTGTGTGTATGGTTCTCCTTACCCACAAGAGCGTCAGCAGCAATGGAACCTAATTAGAGATGTTTGCAATACTTATGATATCAATGCACCTTGGGCCTTAATAGGTGACTTGAACATTACACTTCATGAGGAAGAAAGATTTAGAAATAATGGGTCTAGCTCATTCTCACCTATAGCTAGTGATATTATTCATAATGTTGGCCATAGTGATTTAGGATATCATGGTAATCCTTTCACATGGACTAGCAATAAGCACGGCATAGGTACAATCCGATCTAGATTAGATAGGGTTTCAATTAATTCAGATTGGTTGCTTTCTTTCCCTGAATCTTGTCTTAAACATATACCTTTTCTAGCTTCTGACTATTGTCCTGTGATGTTAGACTTGTCTCCGAATGATGTTTGTAGTGCTAAAAACTGGAAATTCTTTGAATGTTGGCTAAGAGATAACACTTGTAAGGATCAAATCAACAAGTCTTGGTCCAACCAATTCCGTGGATCTGATGGGTTTGTGCTTGATAAGAAGCTTTCAACAACAAGAAGGGATCTCCTACTTTGGAACAGAAACAAATTTGGCAATATAGAAAATAACATTAAATCTCTGCAGCAAAAACTAGAACATCTTCAACACCCAACTTCAAATGGTGTAGACAACACAAAGCTGGTTCAAGAAGTTGAACATGAGATTGAAGAATGACACAAAAGAGAAGAAATTTTCTACAGGCAGAAATCTAGAGACACTTTCTTTCATGAGGTGGACCAAAATAAAAAACATTTCCATCTCCAAGCCAATAAGAGAAGGGCACGGAATAGAATTGAATCACTCAAAAAACAAGATGGAAGCTGGTGCAGTGGAAGAAATCAACTTGAAGAATATCTTATCAGTCACTTCAAGAACATTATGACCACCTCAAATCCGCAAGACAATGAAGACTTGTTGAATCTACTGCCTCCATGCATCACTGATGAAGATAATGCTTTTCTTACTAAAGTCCCTGATGAAGCTGAGATACATAACACTCTGAAACAAATGCATCCATGGAAAGCACCGGGCCCAGACGGATTCCCATCGGGTTTTTTTTTAATCAAATTGGAGCACTGTCAAGACTGATGTCATTAATATGGTTCAGAGATTTTTTCGTACAGGTAGATTACTGAGGAAGATAAACAAGGCGAACATGTGTCTTATACCAAAATGTAAACTACCACAGATGGCTGGGGACTACAAACCGATAGCTCTTTGCAACTCAACTTACAAGCTAATCTCCAAGTTACTTGCCAATATATTGAAGATACAACTCGAAAAGATTATCTCACCCATGCAAGCGATACGTACCGGGTTGACAAATAGGAGATAATATCACCCTTGCCTAAGAATTAATTCATTGCATGAAGAGAGTCAAATCCAAGAAGAAATATATGGCATTGAAACTCGATATGTCGAAAGCGTTTGATCGAGTCGAATGGTCATTCCTTGTCAAAGTCATGTAGAAACTGGGATTTAATAACAAGTGGTGCGATCTAATTCATGAGTGTGTTAGTACTTCTGGAATTCATATACTTCTAAATGGAGCTCCTTGTCAATCTTATAAACCATCTCGTGTCATACGGCAGGGTGATCCTATATCACCATATCTATTTCTTTTAACAATGAAGGTCTTTACAAGAGCTTTAGCTAAGGCAGAAATGGATGGGAAAATTCATGGAATAAAAATCTCGAGAAAAGCACCACAAGTAAGTCATCTCCTATTTGCGGATGACTGCTTAGTCTTTGCAAGGGCTGACATTCGAATGTCACTAATATTCTACAAGTCATCAAGTCGTTTAGTGACATCTCAGGACAACAAATAAATTTCCGTAAGTCAGGTTATTTTTTTTTTCTCAAAAAATATGCACCCAAGGCTTCGTCATTATCTGCTGGCCGAGAAGTTTAAAGATGAAGAGGATGGAACTTGATGAAAAGTACTTAGGAATTCCGCTTTTCCTAAACAGAAAGAAAACTATATCTTTTTCTTCATTAATCGTCAACACCAAAGGCAGACTGACAAGGTGGAGAGGCAAGTTCATCAATTAAAGTGGAAGATCAATTCTAGTAAAGCATGTTCTCAACACGTTACCATCACATCATATGGGAATTTTCAAAATCCCAGATGCAACTATAAAGGAACTAGAAAAGGTGCAAAGAAACTTTTGGTGGGGCAAAGAAGAATCGAGCGGACTGTTTCTCATCTCATGGCCTGCAGTGGGAACGCAAAAACTGAATGGTGGTATGGGGTTCAGATTTCTCAGAAGCTTTAACTTAGCACTTCTTGCTAAATCTGCTTGGAGGTTGCTGCAAAATGAAGATAAGCTTTGGGCGAAAGCTTTAAAGGAAAGGTACTTCCCAAATACTTCAGGTCTTCACGAAAAAAAGAAGAAAAATTCTACTTGGGCATGGCAAAGTCTACAAGGCAGTATGAAGTTTATTAAAGATCATAGTCTTTGGATTATGGGTAAGGGCAACCTAATATGTACTTGGAAAGATAATTGGATCCAGGGAAAACTTTCACCACCAGTCCCAGCGGTGGAGGTCGACATAGAGAGGGAATATTGTCTTATCTCTGACCTAATAGATCAAGATACAAGATCCTGGAAGGTAAATGTTATTCAATATCTCTTTGTACAAGAAGATCTTTGAAGATTCTGAGACCAAAATACCATTTGCAGGGGAGGATAAGCTATTCTGGACTCTAACCAGAAATGGATTTTTTTCGGTAAAATCGGCTTATAACAAGATTATGGAACTCAAAAATGGTAGTACAGTGATAGATGAAGCTACAACCAATCTCTGGAGAAGACTCTGGAAGATACCAACTCTACCTAGAATAAAACACTTCCTGTGGAAATGTCTTATTGATATAGTTCCATCCAGTGAGAGAATGGCAAGAAATATATATGCACTACACAGGAGGACAATGCTCAATCTGTGAACAAAGCATTGAAACAACTCGAAATTTGCTCTGGGAATGTTCTTTCGCAAAAGCAATATGGTTCACTACTCCAGGAGCAACAAGAAGCATGGTTGATGCAGATACAACAATCCATGACTGGATAACAAGCTGGTTTTCGAATGATTTCAACAATCTGGTTAACGACTGGTTAGTAAAAATGGCTAAAACCCTATGGGAAGTATGGAAAGCAAGGTGTAGAAGTGTCTTTGACAACATCAAGCCAAACCCAGTGGAAGTTATACGGGCAATCCAACTCTTAAATGATAGTACAGGGAAGCAAATGACTCTGAAAGAAGGTTCAGATGTAGCTACTGTGCAGCGCAACACACCTAAATGGCTTCCACCTACTATCCCTTTTCAATCTTTTTGTTGTGATGCATCTTTAAAATCGTAAACTCAATTAAACATCTTTGGCTGGGCACTAATACATCGTGACTTTGCGAGGTAGTTTTGTCAGCGCAAGATGCGAGCACACCAATGGTCTCTTAAATGCCGACGGCCGAAATGCGAGGGGACTTCTTCATGCTATGAAGTATGCGGAAGAATTAGCGATTCGTTTGCATGTTTTGAGATGGATGCGGAGCTAGTTATACGTGCGATCAATGGAAACAACCAAAGTATCGCATGGGAGAATCATGCCATGATAACGGACATGAAGTATATGGTAGCAAAACATCCGAATTGGATATGTAAACACATCAATAGGAAAGCTAATATGCCGGCTGACAAACTGGCAAGGCATGCTAGAACTTTTTACATTTCTCAAGTTTGGTTAAACTATCCTCCAAGTTTTATTGCGGGTGCAATATTGGAGGATACAAACAATGTTAATTCTTCAGATTATAATCAATAAAACCCCCTGTTTTGAATCAAAAAAAAAAAAAAAAAAAAAAAAAAAAAAAGTGAAACACCCAAAAATCTTAATTACTAATAATGTAACAACGTGTACCATCTCGCATGATTATAAATTCAAATTGAGCCTTACATCAAACTAACCCCCCTCTTTGGTAAGGATACATATCCCGATAACACTTGCTCTTGCCAAGAGTTATAGAATTTGTTATGTACTCTTGCATGATGATAAATTCAAATTGAGCCAAAATTACATCAAACTAACCCCTCACTCTTTGATAAGGATACAATGACGGATCCGAGAATTTATGTTTGGGTGGGCTAATTTCTTTTTCTTGAACTCTCAACTTAATTTATGACAATTGCGGTAATAAACTTAAAGCTGAGTATGGGTATGCCACACGATCTCTTTTCCTTGGAGCATAAAGCTTTGAATGAAATTTTTTCACCTTGTAACTAATATTAGGAAGGAATAATTTGCGTATCGAAAATGATAATCCTGATTTATTTAACGGCCGAAGGCCGCCCAATTTTTTTTCTAGTTTTAAAGGTTATTATAGGGATGCAAAAATATTTGGAGTTTGTATATATATACGCATAATAAGTCATGACATATTGTATTTTTGTCTCATGAATACACTGCATTTTAGATTATACATAGATATACATAAAATTGTAGTCACTTCATAGAAGAAAATGAATTTTTGGACAAACACTTGTTTTTTTTCTTTTTTTAAAGGTGGACAAACGCTTGCTTAGTTAAGGACAAGACACCCCCATTTGACACACAGTTTTATTTTATCAAACTGACACGTAACAGGTGAGCCCATTCAATACTTGATTTTAAGAAACATCATGAATACTTGTTTTTCCCTATAGCCTTTGAACGGTTGAGATGTTATTCAAAAATTAATCCATGCGGGACAGGGTTCCAAAATCTTTTGATTTCTTCCACGTAGAATCATATCTTAACAATTAATGGGTTAACTAAAATTTACACCTGGGCTAAATTTTACAAATGTTAAAAATTACACTAACAAAACATCTTTTTAGAAATTTTGGGGTGGGCTTCAGCCTGGGTAAGCCACCCCTAATACTCTCCCTGAAGGATACATATCCCGATAACACTTGCTCTTGCCAAGAGTTATAGAATTTGTTGTGTACTCAAAAGTGATGGAAATCACTGCTTTGATAGAAATATTAGGAAGGTAAAGTTTCCAATTTGACTGGGGCATATTTCTTTATCATACTGATAGCAATTGTAGATCCGCAAACCATGTCACGAGTATCATCTGAAGCAAGCACAAAAAACATCAAAAGGTTATTGTTGATGGGTGAAAACTACTCCTGCAGAATTTGGTAATTTGGGGTGTGGATGAGGAATGAATCTAAACCTTCAACAAATGCCTTTTGCGGTGAGTGCTTGTAGATTCGAGAGATCAATCTGTGCAGTCCGGCCTAAACCAAGAAATGGCCGTTCCGGACTTGTTTCGGTCACAAAGTGAAGGAGATGGGGTTGATCTTAGGGAGGAAGCAAGAAGAAGGTGTTGAGATTGTGAAGGTGTTGGCTTGCTTATGACTTGTAATGAAAGATGAGCAAAGGCTTGCGGTTAATGTAAGGAGGCTACGGATGTTGATTTTTCTGTCTCGTAAATGAACTTGTGTTGTTCTCCGTTATTCCTTGTTGTTGGAAATAGATGGAGAACCTATTTATACAAGTCATTGAGCCTCATTCACGTTTCTCGTGGGAAGTGGAGGTAGTGGAATGATGGAGTAGTGGAGTTGTGTGTCGGTAACACACGACCGGTCTTGCCCACTTTTCTGTTCATCTCTAACCGTCCATGACTTCCTAACACGTTCTTGTGATGGCGCGTTACGACGCGGTGCACGCTGTAAACCGCTGAGACCAATACCCCGATAAGTATCCCCCGATTTGTGACATGATTGATAACCGGAATGTGGATCATGGATCCACGAGAGATAGCATGTAATCTTGAATTGAATAATTGCGTTATTCAGAAAGTCGATACTTGTGAAGTATCGTGTGTATTTTATGTGGAGATTTTGCATTACGGTGTGGTAAAGTGATGGGTAATGACTCGACTAACCAAATAACTCCGACCAGGGTTGTATAACCAAGCTGGTGAAGTCGGACGGATGAGATGATGTTTGAGACACCCATCTGCGACCGTTGATGAAATTAGGGTTTTTAAAGAGGTGCGCAAGCATCACTCTTGCCTTAGTCGAGAACCAAGCATGGGAAGGATTTTGGAGAGGACCGACCATACATGCGTGTTGACGGCATGATGGTGTAGATGCTCGTATTCCGTTTCCCTCATGAAAGCGCAATGCGGGACACTCAATTTGACCGGCAAAGAGGAGTGGTCGAGATCGATTTTGCGATAAGAGTTTGATACCGCAAGAAGCCGCGCGCCATACTCTCTTCCTCGGCGTTTTCCAAGACGACCTAGCTTGGCCGGTCTTGGCCGATTGGTTTGGCGTGAAGATGGTAGGCTGATGTTCACGCCCATGTCTCACCGTCCCATGAAAACGTGATCTAAGCCACCCCGATTCGTAGGTGAAGTTGAGTGGTGAGATCGATTTGCAATTTGGGAGGTGTAACCACGCATGTTTTGAGCGGGCATTTGGATCGGCCAGGCATGATATGCCTTGGCCGACCGCATGAAGAGGTAGATGGGCCCACGGTGGTCATGCTTTGGTATGACCAGGACCTGCTTAATCTAATCTGTGACCCTCCATTCGTGCCGGAGAAGATGGACGCGCGTGATGGCTTGAACCCTAATTTTGGCTTTCAAAGCCGCGCGACCATGCTATTTCAGGTGGACGAATGTGTTGTAATCAACCATGGTTGGTTTTGACCGACTGGTCAAGTGTGTAGGCGGTCACATGGTGATTGTGTCGACATGCTCCGGGCCCTTTGAGTCTACATCTACACCCTCCACCTATACCTGCGAAGATGGATGGTTGAGACCGTTTTGCGGCACATGTAATATGCCGCAAACCCTAATTTAGGGTTTTCCGTCCATAATGCTTGGTATGGTCGGTTTCTTGGCAAGCAAGGCCAATGGTCGACCATGCGGGTCGGTTGTGTGTATTCCATACCCGCTTGGGGGTGATGGAATTGATCTCGGGGTCGATCCAATCATGCTTGTGGAGTTGGATGATTGCGATCGAGATCATATCCGATTTGATGTGGTCGGTCTGGGATGCTCAATCGGGCTAGTATAACACACCGAGAGGGGCTCAATCGGGCTAGTATAACACACCGAGAGGGCTCGGGCTAGTATAAACACCGAGAATCGGCTGTACGGGTATTTCGGTACATGGTTTCATTATAGTGTTTGGAGGTTCGTGTTACTGCAAGAGTAACACTCCGTCATGCCACACTGATAATGATTCATTATAGTGCTTGGAGGTTCGTGTTACTCTGTAAGAGTAACACTCGATCGTCATGCCACACCGATAATGAGTACGGGAAATACAAAGGCTGATATGAAATTCACGGGAAGGGATTGTTGCTACATGCTCCAACCTCGGGAGGAATTTCATGTATTCAGAATGGGATTGTTGCTACATGCTCCATTCTTGGTGAATTAAGTGAGGAGTATCCAGTCACTTATAAACGGCTTTATCTTTTACAAGATGTCGCCGCATGATTTTCTTCGGTTTTTTACAAATTTAACCTTAACGAAAATCCACCATCAACATTAAGTCCCCCGCCTAGCACATAATGGTTACACTATTGTGTGGTAGGCATGAGATGGTGACATACTGAGAAATGACCAAAGCTGGAGTGAATACATATTTACCGGATAGTTTCACATTGTCGGGCGTTTCCCAGGAACAGGTTGGTCTTGATTAAGGATGCGAAAGAAGCGGGACTTGATCCGGCGAGTCGCTTTGGTTCCTCTTTTACATGTATGAGCTCGACCGCTCCTTGGGTGTACTTCTTTCATCATATACGGCTTTTCTCGGGTATATCCGATAAGCCTCGTCGATTGTTATCCCGAATTACTTTGACCTTCATAGGTGGTAAGTAAAGACTTCTTTTCCTTCGGAATTCTCGTCGACTTGTGAGATTATAAAGAATCATCTCACGTGGTCGTTTATTCCATATCTCAGTGCTTTCCGATTTTTACGATTAACTGATCGATAGATTTGATGATCCTCTTTTTTCTTTTTCTTTTTTTGTGCTCATAACCTCCTCTTCTCTCGCAGATTATCATGGAAGCGGTAGACGCTCATTCTGTTGCTTCCCGTAAAGAAGTTTTGAAGTTGACAAGCCCGAAACCATGCGCACGAAGAAGTAATGGCTAGGATTGATCTTCCACTTCGCGAAGTCGGCCGTGCTATACGGGGGATGTCTATCTCCCACCTTCGTATTGTCGAGGACGTGATCTCAGGCACTTTCGGATGCAATTGACATGGAGGAGCGGCGGGCGCGAGGAAGCAGGAAACGAGACACTAGTAAGCGCAAGGGCGGAGAGAGATTTGCAACATGGCCAAGAAAGGCGGAGAGTTGAGCATGAACGACCTCCGAATGAAGGCAAGTGTGATTACCGGTTCGGGACGGCGTGATAATCCTTGATTACGATCGAAGGGAGTACGAACATGTGAAAGCAATTTGCGCGGCCCCGGTGTTGCTATGCCCTTTGATGCTCCCGCTAGATGTTGGGATGGAGTGCGCTTTGCGGGAGATATACGATGCAGAGATTGAGGGAGATTCGAAGGGAGGCGCATCACGGTGATGGAGCAGAACCGCGGTGATACAGCGAGGCCGACTCTCTTAGCGATTAGAATTTCATTCTTTCTTTTCCAAGCATGTTCCGTACCTTTGAATGTCTTCCTTGTACTCGATGGCAACAGTTCAAGTTTTCCTTTCGTTTTATGGTTTGAACAAAAGTTTTTTTTTATAATCCTTTGCCAAAATTGCAAATGAATCTTCTCGGGAACAAGGGGTGTTCCTCCACACGTGATTCTTTGTGATAAAAGAAGTAATTATCATGATGGAACATTTCTGGACGTGATGCAAGATCTAAGCTTCTTGCTGGGGAATAGCAATCGTTTTCCTTTCGTGCACACGTTCTTGTTTCCTTCTTCCCATGAGATACTTGCTTAGGGTTTCCTTCTTGCTCTGCTCTAGTGTGTTGATTTAGGCCGACTCGGGCTTTGTGTCTTTAGAAGTAGAGAGGTTCGAGATGGAAATAATACTTCAATTAAATTGAGGATTGAAAATTGGAACCCTAACTATGAATGCAAGCATTGCAATCATTTTTTGAGGAATTACAAGCATGATATGAAACTGCAAAAGGAAACACGTTTGGAAAAAATAGCACAGCGTTTTAAAGTGTGGAGAATGTTGGAAGCAGAAGACAAGATATCTTAAGTTCTGGTAAGGTTTGAGCCATCGTGAGTGAATTGTGATGCCCTCCAGGTTATCGAGCGTTGATGAGCTTGCGGTAGCCACCTAGGATAACATCTCGCTACAGTGCGGTTTCATCTTCTCTTTTGGTGGGTGAGTGGGTAGAGTGGTCATCTTCACCGTCATGTTTCCAACATTGAATGTAGTCGCTCTTCGTCACTAGGTCTCCAATTCAATGGGTTTGAGCGTCTGAGACACTTGGACCTTGGCCTTGTTGTCTTTGACCAAGACAGCTTCTATGCTCCCGATAAAACGTTTGAAAGGGCGGCTTCCCATTCACATCTCCCTAGCCAGGGGTTGGTTTGTCGGTTGAGCGGTCCAGGACTTGTCGAATGAGGGGCGGTAGTTTCAAAAGGAGGGTTGTGTGATGAGACTTACTTGAGACCGGAACCTTTCAGGTGTATGCCGACGGGCTCTCTCCGTAAAATTGTGTCACGTCGGAAAGTTGTCGATGCGCGACAACAGTCATCGGGGGTCGAGAAGGCGTGTTGGAGATTCTCTCAGTCTTGACTCCGGTAGAGGACGGACTTCGGTATGGCTTTGTTGTCCCGCATCCAAGAGCTTCCTAGGATCATGTCGTAGTTGGGATGGTCTTTGGCTATGTAGAACTTTGCTTGCGTCGAGGCATCACCCAATTTGACTTCAAGATCAATGTATCCATATGCATCTCTAAGCTCTCCTCTGAATCCCCGACCACAGAGTTGGATGACGAGTAGCTTCTTGCTTCTAGATCTTTGCCGCTCTCAAGGTCTTGACTGTAATGATGTTAAACTCTCGAAGCCGTATCGATCAACGCGTTATCGAACTAACGTTTCTCAAACGAGTGACGGTTAGGAGTCCCAGGTTTCCATTGCTCATGTCTTTCGGGAAAGATTGGGGCTCTGGACTGCTACCGGATGCAAACGTCTACGACACAACGTGGTTGAGGGCCGCAAATATGTCTTGACGCTGTCCCTTGGAGAAATATAAGATTTCACACATGTGCTCCATTATAGATTGCACGGTCTTGCGAACAGAGTCCCACAAATCATGCGGTTCTCGATAGGTAGAGGATCTCTATGAACACCTTCGTTTCCAAGCCGGAGTTCCCTGTCTCTACCTTTTCCTGAATATTTGTTTCAACTCATTTGCAATCTTTGGTTGGATGATGGGACGAACCCGTGGTAGCAACGATTATCGGGATCTGCTATTTCTTCCTCGGTGGGAGGACGCCTGACAGGGGTAGTTTTACGGCATCATCTTGGATCCACGCTTCCAAGAGCTCTATCACTTCATTCATGGGAAAAGGAAAACCCGTGTCTTTGGCGTTTTGTGCGGGAGTTTTGTCTGTTCCTTTTCGAGACGAAGTCTTGTGTGCCGAGGATGTTCGCTTGGTTTGTTGTTAGTTATCGAAGCTTTCCTCTTTTCTCCTCCGCTTACCACACTCACGGAAGGGCCGGTGTTGTATTGTTTGTTTGTGAGACGCTTTGCTTCCTCGACTTTCTCGCGCAAATCTTCACCGAACAACTCGGTTCTTTCTAGTAGTCTTGGTGCAATTGTTCTTGAACGTTTTGCGGCTTCGTGGAGTTGAGAATGTTTGAAAGCCAGTTCTCTAACAGGAGCGGTATATGGGTATCATCCATTGATGCATGATTCCACCAATTGCCGTTCGGTAACATTCGGGTCGTGTGTCCGAGTGCTTGGGTTCGAATCTTTTAACGAAGTCGTTGGGATGTTCATTTGTTCATTGGAGAATTCTTCCGTGTCCGAAACGTGATTTGTTTGGACACGAAGAAATACTTCTGTAGAAAGCACCGACCATCTCGCTCAATTGGATATGATGTTAGCGCAATGTTGTTGTACCAGTGTGTATGCCCTCCAGAGCGAGTGATTTTGAGAATTCTTTTAGGCGTAAAACATGATTGTATTCATGTTCCCCAAGGCTTCAAGAATCGAGAAATGTGTTCCACGCAGCATTACCGATCCCGTCGTAGAGGGAACCTGGAGAGGTGTAACCTCTTGGTAGAGGGGAATCGATTGCATCTTGAGGGTGCAGTGGTGATGTTGGTGTACGTCCGTTCGGTCCCCCTTTTCCTCGATTTTGGAGAAGTCGCTCTAAAGATCTTCACGCGTAATGAAGTTGGAAGACGGGTCTCTCTCCCCTTGGCGCTCGGGAGCAACACGAGTTTCTTCATTCATGTGAGTCCGAGTGGAAACACTGTTTCAGGGTGTATTGAATGCATCTCTCGCCGACTCCAAGGGTTGCCGTGAATCTTGCGGCAATCGTTCGATCAAAGTTTTAAGGAAAGTGAGTACCTCTTTCTCTGAGTTGCGGCCAGCATTCGTTTGAGTTTTGTAAGAATTTCTGTTTCTCCATCAAATGCAATGGTACCAGACGGCGGCCTTCCTCTGTGTCTCCGGCTCCTCGTCCCGATGGAGGGAAAGTTGTTGCCTGCAACCACCGGAGGCGTTACGTCGAAGAGATGCCGGGATTTGCGCCGTTGCTCGGCTCAGTGATGGGAGGTGTTACACCTACCGGGATGTCTCCGGGTCCGCTAGTGTTGGTGATAGAAGCCATGAGGCTCCACGAGATGTATTGGCCGTTGTAGCTCCACCGACGCGGAGTACATCAACAGGAGGAAGTGTCATCCATCTTTGGCTCCATCGAGTTGATTCTTTGATCCAGGACCTCGGTTCCACCATCTTGGAATGAATTGCGATTGAATTGGTTCTAAGATCTACCCTTTTGAAATTGATGAAATTAAATCGGATTTCAAAGAAATTGATTTTACGACCGAGAGATTAATCTCCCACTTTGTGGTCGCCAATTGTTGATGGGTGAAAACTACTCTGCAGAATTTGGTAATTTGGGGTGTGGATGAGGAATGAATCTAAACCTTCAACAAATGCACTTCAGTGCGGTGAGTGCTTGTAGATTCGAGAGATCAATACAGTGCAAGTCGGCCTAAACTAAGAAATGGCCGTTCCGGACTTGTTTCGGTCACAAAGTGAAGGAGATGGGGTTGATCTTAGGGAGGGAAGCGAAGAAGGTGTTGAGATTGTGAAGGTGTTGGCTTGCTTATGACTTGTAACGTAAAGATGGCTTGAGGCTTGCGGTTGATGCAAGAGCTCTCGGGTGTTTGAATACGATTTGTATTAACACTTGGTTTTTACGTCTCGTCGAACTTCGTGTTGTTCTCCGTTATTCCTTGTTGTTGGAAATAGGCCGGAGAACCTATTTATACAAGTGATTGAGCCTCATTCACGTTTCGTGGGAAGTGGAGGTAGTGGAATGATGGAGTAGTGGAGTTGTGTGTCGGTAACACACGACCGGTCTTGCCCACTTTTCTGTTCATCTCTAACCGTCCATGACTTCCTAACACGTTCTTGTGATGGCGCGTTTTACGCCCACGCACGTAAACCGCCGAGACCAATACCCCGGTAAGTATCCCCGATTTGTGACATGATTGATGTCCGGAATGTGGATCATGGATCCACGAGAGATAGCATGTAATCTTTGAATTGAATAATCGCGTTATTGAGAAAGTCGATACTTGTGAAGTATCGTGTGTATTTTATCGCAGTCTTATCAGACACGGTGTGGTAAAGTGATGGGTAATGACTCCTCACTAACCAAATAACTCCCGACCGGGTTGTATAACCAAGTGGTGAAGTCGGACGGATGAGATGATGTTTGAGACACCCATCCGCGGACCAGATGATTTAAATTAGGGTTTTTAAAGAGGTGCGCAAGCATCACTCTTGACCTTGGTCGGAGAACCAAGCATGGGAAGGATTTTGGAGAGGACCCAGCCATACATGCGTGTTGACGGCATGATGGTGTAGGTGCCTGTATTCCGTTCCCTCATGAAAGCGCGATCCGGGCCACTCAATTTGACCGGCAAGAGGAGTGGTCGAGATCGATTTTGCGATAAGAGTTTGATACCCAAGAAGCCGCGCGCCATACTCTCTTCCGGCGCGTTTTCCAAGACGACCTAGCTTGGTCGGTCTTGGCCGGTTGGTTTGGCGTGAAGATGGTAGGCTGATGTTCACGCCCATGTCTCACCGTCCCCATGAAAACGTGATCTAAGCCACCCAGTCGTCCTAGGTGAAGTTGGTGGTCGAGATCGATTTGCAATTTGGGAGGTGTAACCACGCATGTTTGAGCGGGCGTTTTGGATCGGCCAGCATGATATGCCTTGGCCGACCGCATGAAGAGGTAGATGGGCCCACGGTGGTCATGCCGGTATGATGGGACTCCGTAATCTAATGTGACCCTCCATTCGTCTTAGGAGAAGATGGACGCGCGTGATGGCTTGAACCCTAATATTGGCTTTCAAAGCCGCGCGACCATTTATTTCAGGTGGACGAATGTGTTGTAATCAACCATGGTTGGTTTTGACCGACCGGTCAAGTGTGTGCGGCGGTCACATGGTGATTGTGTCGACATGCTCCGGCCCTTTGAGTCTACATCTACACCCTCCACCTATACCGCGAAGATGGATGGTTGAGATGGTTTTGCGGCACATGTAATATGCCGCAAACCCTAATTTAGGGTTTTCCGTCCATAATGCTTGGTATGGTCGGTTTCTTGGCAAGTAAAGGCCAATGGTCGACCATGCGGGGTGGGTAGTGTGTATTCCATACCGCTTGGGGGTGATGGAATTGATCGGGGTCGTCCAATCATGCTTGTGGAGTTGGATGATCGCGATCGGATCATATCCGGACGGATGTGGTCGGTCCGGATGCTCAATCGGGCTAGTATAACACACCGAGAGGGCTCAATCGGGCTAGTATAACACACCGAGAGGGCTCGGGCTAGTATAACACACCGAGAATCAGCTGCATACGGGTATTTCGTACATGGTTTCATTATAGTGTTTGAGGTTCGTGTTACTTCTGAAGAGTAACACTCGAGTCGTCATGCCACACCGATAATGATTCATTATAGTGCTTGGAGGTTCGTGTTACCAGTAAGAGTAACACTCGGGTCGCCATGCCACACCGATAATGAGTACAGAAATACAAGGTGATATGAAATTCACAGAAGGGATTGTTGCTACATGCTCCAACCTTGAGGAATTTCATGTATTCACAGAATGGGATTGTTGCTACATGCTCCATTCTTGGTGAATCAAGTGAGGAGTATCCGTCACTTATAAACGGCTTTATCTTTTACAAGATGTCAGCGCATGATTTTCTGGTTTTTTACAAATTTAACCTTAAACGAAAATCCACCATCAACAGTTATATATAATTTACTCCAACACCCCAAAATTCATATAACTTCTTGCTTTTCTCATTGTTTCACACTGTCTTAAGCTTAAGGCTCTATATATTCATTGTAGGTTGTAGCCTTTATATCCTCTGCTTGCAAGCTACTAGGTCTATGTATATCATGTTTGACACACGACCAAGAGCATTTTGCCTCGGTTTTGTAACGGACATTTAAGACACATGTAGATCAAATAAAATATTACACAAATAAGAATACGTGATAGAAGGCTCTATAAGAATGATGATATCACACATTAAAGAAGGACTATGAAAACCATATTTCTTTTCAACCACTGTGTGTGGTTGAATTCCTCTTTTGGAATCCTTCTTTTATTTTAGTTGTTATCATTGGGTTGCGATAGTCCATCTATGGAGTACTTATTCATGTTAAACAAAAAAGGAGAAGAAGAAAAAAACAACAACCCCATATCGGA
Source organism: Papaver armeniacum (assembly GCA_023531295.1). Taxonomy (NCBI): domain Eukaryota; kingdom Viridiplantae; phylum Streptophyta; class Magnoliopsida; order Ranunculales; family Papaveraceae; genus Papaver; species Papaver armeniacum. The sequence continues at coordinate 297,334 of JAJJWW010006761.1, forward strand.
TGTTTTGTTCACATGAAAGAAGCACAATATCAATTTCCATATATTTTTTTTACTATTTGATGTCAACATCGTTCAATTTTGATTTGAACCATAAACACTTGTATATCTTCAATTTTTCACTTGTAATATACACTAAAGATTTCAAAACTGTTCAAGTGTCAATGAATTCCGCTCTTGATTAAATTAGTAATCTTAGAGCATCTCCAATGAGACATTGTAAATGTCCTAAATATAAGGCCACCTAGGATTTTTAATGATTTAACTAAAAAAATCCACTCCAATGAGAATGTGAAGGGAGAAAGTTAAGATGATGTGTCTGGTAGTTATGTAGACATCGTCAATGCCATCCTCTGGTTTTAGAGGTTCTCTTAGAGGATGTGAATATCCTACTCATCATTATCTATGGGTATGATTAAATACATAATTTAGATCAATGGTGGAAAAAGTTCAGAACTAAAGCAATATAATTATGGTTGGAGATGTTTTTCTTTTATCTCCTCCAATTAAGGAAAATTTGGTCTTTAAATCAGAAAAGACAACTTCCACAAAAGATGCACACCAAGTTACCATTGGAGATGCTCTTAGATTGGGGTCGACTTTTGATGCTTCTTGTTCCGGTCCTGTCGACCGAGAATCAGTTATTTATTTCATTTTACGACTAATTTATAGATTTTGGTCCGAATTCTACTTGTGGAGCTAAATAAATGGAGGAATATTAAGTCATAAAATTCATCCGATGCTTGCGGTGTCTCATGCATACTCGTACAAATCCATCGCTAAACGGTCAAAGACGGAGAAGTACATACTTATTTCAACAAATGGTGGGGCTAAATGAATTTAATTAGCAATTACTCATAGATAATAAACTCAATGGTTTTGGATCTTAATAGTCGTAGCTGGTTGGAATCGTTATTGCTATTTTTAAACACAATGTATACAAAAAACTTATGTTTTGTAGTATAGTCTTGGATCTTAATAGTTGTAGCTGGATGAAATATTTCTTGCCTACTCAAACACAATGTACAAAAAGATTTAGTGTTTTTTTATATGCTTAATATTTAAATTTTACGGAAAAATTATCTCAATTTATAGCAAGTACGATGCGAAGAAGAACAACCTCTTGAAAACTAGCAGTGTAATCATAGAAACTAGAACAACAATGTTATCTTAGTCAATGTGCAAATATGGTTATGAATTTTAATCATGAATTGTTACACCTTAATTACGTATCATTTTACATTTAAGAAAAGCCTTTACCTGTAGTCACATCCTCTATCATTATATTGTTTTCGCAGTTTACTCCAACACCTTATAAATTCATTTATATTACCTTTGTATTTAACCTCGTTTTCGGGCGCATTTGAGAAATCCAACCACTAGTCTACTATTAAACCCAATATATTGTGTTAAATCAGTTGATGCATTAGTCACTTCAAAAAATATTTTCAACTCGTAAAGTATGAGAGACTTGCATCAAATAAATACATGCAAACATATACGGAAGTAAAAACGAACAAAAAAATATGATGATTAGCATTTGTTTTCTTATTTAGCAGTCTCTATGTTGTATATTTTTCATGTACGGAACTTGATAGTTGATACATCAACAACATATTTTTTTATTTCATCATTTGTAAATTCATTTTGTAATATGTGGTGGACATTACTTCAGTTTTTTAAATTTTGGTTCATTTGATTAGCATAAGAAAAAAAGGTTATCCTCAGAGAAATCCTAAGGTATTAGTCAAACCTTATACCCATACAAGGTTTTGATCAACCCATTTTGACGATTGAGAGTCAAATCGGCCGAGTTGGTTGAAGTGATCCGTGTTGAAATGACTGAAATGTCCTTTAAAGGGTTAACTTAACCTTGGATAAAACCCATACCCGTTGTTCTTCGTTTCCCTTTCTATTCCATGTTTTTTCTCATTTTTTTCTTCGTCGTTGGGTAAAACTCTTAAATTCTTAAATTCTTAATAGAGAATTTCGAGCGAATCGGAATTTGAATCCAGGTGAGCTAGATCTAATAGTTCCATCATGTAACTAAGTTGATTTTAATTTATTTTTTAATAAGTTTTCTTCTTATTAATTTGTTACTTTTTGCATGCCAATTTTCATTTAAGTTCTTGATTTGGTTGATTCATACTATGCCCAAATTTTCAAAATGTAATGAATTTGAATTTCTAAGTTTAGTTGGGTAATCTGTGACTAATGGCCACAACTTTGGGATTATCACCATTGACATCTTCCAGTTCTCAATTGGGTCACCATGTTATTTATCCTACTTCAAATGTCTCTAGAGAATTGCTTTTAAACGGTGTAGAGAAGCATTAATAGTGCTTGGTTCATGTATCCTCAGAGACAATCCTCTAATCGACATGGAATACATCTAGGTCCAACGATATGAACCATGAAAGATTGAAGAATCAAGAAATACTGAAATCGGCAGAGGAAGTTGTAGTTGAGAGATCAAATATGATCCATATCGTAGTAATTGTGTTATTGTATATGGGAGTTTAACAGAAGAGGCTTCAGAAGACCTTGATTTGGGTTCTTCTTCTATGACTGAATTAAGTCAGGCTGCATATAAAACTCCTAGGAACCAGGCCATTGCAAAATCAATCTCTATGAGATGTTGGATTTCGAACATTGGTGCTTAGATGCGAAAAGTTACTGCCGGGAAAAACTGTCATCAATCAGATAAGTGATCTAATCTTGTTTTCTTTTTAGAAAGATTTTAAAGATTGTATGCTAAATTAGGATTCTAGTGTGCGGATACATATAAATTAGTATGATTAGACTAGTATCCTTGAAAAGGCATAAATATGGAAAAGCATCTCTTGTGAATGCACATCTTCTTAATGGGACTGATCATGTCAGGAGATGTATATTTACATCAAAAGGCTGACTAAACTAAGTGGAACTGGAAGATGATTGAAGTATCGTTCAGTTATGTTGTCATAAAACCAACATTGGTTTTTGGATTTGATATTTAAGGAAGTTATCAAAACCATGTAAGTTTTGAATCAGTGTCATCTTTCAATCGCCATTAATGTCCAAAAGAGAGCCAAATCCTAGGAAGTAAGTGTACACTATGTATTACTATATGGATTTTAAGATTCGTTTTTTGGGAATTAAGTGTACACTATGTATTACAGAGCCACGTCCTAAAGATCATGACTGGATTTGAAGATAGCCGAATCCAAAGGGAGGATGGTACAAAATCATACGATTATTGGATTTGAAGTTTTTATTTATACCTGTAAGTGTACACTATGTATTACAGAGCCACGTCCTAAAGATCATGACTGGATTTGAAGATAGCCGAATCCAAAAGGATGGTAGAAACTGTACCAGTTATTGGATTTGAAGTTTTTATTTCTACACGTAAATGTTGTGCACCGCTTTGGCCGTAATCGACACACACGGTACTTAAAGAGAAAGTGTTGATTAATGACACAATATTGGTCGCATGACATTAGAGAATATTGTCATGAATGCTCTAAGATTAGAGAACAATAGAGATCACCAATGATTGTTGAGACTTGATTTTTGGTATGGGTATAATTCTTTATGTAGGAATTATAAATTTAGAAGTCCTGAAATCATCGGTAAATGTTGAGAAACATTTAGATGTGAGTATAATTCTTGCAAAAAGAATTATAGGTTCCAAAATTTGGAAATTGGCATGTCTTAAATGACATAGAAAAGAAAAATGGAATACCGGTGAATATGTAACGTATTGGAAGATTGGGCGCGCGACCAAATATCCAACGATGAGATGTTACGATATTACCGATGCATAAATAATTAACATTTGCATTACATAATGTAAAATGTTAAATAGACATTGTCTATGTTTTTGGGTATAAATTTGTAGAAGATTGGGCATGAGTAGAGGAGTTACTCATTGTAATAATGTGCTTGTTAAAATAGCAAGCAAGTTGCCTACAAATTTTATATGCCTCTAGTGTATGCAAGTCTATAATGACTTTCTTGTGAATTAACCGTAAATGTTAATTAGGATCACTAGAGAAGTTACAATTATTTTGTAAAATTAAATAGGAACATTTTTAATAATGTTGTGTCAAAATTGATTGCATAAATGGATGCAATTAATGAGGAAGAATGGCTTAGTACCTAACTTGTAGATATCCCATTTTTGGAAGAAGCCATCTCAAGCGGTCTTGATTAATTATGAATCAGGCTATGATCTATAACGCGTCTCTAACAAAGACTTATAATGAAAGGTCAAGACATACAAGTCTTGTAAATTGAACGTAATTGATTACTCAAGAAAGGAGTAATTGCAGGTTAGCCATTAAAACGAGAAAAACTTGTGAGACCTATTTATGGAAAGTCTCCCAAAGGAAATGTTTTCAATGAAGTATAAAGAAATGGGACTAAGGTCTGTGAAGGAAGGTTGATCTCCCATAGCAGAAACCCAACCTATGTTTTGAAAAAGATAAACAAGGTTCAATGTGGTACCAACAAGTTATGGAGCACTAATATAAAACTTCTCATTTCTAATTAGTGCTGGTTTCTGCAAGAAAACAGGATGGATATAAATCCTTAATAAGTCTAACTTTTATCACAAGGTGTCTCGCAGAAACACCTTCGAGACTTACCTATATGAGTATGGAAATCAGGCCGTTTCTAAGAGAAGAAGACTGTTCTCTAAAGAAGACTCATGAATCAAGGATATAAGCACATGGCCATTAACGTGCTTGGCTCTGCACGAACACATAATTTGTGAAATCAATATGTGTGTAGATTAGGTTTTATCATAAGGGATACTTGGTTCAAGACTGGTTTCACCATAGAATCTCGATAAGGCTTTGAGTTTCTTACACTAAGTGAAGGTTCAAATCCAAAAGATACCTATCATTTATGTGTTGATTTCAACGATGATGCTTAGTCTCAATTGTGCTTGAACTACGTTGGCTTGATCCCACTGCGGGTGCGTGGCGACACTTCGGTGATGCAGCCACTCTGATTTAAAAGTTTTTAACTTTGTTTTATGGTTTATTGAAAATAGGGGGGAGATTGTTGGATATTTTCAATATCTTAGAAAATAAAATGGTTTTCTGTTTTGGTTTGCCGCTATGACGGGGAAGTGTTACGTATCGGATAAACACAATGGATGTTAGTTGGAGATGAAGAGACACCTTTAATAGGTGTGATGGTTCATAAAAGACAACCATTCCCAATAGACACCTTATGTGTCTTTTGGAAGTGAAGAGGCATCTCCAATAGGCATGAATATCCCTATAAGTAGTGAAGGTATTCTCCCATTCTCTACAATCAATTCAACCTGTTTTCTCTCTTTCTAAAAGCATCATCAGAATTCTTTCTTGTGTGTTCTTGATTGGGTCAAGGGGTGCAAACCTTGAATCCAATTTCTCTGTTGTAGGGCTTTCATTGTATCCTCGAAGACATTATTTCGCACACTGTTGCAATCGCCAATTGATATTGGGAGGGTAGAAATAATCGTCTAAAAAAAATCTTATGAGCCTTGAAAGTTTGGAGTACAACAATTTCTCTTAGTTTTTTCATCCTCTGTTTTAGCCCAAAATTTTCCAACATTAATGAATTCTGTTAGCAGTTAATTAATAATCTTAAATCTTTGATTCCTACCGAAATTTGAAATTTGAACTTATGTTTGCGAAATAGTAGGCAGTATTGTAAACACAAAATTGGTCAATTAACCCAATAACGACAATTTTTGGGTGAAAAAGACATGTAAAATTTGATATTGTATAAATGGACGAGAATGTAAAAATAGCTTGGAGGTAACCAGTTTCATCCTACCCATTTTCAAATTCTTTTTCTTATTTTTAATTTACATCAGGATGCATCTCGTTTCAACCTCGCTATTTTTTAAGTTTAAGCCAAGATGAATCCAGAATCATTCTTGGTATTTTTTTATTTGTGTCCATTTCGCACCATACTAATTTTTACTCGTCCATTATAACCATGTTTTAAAAATATTTGGGCAATTGACACAATTTCTCTATTGTAAATATGTGATTTATTTCAATTCAGGTGCATGGACAAACTGACATGTTCCAATGTACTTCTCTGTCACAAACTCGTAAATTCGCCAAAATTTTAATATTTAAACCAAGGCACCAGTGTTACATAATGTGGTTCATGTCAAACTTAAAGGAAATCGCCAGAAAATGTGCCCCTAGTAGAGTGTGCCAACTATTACATAGATGCTTGGAGGGAATATTGTCTTACACCGATAAGTTGGTTCGAGTAGTGAAGGACTGAAGGTTGATGTTTCCTTAAAGACCCAATGTTTTAAGCTTCTTCTGGGCACTGCCGACCGAGAGTCAATTGCTGATTTATTTTAACACCGAATTATAGATTTTGATCTAAATTTACTTAGGGAGCTGAACAAATGGAGGGCACTCGATACTTTATAGTATAGTATTGAGCTCGCATTTTCTAATTGATGTGGAATTCCTAGTATCTTTCTTGATGTGTCGTATTTATATTTGTACAAATACATCGCTTAACGATCAAGAGGGAGGAGCGCATACATTTTTACGACAAACAATGGAGCTAAATGATTCTTTTTTTTCCTTTTCTTGCATTGGCTGTATTAAAAAACTACTCTGTATTATGCAGCATAGATAATAAACTCTTTGGTCTTAAATCTTAGTAGTTGCAGCTTCAAGATTCATTGCCTACTCAGATACAAAAGAAAAAAAATAAGTAGTGTTTCATAGTATGCTTATATTTTAGTTTTACTAAAAAAATATCTCAATTTATAATAAGTAATTAAGTATTGATGTAAATCAGAATAACCCCGTCTATGTGCACGTATGGTCATGAATATTTTTTCATAAGTTATAAATTCTAAAGTGATAGGAACAGAAGCATTTGGAATTGCATTATACTAAAAATCTCCGATGATAAAGAAATCTGGTGACAGAGGTTTAGGGTTTTCTCACACAACAGTGTTGAGTTCTTTTCATTATCCTGAATTTATATGATTACATGATTAAGAAGATAAGTAGATACAACAACCAAAGCAGAAGAATAGCTACGTCTGTAGAATAGGAAAACTAAAACCTAATGAGCTGTAGAATAGGAAAGACTAAACCTAATGTGCTGTAGAATAGGAAGACTATTCTTGTTACAATAAGAGATGTACATAACGAAAATAGGTACAACAGGCAGACATAAGACGTATAACACGAGATGTTATAATGTGAACTAGATAAGTGTATCAAGTCCCTGATAAACTTAATACCCCCCCTCAAGTTGGAGCGGGAGTGCCAGAACGAACGCCCAACTTGCCAACTAATCGACCAAATTGTGGAGCTCCCAACGGCTTTGTAAAAATATCTGCAAGTTGATCATTAGATCGAAGATGTTTTGTAATATCGATCCATTGAGTAATTTCTCTCGAACAAAATAGCAATCTATTTCAATATGCTTCATGCGTTCATGAAACACAGGATTTTGAGCAATGTGAATAGCCCGACTATCACAGAAACCGTGATAGGAGGAACATGGAATATGCATGTCCGGAAAAGATATCGCAACCATTGAATTTTTGATACAAAGATTAGCCAATGCACGATATTGGCTTCATTGGAAGAGCGAGCGACGTTGGTTGTTTCTTTGACTTCCAAGAGATTGGACTATTACCGATGGTAACCAAGTATCCGTGAGTGGAACGTCTAGTCATAGGGCAACCCGCCCAATCGTAGTCAAGATAACCCCGTAAGGAAAGAGAATCGGGTCAAGACAAGAAAATTCCATGGCCAATTGTTCCCTTTAGATATCTTAAGATACGATGAGCAAGACATCAAGGTGAGCAAAGTCTTGGGATGCCGCATGAACCGACTCAAGTAATTTATCGAGTAAGTAATGTCCGGACGAGTAATCGTGAGATACAAGAAACGACCAATAAGTAAATCCGAAACAACTTGGATTAGGTAACTCCTTACCATCAGTAGGAAGTAACTTAAGATGTGAATCCATTGGAATGGATGAAATACGGGCGCTTGTTAAGCCAGAATCTTTGAGAATGTCTAAGACATATTTACGCTGACAAAGAAAAATTCCCTTAGGAGATCGAGAAACTTCAATCCCTAAGAAATATTGTAAGCGACCAAGATCTTTTATTGAGAAATGAGATGCAAGTCTTAACTTTAGTGAATGTATGAAAGCATCATCTGTGCCGGTAATGATTATGTCGTCGACATAGATGAGCACAAAGATAGAGATCGTACCCCTATGATATGTGAAGAGAGAATGATCACATAAAGACTTTTGAAAACCTTCAGCTAGTAAAACAGAAGATAATTTCGCAAACCATTGTCTAGAAGCTTGTTTAAGGCCATAAAGTGATTTAGTTAGTTTAAAAACCTTAGACTCACCTTTTCTAGCCATTCCCGGGGGTATCTTCATGTATATTTCCTCATCGAGATCGCCTTGTAAGAATGCGTTGTTTACATCTAGCTGATGTAGAGACCAGCCCTTCACAGCTGCAATGGATAATAAGACACGCACCGTAACAAGTTTAGCCACAGGAGCAAAGGTATCATAGTAATCAATACCTTCTTGTTGGGTATAACCCTTAGCAACAAGACGGGCCTTGTAGCGCTCAATGGTGCCATCAGAATTGAATTTGATCTTAAAGACCCATTTGCAACCAATCGCCGTTTTTCCTTTCGGAAGATCAACCATAATCCAAGTATTATTAGCTTGTAAAGCAATAATCTCCTTAGCCATTGCTGCTCGCCATTTAGGGCATTTGTATGCTTGAGAAAACGTTTTAGGTTCCTCTGACAGAACAACAGCGGCTAAGAAAGCCTTATGAGATGGTGTGAATGAATCAAACGACAGAAAGTTGGTCATTGGATAGATTGAGGTTGAGTTGCATGTAGTTTCTGAACAGTGATAGTCCTTTAAATAAGGAGGTGGATTTCTGATACGAGTAGGTCGCAATTCAGATGAAGAATCTGCAGGTGGTGCAGGTAGAGCTTGTGTAGTATCACAAGAATTACGTGCGGCAGATGAAGGAACTGCAGGCAGAGCAGCCAAAGAAGGCGGAGAGACATATGTATGATGCTCCATAGATAATGAATTGGAAGGTAGTGCAGCTGAGGAATGCAAAGGAACAGATGGAGGATGGTCCACGGAGGGCTGAACTGTAGGGATAACAGCTGGAGACTGGGAAGTGTTACCAGTAAGAGAATCTACATGGGACGGAGTTGTAGATGGATCTCAGAGCTTGATGGTTTCAGCTGGAGATGGAGTCATTGAAACATTAGGTGCGAGAGGGTATACACGAGGAGATGCAGGAGTCAAAATATTACCTGAGGATGCTTGCCGTAGCATGGAAGGAGAACCTGTAGAGGAGTCCAAACATTGTGTTGGAGACTGTAAGACATTGTGAGGCATGGAATGACGAACAAAGGAAGGATAAAAAATAGAATCATACACAGTACAATCATCTTGTGGTGTTGGGACTGAACAAGAGTTACCTGCAACATGGTGCAAATCATGAAATGGAAAAACATTTTCATGAAAAACTACATCACGTGAAGTGTATATAGTTTTTGATGCAAGATCATAGATTGAGTAACCCTTTTGGCCATAAGGATAACCAACGAAAATTCCAGGTTTAGCACGTTGATCAAATTTGTGAGAAATTGTGGTGTTTCTCGCAAAGCAAAGACAGCCAAAAACACGAAGAGACGAGTAATCGGGAGGTGTATGAAGAAGCATTTCATGTGGTGTTTTGTGGGATAAAACCGGAGTTGGCAACTTGTTAATGATGTAAGTTGCTGCAAGAATACATTCACCCCAGAAATGTATTGGAAGATTAGACTGAAAACGTAGAGCTCTTGCTACATTCAATAAATGGCGATGCTTGCGCTCAACAACACCATTCTGTTGTGGAGTATACACACAGCTAGTTTGATGAAGAATTCCATGTTGGTGAAACCAGGATTGTAAAGCATTAGATTTAAACTCGGATCCGTTATCAGACCTAAAAGTCTGTAACTGAGGAATGATCAAAGAGTTAATTCCAGAGGAGATGCTGGATATTTTATGACCAAATTGTTTAATAACAAAGTTGAAGAAATCTTTGAAGAAATTTTAAAGTTTCTGATTTCACTTTCATTAGAAAAACCCAAGTACATCTAGAAAAATCATCCACAATTGTAAGAAAATATTTTGCACCTGTATGTGAGGGAGTTGAAAATGGCCCCCATATATCAGCATGAATCAATTGAAACGGACGTGTAGAAATAGAAGTACTTTTATTAAACTTTAAACGAGCTTGTTTTGCCCTGGGGCATACATCACAGACGTGAGAAAATTTAGAACTAATGAAAGGAAATTTGCGAGACAAAAATTTAAAACAATCCACATGTGGATGGCCGAGAAGACAGTGCCATGTATCAACAGGCTTATTTGCTGCGAAAGATAAAGCAAATGGTTGACAATTGAAATGATAAAGACCGGCAATCTGCCTACTCCATCCAATCGCCGTGTTCATGCGACGGTCCTGGAAGACACAAGATTCATGTGAGAATCGAATATAGCAATTAGTTGTGCTTGTCAGTTTACTGACAGAAATCAAGTTGAACTTGAAACATGGGATGTAAAAAACATCTATCAGTTGGATAGTTGGTGATAAATTAACATTACCAACATGAGTCACAGAGGTATTTGAGCCATCTGGTAGTTGAACACTAATTGATTTAGTAATCAAGTGATAAGAAGTAAACAAGGATAGAGAAGAGAAGATGTGGTGAGTAGCACCACTATCTACTATCCAAATAGGAGAATCATAAGAGGGAGATGAAACCGTACATGCAAAGTTCGGAGAAGGATTGATGTCCGCACCTGCACCACTGGGTTCTAGGAGAGAAAGAAAGTGATCATATCGAGCCGCAGAGATACAGTGCAGAGACCAGATGCAGCGAGATACAGTGCAGCAGAGAGGATGAACAGAACAAAGGCTTGAGGATCGGATTCCCGTGACTTTGGTAAGTCCTTTGGATATCCGTTTAGCTTCCAACACGTCTGTCTAGTATGACCATGCTTATTGCAGTGGTCACAGAATGGTCGCTGTCGTTTGTTAGCTCCATTATGTTGGTAAGGTCTTGAAGAACGGGAATCAGTTCGAGATATGTGCAGAGCAGCAGAGTCCACGGCAGTGATGGAGGAAGAATTGAGTCCTCTTTGTTCTTCTTCTGTAGAACATGGTTATAAATCTTTGCAGATGATGGCATAGGATCCATTAGAAGGATCTGACTACGTAGAGCAGAAAATCGATCGTGTAAACCCTGCAAAAATTCCATGGAGCGGTCCTGATTGTGATGATCCACATAGTTCTTTCCTGCTCCACATATGCAAGGCTCAATCGGTCGAAAAGCATCTAACTGATCCCATAGAGATTTAAGTCGAGTATAATACATGGCAACACTGAGGTTGTCTTGTTTTAGCAGAGCAATTGATTGTTTTAAAGCATACAACTTTGACGAATTATGGTGAGAAAAGCGAGATTTGATTTCTAACCATTGTTCATGGGCTGACGGAAAATTCTGAGTGCTTGAACGGATTTCTGGATCCACAGAATTGGATATCCAGCTGCCGACTAAGTCATCACATCTCGTCCAGTGAGGGAGATCTGATTCATTAGTCGGCTTCTTCACCGTACCATCAATGTATCCAAGCTTTCCTTTCGCACTAAGTGCCTTCAGCATACCTCTTCCCCAGGTACAATAGTTGTCGCTGTTTAGGAGAGGAGTGTAGATTACAGACGTCGGATTATCTGATGGATGCACGTAATAGGGACTGGTAGGAGATAAACCAGTATCCTTTTCGAGACTGCCATTGGAAGGTTGAGTTTGATCTCCTTCTCCGATGGTCATGTTGATGATATTTGAGAAAAAAATTTTAACCTAGCTCTAGTATACCATAAAGAAATCATGAAACGAGAGGTTTAGGGTTTTCTCACACAACAAGTGTTGAGTTCTTTTCATTATCCTGAATTTATATGATTACATGATTAAGAAGATAAGTAGATACAACAACCAAAGCAGAAGAATAGCTACGTCTGTAGAATAGGAAAACTAAAACCTAATGAGCTGTAGAATAGGAAAGACTAAACCTAATGTGCTGTAGAATAGGAAGACTATTCTTGTTACAATAAGAGATGTACATAACGAAAATAGGTACAACAGGCTGTACATAAGACGTATAACACGAGATGTTATAATGTGAACTAGATAAGTGTATCAGGTCCCTGATAAACTTAATAGATGACTTGTTGTTGTGATCCACTGGACAATCCATCCTCTCTTTCAATCCCTTGAAACTCTATTAATTTAGTTTTTTTTTTTTTTTTTTGAAAAGAATTAATTTAGTTATTTTGAAGCTATACATACTTCTAAACAGTTATTATATTATTATATTATTTTTACAGTTTACTTCAACATCTTTAAAAATCGTGTAAATTGCCGTTTTATTTGACCCCATTTTCGGGGTAATTTCCAAAGTCCAATTACTAGCTTATTAACCTTTTATAGCACCCGTTCTGTAGTTAACTCGATTTTCATGTTAAATTGGTTAGCACATTAGGCACTTCAAAAATGTTTGCATTTGTATGGTATGACGTACGAGGGACTTGCACTAAATAACACATGTTACATAGAAACATGTTATACAATGCTGATTTTCATTCAAGCCTTTAGCAACAACCTAAGATCACACTAGGTTTGGAAATAGAACATAATGCAGGATTGGAAGTATGATTTTAATTCAAGCCTTTAGCAACAACCTAAGCTCACACTAAGTTTGGAAATATAACAAAATGCAAGATTGGAAGTAGAATTCCATATTATTGTGTAATTGAAATGACCAATGAAATCAGTATCCTCTTTTTTCCCGACGTGTCTAAGGGCGGACCAAAAACGTGACCAATCCCCTGGAACGTTGAGATTTTAGGGAGTGGAATTTTGGTTTCACCTATTTGCCACCTATACTTTTCCTATTCGCCACCTCTCTCAAAATACTAAAGTAATTTTATTTTTCAATCGCATTTTTTCCTATTTACCACCTAAAAAATCAAATTAAATTTGACTTCATCTGTTACCACTTTTCTTCTTCATTATTTTCTCTTTTCATTTGAAAAACCATTTTTGTTCTTCTTATTCTCCTTCTTCTCCATTAATCCCCTTTGGTTAAAAAACTATTAACCCTAGGTTAGAGTTTTATTTAGATTTATCAAAACCAATAAAAATATTCAATTTATTTATTTTTGTTATGTGTTAATAAATTATGAAAGTATTTAATTTAATTTATTAATCAGGTCACATAATCAAAACTCTAAGATGAAGAACATCTGAAGTCGTCCAGATTGCAACGATCCACAACAACTGTATTCGTCCATATATAAATTGACGACCACAAATTGTTTCAAACACACAAGACGAACATACATCTTTTTCCTTTTTAGCTCCATCTTTCCAGGGGTGATATCTGTCTGTTAGTAATTTAAGTCCTGATTCTTTTCAAATTTACATTGTTGGAACTGATTAGACATAATTCCATTCAAGGTTCACTTATCCCTGATATAGCATGGTTCTGTAGCTCCCGACCTTGATATGTTGAAGGTTAGGTTATTTTCATATGTGCATAGTGACAAATCAACTGTTAACTGAAGTGGCCGTTACTGCAGCTGAATTCATCGTGTGATGAACTTCAAATAAATATTCTCACACATGTATGTTCAAGACTTGGCTCTGATAAAGCCTAAGTGATACAAAGCATGTTTAATGTTCAATTTCTTTTTTCAAGGTTTGTTCCATTAATCAAATACGAATAAATGGGTGAAAGATTGTGGTCGGTGGGTGGAGTTTTGCGGAGATGGAGCAGGAGAATATGGTCGATGGGTGGAGAAAATTTTTGATGGGGGCAAAATCCGAAGGGGGCATGGGGGACAAACGATATGTTGACACATGTCTTTGATTCCCATGAATTTTGTTTCCAAAAATATGAAAGAAATGTATTTTTGGAGAGAAAATTTGTTTTCTTAATTGCTGTTAGTATTTTTGGAAACAGAATTGATGAGAATCAAAGACATGTGTCAACATATCATTTGTCCCCCATGCCCCCTTCGGATTTTGCCCCCATCAAAAATTTTCTCCGATGGGTGTGGAGAGGGAGAAGAAAAAATCTGTGACTAATCAAAAGGTGTCGAGGTTGTTTTATGTTTGGGGATAAATAAAAAGTCAAGAGGTGTTATTTAGGATTTTTTCAAAATTATATGGGTGGTAAATAGGATAAATAGGGGTGGTAATTTATGACAGTGGCAAATAGGGAAAGCATGGGTGGCAAATAGGGAAAACCTTCTATTTTGTGCTGAAAATTGGGCGCGAAAAATTCAATTTGGGAACTTTGAAATGTGTTTTAAACTATGAAGCACGGATACTGATTCGGGGATACGGATACGGGGATTCGCCAATTTTCAAAAAATGGGGATACAGGATACGTTGGGATACGTGTATTAATTAAAAAATATTTAATTTATTAATAGTGAAAAAAGTCGCATAAAGTAAGAAAATTCTAAAATACTATCTGGAATATCAAAAAAAAAAAATAGATAAAAAAAAAAAATAACCCATCACTCATCAATATTGAATAAAAATTTTAGCGTTAGACATTTATATACTGCTTCTATAGAATAATTTTTGATAAATATGAATATATTACATATCTAAAATTATTTAACATATTCTGTATATAAATATTTTGCAATATATTATATATATCTTATACTATAAGAAGTGTCCCCTCTAGAGTATCCGAGAAATATCCCAAAAGTATCCCCTATCCTTTTCGTAATTAATAAAAAGAGACACTTTAAATGGGGTGTCTGATACGTATCCCCAAGTGTCCGACACTGATATGGCGTCCGACACGGATACATCACCGGTTTTGAGGTGTCCGTGCTTCATAGGTTTTAAACAAATTGTTGGTGAACTTTTTCACCAGAACACTATTATTTTTCTAAGAGGTTGGAAATCCACATAGAGCTTTTAAGAAGATGCATATTGAAGAAGTAGGAGAATCTTCCAATGTGAAGAACACGGTTAGTATAACCACTCCAAAACCAGTAATTCTTCTCTCTTATTTGAAAAATTAATTGAATTTGGTTATGGGTATTGTTAGGCTCAAGTTTTAGTATTGGAAATTTTATTCTCAGTATCATGGAACAACACTATTTCATACTAACTAATATGATACATAACATGCCTATTAGTTGTTTGATAAAATGTCTCAGTGACTAAAAGTAGTTTTGTTTGTGTTATATGGTATTGATTATCTTAGTTGATGCAGGAGGAGACTTTTGAAAAGTCAGATTGCAATGATATTAGTGGAATCAAACCTAATTGTTGATGGTGGATTTTCATTTAAGGCTGAAATTGTAAAGGCCAAAATTATACGCTAACATCTTGCAAAAGATAAAGCCATTGATAAGTGATGAATACTTCTTCACTTTACTAATTCACCTAGAATAGAGCATGTGGCAACAATCCTAGTATTCTGTGAATTAAATACACAAAATTCATCCAGGTTGGAGCATGTAGCAACAATCCCATATACCTTGTGAATTTACACTGTTAATTAATGCATATCCAGCCTTGTATTTCCTGTATTCATTACCGGTGCGGCATGACGACTGAGTGTTGTTCTCAGCAGAGCAACACGAATCTCCAAACATTAATAATGAAGCTTGTACGAAATACCCATACAGGCTACAACTCTCGGTGGGTTATACTAGCCCGATTGAGCATATTTGAACTGGACTCCGACCATATCGGTCTCGTAAAACGATCACGACCATCCAACTTCACCAGCATGATTGGATAGTTTAGATTAAATCCATGACCCCAAGCAGGTATTGGAATATTCACGACCGACCCAACGCGGGCCCTGCATGGTCGGCCTCCCCAAGGGGTGGCATAGCTTTCCAAACCATCCAAGCCAAAGCGAAGATGGACAAAAACCCTAAATTAGGGTTTCATGAACATTACATGTATTGCAAACTTGATCTCAACCATCCATCTTCATAGAATAGATGGAGGGTGTAGACATAGATTCAAAGGGCCCAGAGCATGTCAACACAAACACCGTGGGCCAGCCTACATACCTGACCGATCGGTCAGGGCCAACTATAGTTGGTCGTTTTGATTCGTGCGCCCCAAACCTGGGTATGACACACTACGGTAGAAACTGGGATTAGGGTTTGTGTCGCGATCACGAGCGTCCCTTTTCTCCACTCGGATGAAGGGTCCATGAATAGACTAAGCGAGTTCCTAAGTATCAACATGATCTTTGCGGGCCCACCTATCTCCACACCCGATCGGCCAAGACCAAACTTGGATGTTCACCTTGATTCGCGCGGCCAAGCTAGGCGTGGTCACACTTCCCAACCACAAACTGATCTCGACCGCTCAAGTTTACCGGACAAATTGAGTGGCTTAGATCACGTTTCTATGGGACGATGAAGTATAGGTATATACAGCATCCCACTGTATGCACGCCGGGCTAATCGTCCAAGACCGACCAAGCTTGGTTGTCTTGGAACGCGCTCCCAAAATTGACATGTTGCGCGGCTTTTGCGGCACCAAATTTCTGTTGCAAATTGATCTCGACCACTCAACTTCGCTAGGACAAATTGAGTGGCGAGCATCACACTTTCACGAGACAATGAGATATGAGCGCCTACACCGTCATGTCGTCTACACACATGCACGATCGCCCTGTCAAAATTGTATCCCAAGCTTGGATTCGACCAAGTTGAAGAGTGATGCTTGCGCGCCTCTTCAAAAACCCTAATTCCATCAACCGTCGCAGATGAGTGTCTCAAAGATCATCTCGTCCAGTCCCAACTTCAGAAGCTTGGTTATACAACCTGGTCAGGAGTTAATTGGTCGGTGAGGCGTCATGGTGATCACCACCCGTCACTTTACCACACCATGATGCGTCGCATAGAATACACACGATACTTCACAAGTATCGACTTCCTAAATAACTTAGTTATTTAGTCAAAGCATTAAATGCTACTTTACATGGGTCCCACGATCCACACACTCGAGACATCAATCATGTCACAAAGTGGGGGATACATACTGGGGTATTGGTCTGGATGTTTACAGCATGCAGCGTGCAACGCGCCATCACAAGAACGTGTCAGGAAGTCATGGACGGTTAGAGATGACAGTAGAAGTGGGCAAGACTGGTCTTGTAACACCAACACACAACTCCACTACTCCATCACTCAACTTCCTCCACTTTCCACGAGAGACGTAAATAAGTCTCAAATGACTTGTATAAATAGGTTCTCCTCCCTATTTCCAGAACAATAGAACAAGTCCGGACAACAGAGGCAAATGTTGATACCATCGTATTCAAACACCGGAACTGATAGCTTCCATCCTGCAAGCCAGTTAAGGTTTCTAATACAAGTCATACATAGCCAAAACCTTCACAATCTCAACACCTTCTTCGCTTCCCTCCCTAAGATCAACCCCATCTCCTTCACTTTGTGACCGAAACAAGTCTCGAACGGCCATTTCTTGGTTTAGGTCGGATTTGCACAGATTGATTTCTCGAATCTACAAGCACTCCCGTGTAGTGCATTTGTTTAAGGTTTAGACTCATTTCTCATCCACACACCCCAAATTACAAAAACCGGCAGAAATAGTTTTTACCCATAAACAATTGGCGACCAAAGCGGGAGGTTAATCTCTCGGTTGTAAAGTCAATTTCTTCAATACCATTCAATTAATTTCGAGATGGTTGGTCTTAGGACCACCTCGACGGTCTCAAATCCTGATGGTTCATCCAACGGAGATAACCCTCCTCCTAAGGGCGTATCTGACGGCATGATCAAGATATTTCCAACATTAAGCGAACTAGCACGGGTACAGGAGATTCACACGAAGAACATGGAGCAAATCAAAGAAGAGGTAAACGGCATACTTGATCTCCTCATCAAGATGACATCAGAGATGAGCGTTCCGGAGACCTTTACACCGGGGACTATTTCCCCTCGGGGAGACCTTTATACCGGGGACTAGTTCCCCTCAGATCGGGGTGATTTTACTACGAAACTGTGAGACCAGTGGATCGGAGCGTCATCTCTAGTGGAAAGCTTGTGTGAACTTTTGCATCTCTCTAAGAATCAACAATGAGTGAGATGTTTCTTTGAGGTTAATAAAATAGCTCGGGACGTACTGGTGACTCCTTCGTCCATAAATCTTAATCGCATTTAAACATCTGAAAAATAATGTTACATTTACGAAGACGACATGATGGTAGAGGAAGGTCACAACCGGCCCTACGTGTTACCGCACGCATCAAGGGTTGAGTTCAGAGGGCCTCGTCGACACGGGAGCATCTTCGAATGTGATTACTCTCAAGACTCTCAGACAACCAAGGTTAGCCCTCGCAACATTGTACGGTAGCCCACCACGATGACGGACTTGAAGGAAACTGAGACTAAAGACATACGGGTATGTCAATCCGAATTTATCAGTAGGACCGGATTCGAGTCAAAAGCAAAATTTGAAGTCATAGAAAAGGAGTTAGGACTACCATATGATACTAGGGAGACCGTGGCTTCATGACAATAAGGTCATCCCCTCAACGTATCACCGGTTCTCGAAGACCATGCCGAATGAGGAAGTCATCCGTATTCCCCGCATCATTGTCTTCGTGACGCACCAATATGCGGAGTGGAACTGTTCGAGCCAAAAGATACTCTGCAGGGAAGGTCAGACAAAGTCTTGTGCACCCCACTACCCACGTGGTCTTCAATATAGGAAGAAGACCGACTTGCATCACTAGGGGCCAAGCACCAAGACATGCCTTTTCTGACGAGGCGTCCATCTTTATCCGGTGAAGCTTCAACCCACTCTCACACCAAAAGGGAACTCACTTTCGAGGCGAAACGTGATCAGAAGGGGAAGACAATATACCGGCGCCGCTGTTAGAAATTAGCAGGAGAGACTGGCACCCAGTCTCTCCTCCCAATTGAATGCTGCAAGAACGACGAAATACAAGAAGAGGTATTGGATGCCCGCGACAGCTACAAGATGGAACCAATACCACCACTGACAAGCTCAAAACTGTTAACATCGAGAATGAAGAATCTCCCAGGCCTGTCTCTATCAGTTCGACTATGTCTAGGATTTAACGTGCGAGTCTTGTTCAACTACTCAAGGAGTACCAAGATGTGTTTGTCTCGGACATACGAGGAAATGCCTGTCTAGATGAAAAAATTGGTCACCATCACCTACATGTCATACCTGGATCAAAGCCAATCAAGCAATCTCCGAGGCAATTCAAACATGAAGTAGAAGAACAAATCAAGAACGAAATTCAGAAGTTACTAGTTGCTGGCTTCATAAGACCTATTCATCATCCGGCTGGTTAGATAATGTGGTCCTAGTAAAGAAAAAAACTGATGATTCGGTCTTGCGTGGATTTGGGGACTTGAACAAGTGCTGCCCCAAGGACAACTTTCCTCCGCCTAACATCGACATGTTAGTAGACGCCACTACAGCGGACACGGCATGTTTTCCTTCATGGATGGTTACGGTGGCTACAATTAGATAAGGATGTATGAGCACGATGCAAGTAAGACTGACCTTAGAACCCCTCTCTTGAAAATTTTTACTATCTTGTCATGGCATTCGGTTTAAAGAACGCCGGCGCAACGTATCAACGTCTTTATACGCGTCAATCTTCCACGACATGATGCATAAACAAGTAGAAGACTATGTAGATGATATCGTGGTCAAGTCAAGGGCTCGAGCAGATCATACCAGCGTCTTACGGAAAGTGTTTGAGAGGTGTCGAGAATACAAATTGAAGATGAATCCTTTGAAATGCACTTTCGGCGTCTCTTCGTAAATTCGGGATTCAAGTAATCACGAAGGGATCAAGGTGGGCAGGTCCAAGACTCAGGCTATCCTCACAATGCCGTCCCCACAGTATGAAGGAGCTCTAGAGTTTCATGGGCAAGGTGAACTACATTCGACGTTTTATACCCGGTCTAGCCCAACTTACCGCCTCATTCACCCCCTTGTTGAAGAAAGGAGCCAGCTTCGTTTGGACCGCAACCCAGCAGGAAGCTTTTCGAAAGATTCAACGAATACTGTCATGTATGATATTTTCAAAATTATATGGGTGGTAAATAGGATAAATAGGGGTGGTAATTTATGACAATGGCAAATAGGGAAAGCATGGGTGGCAAATAGGGAAAACCTTCTATTTTGTGCTGAAAATTAGGCGGGAAAAATTCAATTTGGGAACTTTGAAATGTGTTTTAAATAAATTTTTGGTGAACTTTCACCAGAACACTATTATTTTTCTAAGAGGTTGGGAAATCCACATAGAGCTTTTAAGAAGATGCATATTGAAGAAGTAGGAGAATCTTCCAATGTGAAGAACACGGTTAGTATAACCACTCCAAAACCAGTAATTCTTCTCTCTTATTTAAAAAATTAATTGAATTTGGTTATGGGTATTGTTATGCTCAAGTTTTAGTATTGGAAATTTTATTCTCAGTATCAAGGAACAACACTATTTCCTACTAACTAATATGATACAGAACATGCATATTAGTTGTTTGATAAAATGTCTCAGTGACTAAAAGTAGTTTTGTTTGTGTTATATGGTATTGATTATCTTAGTTGATGCAGGAGGAGACTTTTGAAAAGTCAGATTGCACTGATATTAGTGGAATCAAACCTAATTGTTGATGGTGGATTTTCATTTAAGGCTGAAATTGTAAAGGCCAAAATTATACGCTAACATCTTGCAAAAGAGAAAGCCATTGATAAGTGATGAATACTTCTTCACTTTACTAATTCACCTAGAATAGAGCATGTGGCAACAATCCCAGTATTTTGTGAATTAAATACACAAAATTCATCCGAGTTGGAGCATGTAGCAACAATCCCATATACCCCTGTGAATTTACACATTAATTAATGCATATCCAAACCTTGTATTTCTGTATTCATTAAGGTGCGGCATGACGGACCGAGTGTTGTTCTCGTGAGCAACACGAATCTCCAAGCATTAATAATGAAGCTTGTATGAAATACCCATACAAAGGCTACAACTCTCGGTGTGTTATACTAGCCCGATTGAGCATATTTGAACTTGGGTGACCATATCGGTCTCGAAAGCGATCACATCCATCCAACTTCACCAGCATGATTGGATGGCTTAGATTAAATCCATGACCCCAAGCGGTATTGGAATATTCACCACCGACCCAACGCGGGCCCTGCATGGTCGGCCTCCCCAAGGGGTGGCATAGCTTGCCAAACCGTCCAAGCCAAAGCAGTATGGATGACAACCCATAAATTAGGGTTTGCGACACATTACATGTATTGCAAAACAGTCTCAACCATTCATCTTGAGCATAGATGAAGGGTGTAGATGTAGATTCAAAGGGCCCAGAGCATGTCAACACAAACACCGTGGCAGCCTACATACTGACCGAGTCGGTCGGGACCAACTATAGTTGGTCGTCTTGATTCGTGCACCCCAAACTGGGTATGACACACGGCCAGTAAAACGTGATTAGGGTTTGTGTCGCGATCACGAGAGTCCCTTTTCTCCTGCTCGGATGAAGGGTACATGAATAGACTAAGCAGGTCCGGTAAGTATCAACATGATCACTGCGGGCCCACTTATCTCCACACCCGATCTGCCAAGACCAAACTTGGATGTACACCGTGATTCGCGCGCCCAAGCTAGGCGTGGTCACACTTCCCAACCACAAACTGATCTCGACCGCTCAAGTTTACCGGACAAATCGAGTGGCTTAGATCACGTTTCTATGGACAATGAAGTACAAGCATGTACACCATCCCACCGTATGCACGCCGGGCTGATCGTCCAAGACCGACCAAGCTTGGTTGTCTTGGAACGCGCCCCCAAAATTGACATGATGCGCGGCTTTTGCGGCACTAAATATTTGTTGCAAATTGATCTCGACCACTCAACTTCGCCGGACAAATTGTCTTGGAACTACACCGTCATGCCGTCTACACACATGCACGATCGGCCCTGCCAAAATTGTATCCCAAGGTTGGATTCGACTAAGCTGAAGAGTGATGCTTGCGCACCTCTTCAAAAATCCTAATTTCATCAACGGTCGAAAATGAGTGTCTCAAAGATTATCTCGTCCGTCCAACTTCACCGGCTTGGTTAAACAACCTTGGTCGGGAGTTAATTGGTCAGTGAGGCGCCATAGTGATCACCACCCGTCACTTTACCACACCATGAAGCAGTACCTGCATAGAATACATACGATACTTCACAAGTATCGACTTCCTAAATAACTTAGTTATTTAGTATAGCATTACATGCTACTTTTTATGGGTCCCACGATCCACACACTCGAGACATCAATCATGTCACAAACTGGGGGATATATACTGGGGTATTGGTCTGGCGGTTTACAGCGTGCAGCGTGCAATGCGCTATCACAAGAACATGTCAGTAACTCATGGACGATTAGAGATAACAGGAGAAGTGGGAAAGATTGGTCGTGTAACACCAACACACAACTCCACTACTCCATCACTCCACTTCCTCCACTTCCCACGAGAGACGTGAATAAGGCTCAAATGACTTGTATAAATAGGTTCTCCTCCCGATTTCCAGAACAACAGAACAAGTCCGGACAACAGAGGCAAGTGTTGACACCATCGTATTCAAAAACCGGAACTGATAGCTTACATCCTGCAATCCAGTTCAGCTTTCTGATACAAGTCATACATAGCCAACACCTTCTTAATCTCAACACCTTCTTCGCTTCCCTCCCTAAGATCAACCCCATCTCCTTCACTTTGTGACCGAGACAAGTCCGGAACAGCCATTTCTTGGTTTAGGGCCGGATTTTTGTACAGATTGATTTCTCGAATTTAAGCACTCCCATGTAGTGCATTTGTTTAAGGTTTAGACTCATTTCTCATCCACACACCCCCAAATTACCAAAATCGGAGAAATAGTTTTCACCCATAAACAATTGGCGACCAAAGCTGAGGTTAATCTCTCGGTTGTAAAGTCAATTTCTTCAATATCATTCAATCAATTTCGAGATGGTTGGTCTTAGGACCACCTCGTGAGTCTCAAATCCCGATGGTTCCTCCAACGGAGATACTCCTCCTCCTAACGGCGTATTATCGGAGATTTCAAACATTAAGCGAACTATCACGGGTACAGGAGATTCACACGAAGAACATGGAGCTAATCAAATAAGAGTTAAACGGCATACTTGATCTCCTCATCAAGATGACATCAGAGATGAGCGTTCCGGAGACCTTTATACCGGGGACTAGTTCCCCTCAGGGAGACCTTTACACCGGGGACTAGTTCCTCGGATCATCAGCTTTACACTACGAACCGAGACCGGTGGATCGAGAAGCGGCATCTCTAGTGGAAAGCTTGTGTGAACTATCGTGCATCTCTCGAAGAATCAACAGGCGAGACGCGTTTGCAGCGATTAATAAAATAGCTCGGCGTACACCCGACTCCTTCTCATCCGTAAGTCTTAACGCATCGGAAACATCTCAAATAATGTTACATTTGAGAAGACGACATGATGGTAGAGGAAGGTCACAACCGAACCTACATGTTACCGCACGCATCAAGGGTTCGGAGTTCGGGAGGGCCCTCGTCGACACAGGAGCATCTTCGAATGTGATTACTCTCAAGACTCTCGGGACAGCCTAAGGTTAGCCCATGCAAGATTGTATGGCAGCCCACCACGATGACAGACTTCGAAGGAAACCAGACCAGCAACTCTTATAAATGTTGTTATACGTTTTTATTAAAAAAAAAAAAAAAAAAAAAAAAGAACTTGTGAACTGTAACAATTGTTGATGAGCTAGACTAACCCATATTAGGTTCATGTTCGAATCTCCCCTCTAACATTATTTTTTATCATCATATTTTTGTGTTCTTCAACAACTTGTGAAAATTATGATAGGCTTAGTCACTACATTTATGGAACCGAGTTGTTATAGCTAAATGTCATCACAACTCTTTTTCTGAAGGAGTTGTCGTTTGTTTTCTTAGCGCAACCCCTTGGTCCTAAGAGTTGATAGTGATGACATACGACAACTGTTCCTTTGAAAACAGTTGTAAAACATAATACTTTCTACGATATTTAGCAAAGAGTTGTAAAACCCCAGTTGTAGATGTATATTTTTTTCGTAGTGGCAGCTCGACTTCCTCTTGTGTAATCCCGTTAGCTCGACTTCCTCAGTATTCAGAATCATCATATCCCGAAGCCATATCAAAATCTGTAAAAGAAACCATTAGTGTATAATCGAAAAAAAAAAAGGAAAACGATGATGAATTAAACAGAGAGAAGTAGAACATGGAGAGGAGAGGAAGAAGGCTGCAGAGAGAATAGAAAAATTAATAACGATTTGTTTCGGAAGAAAATCTAGGTTTGTTCCTAGGGTTTCTTAGGTTTTTCTTTATTTCGTTTTTATTGTCGGGATAAAAAATAAAAAGCTTTTTTTATTTTGTGAGAAAAAGCCTTGTTTTTCTCTCCTTTAAGGAAAAGTGGAACGGAGCAATTCTCCAAGTGGGTGAGGGTCACCATCGAAGGAGGAGAGGTATTCCCACCATGTGACTCATGGCTTAGGATTTTAAAGGTTTTGATTATAATATTACTGAAAAATATCTCAATTCATGATAAGTATCGATTGCGGCAAATCAGAATAAGCTCTTGAAAATTAGCAGCCTAACCACTGAAACTAGAACAACGGCATTATTTCATCAATGGGCGAACATGTATGGTACAAGGGGAAAACGGGAGTGTCTAGATCTTAAAAAGGTCTTCAATTGGTCGACAGGGAAGGCAATTGAAAAGGTTGTGTTTGAGAACAAAGAGCCTTTGAGAACAAATCTTCAAGGACCGGAGATATTTCAGTTAAGATTAAAGCATTGATATTCTCGTGGATTAGATGGGATACGATCTTCGGTTCGGATCCCCCGTAATTTTTTGGTGCTCGTTGTAATTTGTTCCTTTTCATTTCCTGCTGTATTTTGTTTTGTCAGTCGTAGTCAGACCTCCTCGTCCTGGTCTGCGCTTCTTTTCTTTTTAATAAAATTCCATTTTCAAAAAATTTGAACAATTGACAAATTTCTCACGTTCACCGTAAAAACCAAAATATTATCCTAGAAACTAAAGGTCTTTTAGAGGGTCAGATTTTAGGTTTGTAACTCGCTATCAACAGATGCGAATTGAAGATACTTTAGCTAAAAACTAAAATTAACAGAGTAGATTTTAATTATTACGAGGATCATCCTTGAGATGCAATGGATCAGGTTAATAATGACTCACCTATTGTTACAATCTTATTTTATCAAAAAAACTATTCTTAAATCATCAAAAGAGATGTGCAAAGATGGTATTTTTTTCATGAATTATAACAATCTTTTTATACTCTCCCGAAAACTGAAACCTCTGGAAACCCTTGAGCTCATTTATTATGCATTTATAACAACCACTAATTAGAACTTTCATCGTAATATTATCTTCACAATTTACTCCAACATCTTAGAAGTTCATATAAATTTAAAATAGATTTGTACTTCATTTTTGGCCGCATTTCGAAAATCCAATCACCGCCTTATTAATCTTTATATATAAAAACTATAGCACTTGTTCATTTCATTTTTGTGGTAAAGCGGTTAGTAGTCACCTCAAACATTTATTGCATTTGTATGGTACAAAGGTCATACAACAAATGACAAATGCAATCGAGAAGAAAACAAACAAGAAACATGATGAGCTTAAACGATATGTAATAAATCGAACAGAAACCAGTGTAGGACTTAAAATATCCATAGAAAAGAAAAGAATGAAAAAAAGGCGCAACAAGGGTTGCTAAAATAGCTAAATTGCTAAGGCTTAGTTTGGTAATGCTTTTTTTTTTCCAAAAGCACTTTCAAAAAATATATATAGTAATAATTTTCCATATTGGTGTTTGGTAAAAAAATTCTAAAGTGTTTTTTGTCCAAAGCACTTCCAAAATTCCCAATTTTTATAAGTTTTTGGGAGGAGCTTTTAAAAGCTCCAAAAGCATAAGCTCTGGTCCCACCTAATTTTAAGACTTGATTTTTCTTTTTATATCCTACTTTATTTTATAAATGACTAAAATTGCCCTTAAATTTTTTTACAATCAATATCTTATTCTCCATGTCATATTTCTTAAAGATTGTTATTTTCAATCCATATCATGCTCTTTAAAGATTATTATTTTCAATTTCAAATTATATTTTCTATACCAATGCAATACAAAATTCTAATTTATCTTCATAAATGATTTGCATATATTCTTGATATTCGTTCTACACTTTCATGTGTATATATACCGGCTGTAGTGATTGCTAGGCCTTCATCTCTTTCACCAACGATTATTGAGGTATGCTTTTCTTTGTCCAATTGAAATTTACGTTTATGCTTTATCCATTTCTTCATTCCTTAAGGTTTGTTATTTAATATAAAGAATGGCATCACATAAAATATATATGTGGTGAAATTTATAAAAGAAATAATCAAAAATAAAAATAAGAGCCAATATAAATAATTGTTTGATCTTAGTTTGATTTTTGTTATCCCATAAAGTGGATTCACATTAAAATGTTATGTCTATTTTAGTCATTTGCTACAAATACAATAACTGAACTAATATTTTACCAAACACAATTTGATAACTTTTTTAATCAGCTTTAGCTTTTAATATATAGTTTACCAAACACCTAACTGCTTTTTTACACAAAGACAATGAGAAAAGCGCTTCTGCAAAAGCCACAACATTACCAAACTAAGCCTAGCCAAATATGGCAACTGAATTATTATTAGATGCGTGCCCGTCCGGGAGCATTTGTATGGGTCGTCTGAAGTTGGACGCTTTTTTAAGTGGGTCTAATACAGGGACACTTTTAACAAGTTCGTTATCTCCAAACGGTGTCGAAATAACGTGTTCCTTCGGTTGGTGCAGACGCAAATGAAAAAAGGTTGGGGGACGAACGTTGATAAAAAAAAAAGGCGCTTAAGTAGTTTGAGTATTTCCTAGTCATTATTATTAGGAAATAATATAGGAGAGTCTATATTTAGGAGATTTGTGAAGAGTTATATTAGGAATGGAATATCTTGAGAACCAAGTCTGGTGTCGTAAGAACCAAGTCTTGTGATTGTATAAATAGTTTGAAGAATTAATGAGAAAAGAGACACCAAGATTATTATCAATGTAGTCTTTTACGCTTCCGCGTTTATGCTCTCCTCTCTCTTGCTCGATCCTTAACATGGTATCAGAGCAAGGTGAGAGGGAGAGGAGAGGAAGAAAAATTTAGAGAGTTTTCCGCTTAGGGTTTAGGTAATGAGTTAAAAAAAAAAAAAAAAAAAAAAAATCGTGTCAAACCTTTGGTGCGTTTGAAGAGAACGTTTGGTGCTGGTTTTATCAATGTAGTTTGGTGCTGCTGAAGAGAACGTTTCCTGTCAAACCTTGTTAAATCGTGTTGTTCACCAAATCAGGGGAACAAAACCTTGTTCCCGTTAAAAAAAAAAAAAAAAATTGCTGTTGTGAGCAAGCACGAGGAAGAAAGCTAGGATGCTGACAAGGTTAACTCCTGACATGAATCAGATGGGGCCGTTGGGTGCTGGAAGAATAAAACCAGGTGAAGATTGGAGTTTGCTTCCGTATCATCGTGATCTGTGGTGGTACGTAGGGTTCCTTGTGGGACTCAAAAGGTAGTAATGGTGATGGCGTGGGGTTGGAATACGGAAGGAAAGTTGCTGCTGCGTTCGAAGTTCAGGGAGAGGTTGTGAGAAACGATGAGGTTATGATGATGATTGGTGGCTGTGGAAAGAACGACGATGAAGATGCACAGATTTGGAGCTTTATGTGGAATTTGAATATGATATTTTTCGTGTGGCTGTCGAAGAAAAAGTTGGTTGTTAGAAGCGAAGAATGGAGGAAGCTGTATGGGTTGGAAGTGACGAGAAGTTGAGTTAGAGACCGAGAAAGAAGGAGCAGAGTTTGGTCGAGTTTGCTTATTCGCCAGAGATAGTTTAGGAATGTGTGTGTTTCCTAATTCGGATAAAAGGGGGAGAAGAGAAGGTGTTTGTTTAAATGCCTATAAACAAAAGTGTGACAATTATGTCACAGTGTGGCAAATCTATCACAAATTCAGAAGTGTGGCATCTGAATATCGTGGAAAATTTGTAACAGCAAAATAACAAGAAACAATGGTTACAACTTGTGGCAGAAGCGTGACGAAAAGGAAAGATTGTGAGAGAATCTTGAAAACAAAGAAGTGTGACAGTTTCGCAATGAAAGCGCGACTGAAAAACAAAGAAGAAGAAGAAACAACAATATATGTTGTGAAGAAAGAGAAGCAATCACCAAGAAGTGATGAGAAAAATAACAACAATAGTAGGTTAAAATCCTATGAGTTGTCTAAAGAGTACAAGAAGTATTCTACCGAAGAAAAGAGAGGACCGGAATGTCCTTAAACTACCATTGGGACCGAAATGTCCCTAAACTACGAAGAGGACCGAAATGTCCCTAAACTACGAAGAGGACCGTAATGTCCCTAAACTTCCATTGGGACCGTAATGTCCTTAAACTTCCGAAGAGGACCGAAATGTCCCTAAACTACGAAGAGGACCGAAATGTCCCTAAACTACGAAGAGGACCGTAATGTCCCTAAACTTCTAATGGGACCGTAATGTCCTTAAACTTCCGAAGAGGACCGAAATGTCCCTAAACTACGAAGAGGACCGAAATGTCCCTAAACTTCTAATGGGACCGTAATGTCCTTAAAACTATGAAGATGGGACCGAAACGTCCTTAAACTACGATGAAAACCGAAATTGGCAGAATTTTTCACAAAATTGTTTGTGAAAGCTCGGTTTAAATTTCTTTTGTCCAAGATGGGCATTCGTGATCTACATGCTCCATCTTGAGGGAGGGTATTAGGAAATAATATAGGAGAGTCTATATTTAGGAGATTTGTGAAGAGTTATATTAGGAATGGAATATCTTGAGAACCAAGTCTGGTGTCGTAAGAACCAAGTCTTGTGATTGTATAAATAGTTTGAAGAATTAATGAGAAAAGAGACACCAAAATTATTATCAATGTAGTCTTTTACGCTTCCGCGTTTATGCTCTCCTCTCTCTTGCTCGATCCTTAACAATTATGTATTCAAATTAGTAGCCCATTATCAATAGCTTCCACGAACTAAAGCAACCCCTCCACCACTACAGTGGAAATATAGAATTTCCATATCATGCAATTGAAGGAGGCAAAGGACAAGCGAAGTATACCTTCTTCATCGAGACATCTAAATCCCATGTCTAACCAACAAACCAACAACTCACATCATACTACACTTTCTATCCTTCTACAGAAAGCATAATATTGGAGAGGTAAATCCGAACACTTCAACTCGGTATTTGTCATGTTTAACTGGGGATTTAAGGAGGCATAAATACGGATAGGAGTAAAAGGAGACTTTTTGTGGTCACAAATCAAGATCGGAAGAAAAAGGAAGCCAGAGAGATCACGAGAGATCACGAGGTCAATGGGAGTACGTTTTCGTAGAAAGTGCTTTACAATCCTGGCGATGGAGAGTTGAGATATATATAATCCTTCCTCTTGAGATTGGTAATATTGACTTGAATTGTTTATAAAAACCCA
Source organism: Papaver armeniacum (assembly GCA_023531295.1). NCBI lineage: Eukaryota > Viridiplantae > Streptophyta > Magnoliopsida > Ranunculales > Papaveraceae > Papaver > Papaver armeniacum. Next base: position 327,130 of record JAJJWW010006761.1, read on the forward strand.
TATCTATCCCAACAAACCAACCAACTCATACCATACCACACTTTCTATCCGTCTATAAAAACCAATATAATGGAGAGGTAAATCCGAACATTTCTAATCGGTATTTGTCATGTTCAGTGGTGACTTTTTGATTGGAAGTGAGAATTTTATTAGAGAAGAAGAATTTACAGCAGTCTAACTGTAGACAAAAAACAGCAAAAGAAAACTAGAAAACTAATGAAAGACAGTGTCCCAATTGGTAACAGAATAAGAGAAGTTACAATGTACTCTCTTCCGAAAAGCATTTGCCCAGCTCAACACCAATGTTTTAACATCCGTAGCCAGGTCCTTATCAGTCTTGAAACTATATTTATCTTCAAAGGTTCTACAATTCCGCTCTCTCCATAGAACCCAAATCAGCACAGCAGGATTAAATCCCAAACTATTTTAGATGAGCTGGAATTGAATTAACAGACCATGAATGTGCAAAGGACAACATAGAATCAGGGAATACCCAAGACCAGTTCTTATTAGGAGTTACTGCGACCAAACGCGCTTGAGCTACCTTGCAATGTAGCAAAATGTGATCTTGCGGTCTGTACTATCACCACACATAATACAAGAACTGTATAAATCCATCCCTTTGTATTGAAGCATGTCCAGAGAATTGAGCTTACCATGAACAGCACACCAAACCAAAAAAAGAGATTTTAGGAGGCACTTGAGGATTCAGGTGAACTTATGAGGAAAGTCTTGTATCCCATCTTCTGAGATTAGGCTAGCATATAAGGATATAACTAAGAATAAACCTGTAGAAGTGAGAGCCCATCTTCTAGTGTATCCCGGGATAGTCTCTTTCAGGTGGATTAGAGCCAATGAATGAGAGCATAGAAGCAAGTTGATCTGTTTCTTCATTAGTTAAAACTCTCTTGAAATCAAAGAGCCAAGAACCTTCAGCTGTGATATGATCTGTAACTTTCCCAAATTGCAATATGTCTAGCTTATAAATACATGCAAAAGTAGAGGCTAAGCAAGTATTACCTATCCATATCATGCCAAAAGAAAGTCGATTACCAGAGTGAAGACAAAGTACTGAGTTTGCAGAAATCAGGGAACTAACGTTGGAGATAGTTCTCCAACATGAGACACCATACGGAGTCTGAACTTGCCCTGGAACCCAAAAGGAGAAATCACATCCATATTTTTCCACAATAAGTTTATACCAAAGATGAGTCTTTTCAATACCAAACCTCCAACACCATTTAGCAAGTAAAGCATCATTCATTTTTCTCAAGTTGAGAATACCCAGGCCTCCTTTTTCTTTACTAGCATAAACAGTAGACCATTTGATCAGGTGTGAGCAAGTGCTGCCAGTGTTATGCCTCCAAAGAAAATTCCTCATTTTCTTTTCCAAAATCTTTATAATAGATATAGGAGCCTTAAAAGGGAGAAGTAATACATTGGAAGGGAGCAGCGACTAAAGCAGGATTCTATATTTGGGTGAGCTATAAGAAAGATATTTGCACTGATACTCTATTTTGTATTTTCAATTACAATAATCATAAATACATTATAATATGCGGCGTGACATGCTTCCTTTCTTTTTTGCATATCAAGTTAATTTCAACCCGAGTGTTCTTCCCTGAGCACCATTTTCGGAGGTGGTTGTGTATTTGTTGTTACACAGTAGTTTTTTTCTTACGAAATGTTGCTTCTCTCTTAGAGCATCTCCAATAGTGGGTGTTAAAAATCCTACGTGAAATTATTAAGAGCCTTATTTAGGAGGATTTACACATAGAGTAAATATATGACCCTGTACTAATCAATACAAAATAGCCTTATTTACAGGGTCATATATTTACTTAATAGAGAATGAGACAATTGTGAATAAAATAATGATTAAATTGTAAATAAATTTAATTGAGTAGTATTAATAATTAAATATTTAGGGGTATAAGTGTAAATCACTTTTTCTAGAAACACTAATATTTGATTCCCAAGGATATTTAGTTATCCAACAAAAATTATACTAATCAATACAAAATAGTATTATTTTATCATACCTTAACATGTGCCCTGGTATACAAGTTAAGAGAACCCATAAAAATGAATAGTATAGGATGAATAGCATGCCGACTTTTCCAAGAGTTTTTCTTCTGAAAGTAATATTTACAGGGTCGTCATGGTATTCATCCTTATACCTTGCCGACTAAGAACTTGAAAATTTGAACCTTGCTGACCAAGAACTTGAACCTTGCCAACTATAGTTTAGTCGGCAAGGTTATGAAATTAAAACCTTGCCGACTAATTATGCATTTGTAACCCCTTTTCTCGTATGTCAAAAATCCTATAGTCGGCAAGGTATTTTTTGTCGACCTTCTGCCGACTTTTCATACTTTCAAAATTGAAAGTGTTGATTTCTTCTATCATTTTGAGTATAAAATCACTTAACAGCTTTGCAATCCCCTTTGTAGAAGTGTTTGGCTAGTGTAGTTTCATTTCCATTGCAAAAAAAAAAAAAAAAAGTCCTCAAAAACCATAGCACATAATCCATGGCTTCAATCCAATACCTAATTTTAGAATTTTAATTCAAATAATTAACTAATTAAATTAATTAACCTAAACATATTATTAGTGTTAATTAAGTAGAACAATTAGCCATTTAGAAAATACATGGTTAAGGGGTGTCTTCTTTTACTTCAAAATGACCCGGGTTTTATCTTGTTAGGCCTACCCCAATTAATCCGGATATACCCCAATCGGAAGAACTTCTTTTTTGCACCGGCTACTTCCTAGTTTTGTAAAAAAAAAAAAAAAAAAGAAAAATTCCTAGTTATATACAGTATATATACGTCATGTATAGTCATGACTCATGTATCGAATTAACCAAGGCCCAAGGCCAAGGGTACAGAACAATATCAAAGTCCAGTCCAATCCAATCCAATTCCTTGTACAGAATTGTCATTTAATTCATTATTTTCCAAATGAATATCGATCACTCGTTCACTCTTCCCTCTACTGTACTCTGTCTGTAGTCTCGAAGATCGAACCCCTTTTCTCCTCAGAAATCAAAACCCTAGAAAAAGAAATTTTGATTCAGTTTGCACTGTCCATCTCTTCTGATGTTACCTTTCTGTAATCGAAGGATTTCATGATGGGGAAGTTTAGCGATCTCCCGAAAGAGATTATGTCAGAAATTCTAACGCGCCTACTTGCAGAATTAGTTTTGGTCTGCAAATTGGTTTGCAGACCTTGGAGAGATGTTGTTCATCACCCATCCTTCTCTCAGTTGCACTCGAATAGTCTTCATCATGATGATTCTGATGAGTTATTAAGTTTTGTTTTCTTAAGTCTTGAACATGAGCTTGGAGAATTTTATTATGCTGAGTATGATGAGAATTGTCATGAGAAACCCTTTATTAGAAAGACAAGAATCAATTTAAGCCCTCCATATAACAAGCATATTTATTCATTAGCTGGTTCATGCAATGGTTTAGTTTGCTTTAATTCATTTGTTATGGGTAATTGTGGACCTTCTTATATCTGTAACCCAATTATCAGAGAATATGTTATCCTTCCAAAATTTGAAGGACAGTACTGGTGGACTGGATTTGGTTGTAGTCCTTTGACCAATGAGTACAAGGTTGTGAGTGTATATGCGTCTGGGGACTCAAATGTCGGAATTGTTCAGGTATACACTCTTGGCAGTGGTAGTGGATGGAGGAATGCGGGAATAATGAACATCAATACGAAATATCTTGACATAAGTAATGGTGTGTTTGCAAATTGGGTTCTGCATTGGGTTGACAAGCAAGGGACCATTATTTTTCCTTTCCATTTGGCTGAAGAAAAGTTTAGTAAATTTTCAGCACAACCGTCTTGTTCGACACGAGCTGATGATCCATATTTAGTTGTTACACTAGGGATTTTGGGTGGTCTTTTAAGTGTTATTTATTATTACAAAGATGGTGGTTGTGATATATGGTTACTGAATAAGAACAAAGATAATGATGACTTCAACTTGAGTAAAGAGTTTAGTTTCGACAGTTATATAGAGCAGCCACTTGATTTTATGAAGAGTGGTAGGCTTCTGTGCTACTGAGATAACAGAATTTATAGTTATGATAATAAACTTCTATAGGAGTAGAATCTCGCAACAACAGTGTCCCTGCGAAGATTTAACCAACAAATATTGGCGAAGACCATTACAGACTATTTGAGGAATGACGTAGCAGGTGACGTCAGCCTAATCACGAGGAAAGTGTGAAGACTTTGCGAGATTGAAGAACACGTGCGAAGAAAACCCTTGTAAGCTTGCGAGAATGACGCAGGCCAGATCCGAAAATAAAGGTTGGCTTAGCTGTCATCCATTATGTAATATCCTATATAAAGGACCAAACAGACTTGGAAGAGGAGAGATCGTTTTAGAATAGTGAGAAAGCAAATATGAGAGAGAAAGTCCAGAGTAATTCTTATTTCCTTGTATTCTTATCATTCTTGTAAGATTCATAAAAGAAGTTAATAAAGATTTGATGATTGTTCTTGAAATTTGGGAAAATATTTGTGTAAACTCATTAGGGTGTGATTGCTGGGAAACCTGCTGCAATCACAACTTCATCTGCTAAAATGGATGGGGATTTTGGCAAGTCTATTTCTCAAGCAGTCCAACACAAGAATACCTTTGTTTCATTAAAAGTATTAGGAGAAAAAGATACAAAAATAATGGGATCCGGTGAAAGAGCATGATCAAGGGAAGAGACAGAATACATTATAAACTGATGAAACCGCAGAACGAAGAGATTTCCAGGTAAGTGTGATGATAATAACCTTCATTGAAATTCTAAGCATTTTCTGAATCTAAATAATAGACAATATGTGCAGATATTATATCCTGTATGAGTTACTCTCGTAGCTTTTTGTTGCTATGTTTGTTGTACATTCTATGATCTACTTTGCTTTTTCTTGTAACTTATATCTTTGTATTAACAATTTAGAATACAAAGTCTGAATAGTACGTGCAACAGTGCAGGAAATATCGCCAAAAAGCAGAGCTTTCCCAGTAATCCTAGGCTCCTACGGGTCTAGGAAGTCATTTCTGTTCTTAGTTCTGAGCTGCTATCCTTATTAGTGCTGTCATTTTAAGATTTAGTGTGCGATTTTGTGTTGCGCCATTTTGATAGGAACAACAGAAAATTGTTCCATTAATCAGTAAATGTAACAGAAATTTCTGACACTAGGCAGGAAAAACCTCGTCACTGTATGCAAAGGGAATGATGCTGTTTAGAAAGAAAGAGAGAGATAGGAAATAAAAACACCCATGTACTATATGCACATGGAAAGTTTTTATCAAAGGATCTTAATTCCGTTCTATCTTATATACTATCTCTCCGTTCATCTCTTGTTGAGCCATGCTCGTAATCAACTCAGCAGATTAAATTGATGTAGTTGTTCACAGTCAACATGATAGTAGCTAGCAAGAAATTCCGAAAAAACCTATCTTAACACCCAATTGTTTATACTTGTTTGGTGACTTTGGTCTAGGTATAAATTATAACCATTGGGTTCAGCTGTTGAGCTTAGATTTGTTTTCACAGAAGTCAGACAGGATACCTCTCACTTGTCTACCATTTGTGTGAGAAAGATTACTGTGTATGACAAAGATTATTTAGGAGGATTTTGGCGTCCTATTTGGCTGGCTGAGTTCACCCACTTTATGTAACATACAATATAAATAGAGTTTCCTACTCTCGCTGAAATGGGAAAAATTGAAACTGCACTTGAAGTTTGGGGGTAGTATGGTGTTAACTGTTTAGCACCCCAAGAAAAAGAGGGGAAATTGCTTACACATAGTAAAATTTAGTGTTATCACGGAATGTAGTGAATATAGACTGCAATAATTTTGTTTTGCTATTTGATAACAGGGTACCTTTCTTGAGCATTATTCACCAGTGAGTCAGTGATTTATTAGGTGTCGATTGATAACCTTTAAAATTTTATTACCTTTTTTCTATCTCACGTTGTCTGGTTTTATTTTGGACTTGACCTATCTTGCTTTCTTATTGTACATTTTGCTGGCATTCAGTAAGAATGTTATGAATCATTAACTGATTTGTTTACAAAGCAAAAAAATATATCCTACATTCATATGCAGGAAAATAGGGAAATAGGCAGCCTTCCTTAGTGTTGCCAGGCCTTTGACTATTTGATTCTGAGCATAATTTTGGACTGGCAGCAGCTCACACATTAGGTGTTCAGTGTTCTTTTGGATCAAAAGACCCATCCTGATCTCAGCTGTGGTTTCTGAGTCGCAGGGGACAGAAGCAGGGGTTAAGTTTGCTAGGAGACTGAATAACAGCTTTCTAGCGACTCTAAAGTGGGTTAGAGACAGAAACTACATCACAACAAATTGCCTAATTCTATGTTGTTATCTAGAATTTCATATAGCACGTCTCAAGCAAATAAATCCCACAATCCCATTTGACTAATTTGTTTGTTTGTGGTGTTAAGAAATGCTATTACTTACTGGGGTTTATCAAGGTGTGTATGCCATTTTAAATTTTATCTGAACAATTAAGTTTTCTGACCTCCTTTGTCGATCGGTATGTGGATCTCAAACCCTAAACAGTCCTAATTTCTCCATGGCATTGTCCTTGACATTTTTCTCAGGTGTTAGCAGCATTAGAGCCCCATGGTATATCCCTAGGTGCTTCAGTTTTAGTCTGGGGATATACTGACGTTAGGCACATTTGTCGATTTCTAGTTGTTTGATCCAAGTGTACGAATAGTTTTCATGTTTAATGTGGATATAATGCTATTAATTTTTTCTTTCTGTTGGTTTTTATCTCTGGGCACTGGTCATTTGAGTGCCATTTTTTTTTAACGGCATTTTTTTATTGTTGATCATTATCATTATGTAGTAAGAGTCTGTCTAAGTTGATTTTATTTGGCGTTGCAGCAGCATTATCTGAATCAGATACTGCTTTGATGCAGCAGAGGTGAACCCACACATTCTACTCCAAATTGTTCATGCTTACTGACGGTTCAAGCAGGCAAAAATCTGGTTTCTCAACTTTGGTTAAACAAGCAACTATGGCTATAGATTTCTGGAATTGTGGTGCGGTGAAGAGTGTTTGGATTCTCGTAGATTTTCTGTTATTATCTGGGTATGTTTCCGGGTTGTGTTGTGTGTTGATTTTGCATCTTGCACTTCTGTTGGTGAATTGGTGTTATCTTAGTACCTTACAAACTATTGCAGAACTTGTCATTGCTGTTATAGGATGTCTGGATACTGCAGCTAAGAAAGATTGAACAAGGTAAAAGACCCTTAAAATGAATTGTTGTCTGACTAACAACGATGCATTTGAAATTGAACTCGGAACTGATCCAGTAACTTTAGTTCCGGATATCTGAAGTTTTTACAATCTAGGTCAAGGAAGATTAAAATTATAGTTCATATCAAGCTCTGTGTTTTATGTCCTAAATCCATATCCTCCTCCTCCTCATCTTCTGGGGGTTCAGCTGTGGGTGGTCTCCTGAAACAGTACTCGTGGAGAATGCTGCATCTTTGAAACCCGTTCCAATAGAAAGTTCCTTAATATCTCCAAATCTTCTGAAAAGTCCAGCATTTACTTTCATCCTTTCTTTCTTTGAAAGATTTGAAAGATTTTAGGCTGTGATGGAGGTTTATAGAAGTGCCACTACTACGAGAATTCGATGTCAGGAGTTTCGAGCTCAGATTGCTGGTGTCATTATTTACCACGATGACATCAGCATCAAGAACCTTATTTTTACCCGAAAAGTTACTGTGTGGTTTTGTCGTGTGTAAATAATCGATGGTCGTGTCCCAATCCGTTTTTAAATCAAACCCAATTTCTGTTTCAAAACCCTATAAAAAGTAATTAGCACTTCGATTTAATCTCCGTCTCTTTTGCTATAATCTTCTCTAATCAAAAGATTTCATCATGGCTATGTTTGACGATCTACCAGAAGAGATCATACTAGAAATATTAACTAGGTTACCTACAGAATCCGTTTTGAAGTCAAAATTAGTATGCAAACCATGGAAGGATCTTGTTCATCTTCAATCATTCTCCCAGTTGCACTTGAATCATCGTCTTAATTCTCTGCCGATCTGGTGAGTTAAGTTCTATTATTTTGAAATCGCTAAACGAATTTTATTATGCTGAGTATGATGAGAATTGTCTTGAGACTAGAACAACAAGGTTGGATTTGAACCTTCCATTTAAGAATCATTATGATTTTGTTAGTTCATGCAATGGTTTAGTTTGCTTTCGTTCATGGTCTACAAAATACAAATCGATCATTATTCTGGACCTGCTTATATCTCGTAATCCGATCACTGAGAGAATATGTTATCCTTCCTGAATTTGAAGGAAAATACTGGTGGACTGGATTCGGTTATAGTACTTCGACCAATGAGTACAAGGTTGTTAGGATATATGTGCCCGATGGAGATTCAAATGTTGGGATCGTTCAGGTATACACTCTTGGCAGTGGCACTGGATGGAGAAATGCAGGAACAGCGGTGGATGTTGATATGCAATATTTTGGAAGATGTGTTGGTGTGTTTGTAAGCGGAGATCTTCATTGGGTGAACTACGAAGGAACCATTGTTCTTGCTTTCCATTTGGCTGATGAGAAGTTTGATCAACTTCCATCACCACCACCTTGTTTGACACGAGATGCTGTTCCATATTATGCTGTTACAATAGGGGTTTTAGGTGGTTTTCTAAGTGCTACTTATGGTTACAAAGCGGGTGATTGTGAAATATGGTTATTGAAGAAGAGTAAAGATAATGATGACTTCAGCTGGAGTAAAGAGTGTAGTTTCCACAGACATATACCTCGCCGGCAATATGAGTTGACAAGGAGTGGCCGGGTTATGTGCTATGAAAATTACAAAATTCGTAGGTACGATCCAAAAGCTTCATCTGCCAAAATGGATGTGAATTTTGGCATGCCTATTACTGATGCAATCCCTCACAAGAATACTTTAGTTTCGTTAAAAGTATTAGGAGAAAAGGATACAAAAACAATGAAAAGAGCAAGTTCAAGTAAGGAGGCCGAAAACAGTGATAAACTGAAGAAGCCGCTGAACAAAGTAAGGGGTCTCACTCGAAGAGTTTTGAAATCCATCAATTTGAAGAAATATCTCTAGGTAAGTATAAACTAATCCTCTTCATTAAGATTTTAAGCATTCTGAATTAGATGTTAATCATGTTATATATCTATGAATTACTTTTGTAGCCTGCTGGTAAGCTATGTTGCTATGTTAATTGCACAATTTGCTATCTGCTTACTTTGGTAAACTTGTTTTTTCTATGAAAACAAAGTCTGAGAAGTATAGGCAGGAACAATTGAGTGCTTTCCTGATGGTCTTAGCCTTCCCAGACGTTTATTTGGTTCTTACTTTTCAGCTTAATGTTAATTACAAGACCGTTATTATTTCTAATTTAGTACGTGACTTTAAGTCTCTAAATTAGTTCCAATGAAGAAATAATTTTCAGCCATGTGCCACCCTAGAAACAGTGGGGAAATTGCTGACATATAGTAAAAAGTTTAGGCTTATGGATATTAAACCTTTTGCTATTACGATAAAAATAAACTATGCAGCTCTATGTTGTTAGTTATTAGGGTACCGTAGTCTATATCACTAATGATCCAAAGTATTCGTCTTCAGAGATGCCGTGAATACAAATGCATACATAAACGCAAAGAAACACTAATCTAATTATTTTGTTATGGTATATGACCAGTGAGTCAGTAACTAAACACATTACTTAATTGAAACTGCACCGAAAGATTTTGGGGGCTAGTATGTAAATGTTAGGCACCCCAAGAAAAAGAGGGGAAATTTCTGATATGTATTAAACTTTAGGCTTATATCGAACCATTTACTCTTATGAGAATGGTGCAGTTCTATGTTTCTCGGCCACTTAGGTAGGGTTACTATAATTATATTCATCTCCAGAAATGTAGTGAATGCAGGCATTATGTAGAAGAAGTAACAGCAACGGGAAGGAATGCATGATTTATTATCTATCTGTTGATTCATTACTTTCAAATTTATTATCTGTTATACCTTTGTCTATCCCATAGTGTCTGTTTTTATTCTATTCTGGAGTTGAGCTATCTTGCTTTCTTACTCCATATTTTGCTGGTGTTCCGTAAGAATGTTGTGAATAGTCCTCAGTGGCTCAGTGTTGCGAGGCACTTAACTATTTGATTCTGACCATTATTTTCGCTGGCAGGGGGTGTTATATTTGGTGGCTCAAGACCCATCTAATCTCTGTTGTGGTTCAAGAGTTGCAGGGGACAGAAGTAGGTGTTAGTTTGCGAGGAGGCTGGATAACAATGAGATAATGCTTTCTAGTGACTCTAAAGTGGCTTTCAGCTATTATTGTTGCGGAAATTAGAGACACTTGGAACTGTGGTGTGCATCACCTATCTGGGGTAAGAACAACAAGTTGGTGCTTCAACGTGAGAGTTTTACGGGCCTTAAGTTTTCCACTACAAGCAAGTTTTTCGTTTTTAAAGTTTTTTTCATGATATGTTAGCATGATAGAACACTTTACCGCCCTTAATTTTAGATAGTTTAAGAGTTTAAACTTTAATTGATGATTTCATTTTACAATTATAGATTTTGATTTACATTTACTTAGGTGTTGAACAAATGATTAGTCTCAAATTTTCAACTGATGGTGGGATGCCAGGTAACTCGCTTATGTCTCATTCAGACTCGTACAAATCCATCTTTTAACGGTCAAAGTAGGATGAGTATGTACAACAAGCGGTGGAACTAAATGGTTTTGTTTCGCATTGTCTATATTAAAGTACTACGCTGTATTACACAGCCTATATAATAGACTCTCTGGTCACAAAAATTTCTAGCTGGAATATTCGTTTCCTACTCGAATACCATGTAGTCGTGTACTTATCTCAATTAAAAAAACAAAGGAAAAAAATGGCAGTGTTTCGTTGGAAGCTTAAATTTTAATATCTCAATTTATAGTACTTCTCTCAATTTATAAAACTTCATTCGATTCAAAATAATAGGTTGGTTTGTGTGTAAATTTGCATAAACCGACCTAATAATTTGAAACGGAGAGAGTAAATATTGACCTCTTAAAATTTAGTATCATTGAAATTAGAATAACATATGTTATTCTAATCCATGTGCAAACATGGTCATTAACATTTTTTCGGGAATTATAATGTCTTTTTATACTCTCCCAAAGCCTCTTTTTTTTTTCTTCTTTTATAAGAGCAGACTTTCATTCAAAAAGTTCAACCAAATCTTACATTTACAAAAGATTTCAAAAAACATGAATCACATTCTTACATTTACAAGAATTTCAAAAAGCAAAATCGAAAATCACAGGAACAAAAAATCTTAGAAGAGAATGTTCGATGACTTGTGACATGTGAAACCATGTTTGTTGGGATGCGCTATGCGATCTATCCTCTCTTGCATGCTTTATATCCTTTAATTCGTTTATTATGAAGTTATAATTGCTTAAAACCAAAATTTATATTGTTGTATTATCTTTGTAGTTTACTCCAACATTTCAAAATCCAATCACTAGCTTATTAACCTTTTATAACACTTGTTCTATTACGATGCAGTGGAGAGGGGTCAACTTTCCGGGTTTCAAGTCATCGAAAGCGGTACTATTATTTCTCACCTACAATTTGCTGATGATACTCTTATTTTTATCGATCCAAGTGTGGAAGAAGTGAGAAGACTTTTGATCATTTTGGCTGTATTTCAAACACTTACTGGGTTGAAACTGAATCTTGAGAAAAGCACAATGATAAGTGTTGGGGATGACGCCGTGATTGATGCTTTATCTGGGAAGCTTGGATGCAAGACGAAAAAGTTGCCTTTTACTTATCAGGGGATGCCAATTGGTGAACATTGGCGTAGTACTACGGTGTGGGAGTATGTCTTGTTAAGAATGGAGCAGAAACTGGCGACTTGGAAGAAAAGCAAATTGAATAAAGCAGGTAGACTTATTCTTATCAAGAGTTGTCTTGCGAGCTTACCAATTTATTACCTGTCTCTATTTCATCTTCCGGTTAGTGTGGAGATAAAGATGGTGCGGATTATGCGTAACTTCACGTGGGGTGCGGCGGAAGAGAGAAGGAAATTAGTTTGGGTTGGTTGGACCAAAATTTGCATGCCTAAAGAAAATGGAGGGTTAGGAGTTAAAGATCTAAGGACTACCAATCGATATTTTCTGATAAAGTGGATTTGGAGATACTCGAAGAACAAAAACAGCATTCGGAGGAAGATAGTTAATCAGAAATTCAAGAGAAACACAGAGTTGGTAATACCGGATGTCGATAGCAAGCCTTAGTGTATAAGTCTATGGAAGAATGTTGTGAATATGGTTCCCATTGTTCAAGACATGGCCAAGTTTACGGTGCGTAATGGTAGAGGAAGGATAAATGGTTAGATGGAGGGAGATTGCAAGACTTATTTCCCGTCGTTTACAAAGCGGCTAAAATGAAGGATGCAACTATTGCTGATATGATTATCAACAATAATTGGAGTTGTGAATTTAGGAGGGCTTTGAATGCGCATGAGCAGCTGGAGTGGGATTTGCTTAGACGTGATGTCTCTACTATACCGGAGTTGGTGGCATAAGATGATGAAATGGTTATTATGGAGGATTACAGTGCGCAAAAATGTTGTGAAGCTTTGTCAGGTAATTACGATACTTGTAGCTTCAACAACCATCTTTGGAAAGGATATATCCCGAACAAGTTTAGTTTCATTCTTTGGGCTAGTTTCCATGATTAACTTCCAATTAGAAACATGTTAGCACATCGTGGTATGGACACTGAAAGTGACTTGTGTGTTTTTTGTAACGAAGAAAAACAGGATGTCCGATCACATGTTTATGCATTGTTCTTACTCCTTTGAGATTTGGGATTATTTTATTAAGGCTTTCAGGATTTCATGGCCTATGCCAAGAACTCTATTTCAATTGTTTGAAGCGTGGTCGATGAATGTGCTGCTTGGAAGAGGTAAAGAGGTATGGAATTTTATCCATTATGCTATTTGTTGGTCTTTGTGGAAGGAGAGAAATGGGAGAGTTTTTGGTGGTCGTAGGAAAAGCACAACGGAGACTATTGATCTTGTAAAACAACTTGTAGTCTTATGGTCTTGTGACACCAATACTTTCAAATTTGTTACCCTAACCTCATTTGGAGCAATTGGAAAGATATTATGTGTGAGTAATTTCCTTTGTATTTTGTAAAGAATTTTTCATTTTAATATAACCTTTTATTCGAACACTTGTTCTATTGTTCACTCCATTTTGGTAGGAAATCAGCTAAACACATTAGTCACTTTAAAAATGTTTTTCATTTGTATGGTACGAGGGACTTGCACCAAATAACAATGCAACATAGAAACAAACAGAAAATGTGATGACTGGAGGGTGAAAGGAGGGCTTGTGGTCACATGTAATAGGCTGGACAAAATGTCATGGTTAATAAGTTCGTCTAAACAGTACTACAGCTGCTTTGGCTATTTTTCTTTGGAAATGTGGTACAATAAATTGTACCAAACGTAGAGCCTTCTGAATGTCAATTGACTTGTGGACTTTGCCTGCGATCCAAACCTTGGGAAGCTGCCAAATTCACCACATGATGCGTATCATGCATAAATCCATTCTTCGGTCTTGTCAAAGTAGCTCCAACACCCTATAGTGCATCTGAACATTTATATAACTTTTCTTATCTAGGCAGGATACTCCAATACCTAGTTAGCAATTCGGAATATGGGAAACGTACGTAACGGCAAACGTACGAGTATTATTCGGTTTTGTGAGAGTCAAATTCGGTCAAATATGCGGTCAACGGTTCGTGATTCGTCAGTAATTCGAAACATATGTGTATAATTCGATTCATAAATGTGAGTTCGGCATCCAAAATTCGGTACATACCCATAATAAATAATTAGTATTTACAAGTAAAAAATACAAACTTAATTAGTATTTACAAGTAAAAAGTACAAACTTTTATACATATGAATGGGTTTGATAGTGAAAAGCTGAACTTATTCATTTATATAATCTTTAGGAATGATGCAGGAGAATTTGAACTTGGAAAAGCAGGACCAATCTCAACAACTACCTCTGAAGAAGCGGAAGCCTTAGGACTACTTCAAGGAGCGCAATGGGCAGTGGAAGAAGTAATGAAAAATTTCACAGTGGAAGGCGACTGCAAGAACTTGTTTGACTACTTGAATGGGAAAGCCTCTCAATTGGAATGGCAGAATCAAACTATTTTGGATGAAGTCAAAAGAACTTTTAATTTATGTCAAAATAATTTAGGTTTTTATTTTGTCCTCAGAACTGCAAACAATGTGGCCGATAATTTGGCAAAAGAAGCCAAGTCTTTTAGGGATACCCTCACTTGGAGGAAGACTCCACCTTTTTGTATTAACAATGTCCTAGAAGTACATAAATCAAATGGCAGGGAGGCAGCTCATCCCCTGACATTAGATGGCTCTAGTCTGATTGATGTAAGGGTTACTAACTCCCTAAGTTAGTTGGTCTTCAATGCAAGTAACTTTCAAATATATATATATATATATATAAATAAAATATATATCAATCTTAACAACAAAAAAACAAATCGCACGGTGGTTAGGTGTTGATTCAAGGAGTTTGAAGTCTCGAAGTCAAATCTCTTCATTGCATGTTGGGTCCGGGGTTGCAAACGTTCACGATTGGTACGTAAAAAGTTCATGATACGGAAAAATTCGCGGTATTTACTAACTAGGCTCCAACACCACCTTTGAGGTCATTTAACTTCACAACTCCATTTTGGGTCGCCCTGAGCTTCTTTTTCCTTTTTAATTGGGAATCACGTGGCTAGTTTTGAGCTTTTGTATACATCTCAAGGCCACTTACTCCTGCCCGATCTTCATGGTAGACCTGTGATTATATCGATTCTGGAAATTTTATGAGATTGCATTTGCTTAGAGCAACTGCAGTGGTGCGATCATAAACCAAAGACTAAAGAGCAAAAAAAAACCAAATTTTGGGTTTAGTCCGTGTTTACACACTACGGGAGAAAGACTAAACCAAATGGGGCGCAACTTAAAGTTGCGCTGATTCAAAGCAACTTTAAGTTGCGCCCCGTTAAATTTTTTTTTTTTTTCAATGAGAGTTACGCCCCAATCAGGCGTAACTCTTAGTTGCGCCCCAAATTTTTTTTTTTTGTCTTCTATCGACGGGCGGAGTTATAAATTACGCTGTTCAGTGCGCAACTTTAAGTTACGCCCGACTAAAACCAAACTAAAGAGTATATTTGGTGGTTTTTATTTTTAAATCAGTCTTTAATCTTTACTCCATCTCCACTGCGTCTGGTTTTTGGACCAAAATTTTGGTTTTGGTCTCCCACTGTGGATGCTCTTAGGGAATTTCTAGTCCCTGTTACTCTAGTTTTTAATTACAAAGAAATGTCCATCGAAGAGAAAAACGAAATTTACATGTACATTTTAAAACACGAGAGTATAAATCAAAATCATGTAGCCAGCTAAAGATAAAAAGATATTTAATTTGAAATCAGGTGATGCAGCACGTTAAACGCTTGCGTTTTATGACTATTGTATTTTAGATTTTGACCCAAACTCATTTTTTAAGCATTTTTTATTGGAATATTTGTTCTAATTTTTTTCATTAGTGTTCTTTAGTTGAGTTACAAGAACTACAAATCCATCTTTTAACGATCAAGTAGGAAGGAGTAGATACACTTATATAGAAAACAATGGAGCTAAATGAATTTCCTTTGCATTGGCTACACCGTATTACGCAACATAGATGATAAACTCTCTGGTCGTAAGTCTTAATAGTTATGGATGGAAGTATTCATTGCCTCCTCAAACACTATGTACAAGGAAAAAAATAAGTAGTGTTTGGTAGTATGCTTAAATTTTAATTTTACTGAAACAAGAATCTCAATTTATAACAAGTATCTCAATTTATAACAAGTATTGATGCAAATCAGAATAACCTCTTGAAGATTAGCAGTGTAATCATTCGAACTAGAACCGCAGAATTATCCACGTCCATGTGCAAACATGGTCATGAATACATGTTTTCATGATTTATTTATTTTCCCATGAAACACACTTCTGTTTAAAAACTTAAACCAAATGGTTAAAGTTATTAGAGCTTTCAATTACAGAAGTTACCAACTCCAACCTTTGTCCTCAGTGCAGTTCTAACCCTGAAACGTCCAGTCACATTCTGCTTCATTGTCAAACAGCTATTGCTTCTTGGAACCTCCTATTAGGTCATCTCACTAACAACCAAAACCCTACTCATAATATACCCACCTTACTGCCCCATCAGACGACAGTCTCCCTACTCCTAAAAATAAAAGCTCCTGCCCCAGTTATCACAGCCTTTTGCTTCCTTTTTTGGTCCTTATGGATAGCTAGGAACAACGTAGTCTATCGCCAGCAACTGCCAATCCGACGAATATAACGCAAATGGCCATTAAACTCCAGCAGGAATATACCTGGGCTCAAAACCATCTACCTCCAGTACTGCCTGGGATGCAACCTTATCCGAACTCAGCGCAAACAACACTAGCAACAACAACCATCTCTGTGGGATGGCTCAAACCCCACTTAGATTGGATCAAAATTAACACGGACGGAGCGGCAAGAGGATATCCTGGAATAGCGGGAGCAGGTGTTATATGCCGAAACGAGAAGGCCGTTACAGTCTTAGCAATTGCATAACCACTGGGTATCACCACTGCACTTGTAGCGGAAACTTGGGCCATGCTCATCGCTTCAAGAACGACAGGTGGAAGGGATGGCCAAAAGTTCAATTTGAAACAGACTCGGAGAACTTAACGAAATTTCTAACCTCGGACGCTTGAGAAGCTCCATGGTATATTTCCAACCAGTTGCGAGGAAATCAAGTATAGGTTTACCCAAATTGACAATATACCATTAGGCAAATCTACGAGAGAAGGAAATCAACGAAGCAGATCTGGCAAATCAAGCGGCAGATGATTGCTCTATAGGAAAGCTCGCAACAACAGTGTGGGATAATGTAATTCCCACACCTATAAGTTCTATTGTAATAGCAGACTCTATGGGCATAACATTCCCACGTGTAATCTCAGTTTAAATTAATAAAATGCATGCTTCAAAAAAAAAAAAAAATTTACAGAAGTACTTGAAATTACATTGGACCATTGTTGGGATACTTGATGACTTGTGGTATGTGAAACTACGATTTGTCGGGATGCGCTAGATGATCAAGACTCTTATATAAGCTCCTACCGTTTGATCCATTTATTATGCGGTTATAATTACTTCTCACCAGAACCCTATTATTATATTATCTTCACAGTTTCCTCCAGCATCTTAAAAATTCATGTAAATTAACTTCATATTGTGCCTTATTTTTCCGACGCATGGCTAGCTTATTAACCTTTTATGGCACTTGTTCACTCCATTTTCGTGGTAAATCAGTTAATAATTTTTTTTTGCATTCGTATGGTATTGGTAGAGGTGTAAATTGGGTTGTGCCAGCACGAGCACAGCCCAGCACAGCACGCTAAAATTTGAGCCCAGCCCAGCTCATCACGTGACTTAGCCCAGCACGGCACGTGACTTAGCCCAGCACGGCACAGCACGTTTAAATCGTTGGCACAACACAGCACGGCACATGACACGTGAAGCACGCGACTTCGTGTGCCGGGCTGTGCCGGGCCGGCACGTTTTACACCTCTAGGTATTGGGACTTGCACCAAATAACACATGCCACATAGAAAGAAACAAAAAATGTGATGATTAGTACAGCACTGATTTTAATTCAAGCCTTCAGCAGCAACCTAAGCTACACAAGGTTGGACCATCATCATATACGGGAAGTTCCTTCTCAACATTATATGGGACTAGTAGCGGAGCCAGTATTTCATAGTGGAGTTCAAAGAAATTACTATTCAATTTCAGGCCTCGGTGAGTTTTGAAGTAACTTACCATCATCGTTACATTGGAGTAACTTACCCACTTGCCGGCATATATCTTACCGCTGAAAGGACAAATGAAGTCACTATCCTCATTCTTCGTGCCAAATACATCCATGTCCATCAACTCCGCTAGCATAGGAGTGTGAAAGGTGGGTTTGTTGTCACATGACATAGTCACAACTTACGAGGTTTTAAATTGCTGTAAGCAGAAGGTTTGGCTATTTTTCTTGGGAGATGTGGTGCAGTAAAGAGTACCAAAAGTAGAGCCTATGACGCCATTGACTTGTAAACTCCGAGCCCAAACTTTGGAAAGCTGCCAAATTCCCCATATTATGTGGTGCCTCCGGTGTTCTGAACCCGGACCGGACCGTCCGCTCGGACCGAAAAACCCGTGAACCAGTCACTTTTCCGGTCCGATTCAACAATGACCCAGTAACTTTATAGAAAACCGCTTTATTTATTAAAAATCGTAAAAGCGTACCGATCCATTGCGGTTGTCATTGGTTCGACCCAGTATTAAAATCTAGAATACAAGTAATTTTTTTGATATTTTCTTCTAAATCTTTTAGCATTCAGACGAGGATTTAATTTGGACAATAGATAGAATATCAAAATAGAACTATTCTGTGTTCTTATGTAGTAAGGGTGGAAGAGAAAAAGAAAGCGGAGGAGGAAGATCCAAACAATACCACTGTATTTTTTTATGCTGTGAAGAAGAGGAGAAAAGAAAGTGGGGGAGTCAGAGAAAAGATGGCGGAGGTGAAAATGAGGAGGCAATACCGCACTACTAGGTTTTTATTTTTTTAGGGCAAGTATAAGTGTAGCATTCGTTTACATAGGCGGCATAGGCCCATTACTGTTCTCACGAGCAGTTATAACTCATTACCCAAGAGGCCAAGACATTGAATATTTATAAGCTAAACTATATTTGACCCGGTGAACCCGGGTTGAATCACTGGGTGAACCAATAACCCTTGACCTAGTAATTTTTCGAGTCGGCGTCGGGACGGTTTTGAACACATTGGGTGCCTCACGCACTAAACCTTTTTTTTTTTTTTGTTCCTAGACTCCAACAGGACCAACACCAGTGCATTTAACTTCAATGATGTATACGACTACGTTTTGGGTCGCCTTAAAGTTTTTTTCTTCTTTTTTAATTGGAAATCAACATAGCTAATTTTGAGCTTTTGCATACATTTCCAGGCCACTTACTCCTCAATCTTCACGGTAGACCAGTTATTATGTTGACTTTGGGAATGTTATGAGATGATATTTGGAATATAAGTCGACTCACTGACACAAGCAAAATTGTATAAAAGCCACAAACGCAAGTTGATGATGACTGGTTTAATATAATTTGTGATGTTTATTCATAGTTATAGTGTTTGTGCGAGTGCGACTCCAGATAACAACCATTATGGCTTTCAGATTTAAAAAATAACTAATATCAGCGTGTAGTCCGTGTTACTCCATTTTGGTTTACAAACAAGTGTTTGTAGTCCGTGTCACTCCAACTTTTGTTAAAAAGAAATGTCCATCGACCAGAAAAGAAGGGGCTTCTCCTTCGTTTTATAACTAACTTAATCATATAAATCAAAGTCATGTAGCCAGTTAAAGAGAACAAATTACTTTTTGACTTTAAAATCCGGTTTTATAACTAACTTAATCATATAATTCAAAGTCATGTAGCCAGTTAAAGAGAACAAATTACTTTTTGACTTTAAAATCCGGTTTTATAACTAACTTAATCATATAAATCAAAGTCATGTAGCCAGTTAAAGAGCAAAAATTATTTTATGACCTTAGAATCCGGTGATGCAAAGTCTGGAAATTATGTTAAACGCATGAGTTGCAGAACTACTACAGTTTAGATCTTGGTCACAATTCACCTTTTTGAACACTTATTTATTTGAATATATGTTTTCTTAACTTTCTTAATTAAGTTCCTTTCCGTATATTAAAATTGCATAAACAATCAAAATTGCATTAGACCGTGCAATCGAAAGAGAACATCCGATGATGTGGGGTATGCGTCTGTTGGTATGCGCTAGACAATCTAGCCTTCCTTGTAAGCCCTTGAAAACCCGTTAATTCATTTATCATGTAGTTATATTTACACAAAATTGGTTAAAAAGACCAAAATTAAAATTTCCTGGGTGAAAATGACAGGTTAGATTTTGACATTGTTTAAATGGACAAAAATTTAAAAATAGGCAGGATGTAACCCGGTTCATCCGCAGCATTTTCAAATACTTTTTCTTATTTTTAATTTACAAGGATGTATCCAGTTTCATCCTTACTATTTTTAAGTTTAAGCCAGGATGAATCCAGTTTCATCCTTGCTATTTTGTTTGTATCCATTTCACCCATAAAATTTTTTACTCGTCCATTTGAACCGTGTTTTAATTTTTTTTGGACAAATGACCCATTTTCCGTTATATTTACTTGCATTTTTAACCAACGGTTATATTATTACATCATCTTTACGGTTCACTCCAACATCTTAGAAATTATAATTAACCTCATTTTTGGACGCATTTCCCAAATCGAATCACTTGCTTATCAACCTTTTATAGCACTTGTCCACTCCATTTTCGTGGTAAATTGGTTAAATATTAGTCACTTGGATGGTATGAGGGACTTGCACCAAATAACAGATACAAACAAACAAAAAATATGATGATGGGTGCGATGCTAATTTTAATCCGACCCTTTCGCAACAACCTAATCTCACACTAGGTTGTACCATCGTCATATACCAGAAGTTCCATCTCTACTCTTCGGTGAGTGTTGGTGCCAATTGAAAGACTGGACTGGAGTAACTTATCCACCTGCCGTGCATTTTCCCCTGAATCGAAACTCTACGGAGTATATACGTATTCAAGAAGAAGAAAAAAAACGGAATATGATATAACGAACAGAATGCAGGATTGTAAATAGAATCCATCCATCGTCATGCCGTTGAAAAGACATATGAAATCACTATCCTCTGTTCGGAAACGATTTAGCTACCGAGGGATTATCCCGACGGATAATTCTGACTCTTACATAATGATGAGACCCCCTATTTTTCTGGTGGGGTTGGGTGGGGTGAGGGCCACCAAACGGTGAGACGCGGGATTATCTGTCGGGATAATCCCGCGGTAGCCCTATCACTTCCGCTTTCTTTATGCCAAATGTCAAGCATCTATCCCATCCCATGTCTGTCGAACCAGCCAATGAAGGAGTGTGAAACGTCAGTCCGAATGTAAGTCAAATATCCAACCAACCAACTCATAAATGCCAAATGCTCGTTTAATTTCTTAGGATTAGTGCCAAATTATCAAATGTCACGGTGACTTTTACTCCATGATTTTTTTTTTTTTTTTTTTGACCGAATCACATTTTTATTAAAATAAAGGCAAAGCCACAACTCCCTCCGTTCCACTTTAGATGAGTATTTAGGGTTATTTTTATGTTCCCCATTACTTGATAGTTTTCATATTTTTCCCACAAAACTACCAACAATATCCTAACATTTTGTCTTGGAACCATAAGTTTATTTTCAAATACACTAATAACAATTAATGTTTGAAGACTTTTCTCAAGGGTATAACTAGAAAAATTTATATCTCTCTTCATTTCTTAATCTGCGTGAAAACTATTAAAACATCATCTAAACTGGAACGGAGGGAGTAAAATTTTACAGGATTGACTCTAAAAATGCCGAATAAAATGCAAGAAACTAAAGAAAACGATAGACCTTCCCTTTTACAAGACTCAACAGGAAACAATACACCCTCCCTGTTACAAGACTCAACAAAATCGGTAATAAGATACATTTGGCATTTCAATTCTTCTAAAAACTGAAGGTCTTCCCATGTGCATAATCCTTACACCAGCTTCAAGTATTGCACCCCTTTTAGCTAATGAATCAGCTGAAAAATTAACTTCTCCGAAGCTATGATCAAACTGAACATCATCCAGAAATTGTAGCACATTTATGTATCAAATTTTAACAAACCATGGTACAGTCTTGGTTTTAAACAGATTGATCACAAACAATGAGTTAGATTGTACTATTACTCCCATGCATTTCAAATATCCTGCCCATTTTAATGCACACAGAATTGCATACACTTCTGCTATAAAGTTGGTTGCAATCCCTATACCTCCAGAAAGTGTAGCTATCACTTGACATTCACAGTCTATTGCTATGATACCAAATCCAGCATTCCTTGGATTCCCAAATGACACACCATCACAACAAAAGAGGGTATATCCAGTTGGAAGAGATTTCCAATAGCATTCAATTATCTTAGTAAATTTGATACTTCTATCTCCAAGCTTAAAGAATGAGATTACCTGACTGTCATAGTTCTAATTCCATATGTTGCTTTTTATTCTGCGTCCCCCCTCGTGCACCTGCTGGTATATTCTGCTTTTAAATCTATTGATGTTGGGATTCCCTTCATTAAAAAGTTTTCATTTCTCTGAAACCATAATTCCTTCATAGTACACAAGCTACAGTTAGCCAGATTTCCTTCACCAAAGGGCTTTTGTTTTTAGCAGCTTTAAAAATGTCTTCAAAAGATAAGGGATTTTTGAATTCAAAAACTTCATTTAGCCAGGACCATATAGCAATGCTGAATTTACAACCCCATAGAGTATGCTTCATACTGTCGTGCTCCTCCAAGCAAATGCAACACATTGATGCCATTTCAAAGCCTCTATTTCTCATAATTTCATCATCAACATAAACGCCTTGTTGGAGCTTCCAAACATTACTAGAAATTCCTGGGTGCAAAAAGGATTTCCAAATAAATTTAGGCCATGATAGAACAGGTTCTATGATTCTTATTTTTTCCACTGCAGTTTTAGTTTTAATTTTTTCACTCTTGTCTGCAACCTATACTCTTTGATCTTCTCCTCCACTAACATCTGGCAATGCATTTGTAGAAATGAAATCTTTCATCTCAGATGAAATGACCTATTTATTGTCTTGCAATAGCATTTTTACTTTCATATCATTGTTTTCCTTAACATAGTCAGTAATGCATATTGCAGTAATCAAAGGATCTTGACCATACCAAATATCATACCATACAGAGATGTCATTTCCATTACCAACACACCACATGACATCTTCTTTTAAGTAGTTCAGAGCCCATTTTAAACCCTTCCATATAGATGATTGCCTCCAGTTATTTGTCCATTGGCCCATTTTGTCTTGAAATTTAGCATGAAAGAATAATGCCCATTCTTCTTTTGAGTTCAAAATTCTCCACATCATCTTCACTAGAAGTGATTTGTTAATTACTTCAAGTCTTCTAATACCAAGACCACCTTCTGCATAAGGGGTGCAAACTTTTCTCCAAGCTAATGTTTTGAATTTTCTGCAATCACTATCTCCAGTCCACAAGAAATTTCTAATGATTCTCTCACACACTTTGATTACTGAAGATGGTCATTTATATATGGACATGCTGTATATAGGGACCCTGCCTGCACAATACAGATTTGACCAAAACTAATCTATCATGAAAATATAGTAATCATCATCACCAGCGCATTGGTTGTTCAATTCATGTTGATCTGATGATCATTTTAGGAAAATGCACATGTGATCCAAGCACCTTCTGTCCATCCATGAAGGTTAGCCAGAGCAGGAACATTAGGATCTTCAATGATGTGGATTGTCTTGCCCCAACGATCCTTAGTATCCCCGCGACCCCAACGATAGATTGACAATAAGAGGATGGATCCCACGGTCTGTCCCGAATGTAACAGGAGTGTGTAGTCTGTCCCGAATGTAACAGGAGCGTGGCCCAATACCCAAAAACCCATCCCCCTGAAAATTCTTAGAATCCAACTAGCAGGACTATCCGAATCACTAATCCCAGTTTTTAGTCCCACACTTCGGAAAAAAGATAACAACTCCGACACCAAGAAACAACTATATAAAGACAGGAGTACTTTAGGGTTTCAAAGGAATAACTTTTCAATGGAGAAGCAAAATCCTCCTTGTGTTATTCCCGCCGATATCATAACCTATGATATACTCACAAGAGTTCCGCGGGAGAGTTTGGTCCGATTCAGGTGCGTATGCAAAGCATGGTCCAACTTATTGTTGGATAACCCGTTATTCATGAATTTACGTTCTCAAAGGTATGATAACAAATCATATTCATCGGGTTTTATCGGTACACATGAAAATAGACTCGTGTTTATTAATCACAATGACAAAAAGAGAATTACACCATGTTTACCTTCTAGTTCAGCAAATATTTGGATTCGGATTCAACACTCTTTAAATGGTTTATTGCTTTTAAATTGTTATTCTAATGTTTCTGACAATTGCTACGTCTATAACCCGATCACTCGTTGTTCAACCATCATACCCGTATCCGAACCAACTGATCACTATTCTCTGTGCTATGACCCCTTAACTGGAAAACATAAGGTGTTGTTTTGTGGACCTTACAAGTACCCTTGGCGAAAAATCAAAATTCTCACGGTTGGAGATAGATTAATGGGAGGCAAAGGTAAGGGAGAAGACAATTCATGGAGAGATATAGTTGTTCCAGATGCTTTGAGACCATGTGACGATAATGGTCGTACAAGTACCTGTATGTTTATTGCAACTGTTTGTCACAAATATGTATATCAGATGGTTAAACCACTTCATTCAGAATGGTACGTACTTCGCCTTGATGCTAGTAGAGAACTTTACGACAAAATCAAGATCAAGCTCCCCGACGAGTTTGCAACCTTCAAGTTCCAATTTTATCTTACTCAGCTCGAGATGGATGGGTTACTGTGTTTATCGCATTATAATATTGATACATATGAGTTAAAAGCATGGACTTTGGAGAAGAAAGATTATTTTTGTGATGAGGATGAGCGTAAATGGGTGGAGATCAGGTTCAACATCAATATGAAGGAGACCTTTGGAACTACTAATCTTTTTATTATGCTTTTGGCGATTCTCGCAGTTCCTAAAAAGAAGCTCATCTTTAAAAGTTACTCTGATACCGGTGCTTATTTGTATTCCTCTTATGACATCGAGTTAAAACAGTTGGAGATCATCCATGGCCCAACAAGTAGTTTTGTTCCATTACATTGGCATGTAAATAGCTTTGCAAACTGTTAGAATCTATTATTTACAAAGTTGCCTTTCTACTTTTTTACAGATTACTGGCCGCACCATGTGTTCATTGTTTAACAATATTTAACAACACTGCAGAGAATTTCGTAGGCATGCAAGTTTCAATAAGTGGACACTCCAGCGTCCCATTAGTGTAGGCATTAAAGTTTACGGAAATAGGGAAAAAAAAATCGAAGTAGTAGTAAATGGGAACTTCTTGGACTAACTGTGAATTCTTTGGTTGTTGTGTTGAGAAACTAAATCAAAATAATTAATGAAACATATAACCAGTTCAATGAAAAACTAAATCATACGTAGTATTTTGTAAAATAGGTTTACGAAGAGTTAAAATATCATTGTTTTACATCGTAAAATGCATTAGTTGCTTAATTTAGTTGATTAGTAAGACTGACACATGTGATACAAGCACCTTCCTCTCCAAGCGATGCAGGTGACCCAGAGCAGGAACATTAGAATCTTCAGTGATCTCGAATGTCTTATGACTCTTATCCCAAAATAGGTTTACATTGTGGTTGTTTGATGTGTAGAAGTATCTCTCTTTCTGCGTAAAGCATTAATTCATCCAGTAAAGAAGCAGCATAACGACTCTTCTTACAACTTGATTGGCGGGCAACTTCATGTTTAGAAATTGAATCTCTAACAGGGGACCAGGAGGTGAAGCTAACAACAACAAATAAGATAAGTGACCTTCCTAAAATACAACATCCTTCCTTCCTCAGTTATTTGATGCAGATCAAGCAGAAAAATTAGTAAACGTTGCATCTACATGGATGAGGATTAACCACTACCAGTCGGATAACAATATTTGTTATTGTGTCTGGAATAACATTTACTGCATCTTTGAATCCCCAACTATCATTATTAGTAAATTGGGTGTAGCCATGTTAACTGCAAAGGAGTTCATTATGTTTGCCATTTTTCGACAGACCTAACTGTTTGATAAATTGAAGGATATTCACGTCATGTTGGTATAACGTAGCTGGCTAACTTAATCGGCTAACTTCCAGCTGAACTTAGATTTTTTCGGATTTTATCGGCATTATTATGGCACTTATGTATTTATCTTATTTATTATTGATACATATATATGTCAGTGACTAAATACAGCCCACACTAATGATAAATACAACCCTGTTGAAATATCAACAACCCTAAGTTACGTGGGTGAACAAATCTTCGTCTTCCCCACAATGTTAATTTGAGGACACCAACCGTGTTTTTTCATTCTTTTTATTTTCTAATCGGTCATGTTTCTTCCATCACTTTTATTCCATCAAACTGTCTCTTTATCATATCAACTTTGCTTAGATCCCAAGAACATACATGGGTTCGCTTCACTTTTCAATATAAGTTATGATGCATAATGGTATTTCAAACATACCATTTATGCCTTTTATTTCACAATTACTCTTTTATCCCTTTCTTTCCATTATTTCTTATCTTTGTCCTTTGTGTTTACTACTTATTGATTAAACCCTAGCTCTACTAGTTTCAAGTTTGGTTTTGTTTAGAAAAGTGGTGTAAGAACCCTAAATCCTTCCTAAGAGAAGAGCCTCCAACACTTTGTTATTTCCAATTTGTAATTGGGTAGAAATTTCAATTTGTAAGAGATGCATCTATTATCTTCTAGTTTCTTATCTTAGAATTGGGTAGAAATTTGAAGATTATTAGAGAAGAACCTCAAATGTTTGTATCTTCCTTGTTCCAAGGGTAGAAGAAGCATCATTTGAAGGTTGGTTATTTTTATTTCATGGTGTTTTGTTAACATCCAATTTCAATTATAAGTGTTACTTTACATTAAGTTACCAGCTTTTATGGATTCAACTGGGTCTTAAATCTTTTTTTGATCGGTACTGGGTCTTAAATCTTGGTAATGGATTTCCTACAATTGCATCCGTTTCTTAAGAATTTTTTTTTGAATTTTTAAAATGAGTTTTCTTTTTTCTCATGAAGGTTCTGATCATGAAAATGGAGAAAAATACAGAGAGGAAGGGTGAAATTAGTTGAAACTTGAAACTTACAGTCATACGTCTTATGGTGACCAATAATTTTCATTGCAGAAATCTTAAGCATGCATTTGGGCGAGGCAAAGGCTAGCCACACCAAATCGTAAATCTTAAGCATGCATTTGGGCGAGGCGAAGCCTAGCCATACCAAATCGTAAATCCTAAGCATGCATCGGGACAGGAGAGGAGAAGCCGAGCCAAGCATGCATCGGGACGGGACGGGGCGAGGCGAGCGAGGCGTAGCCGAACCACACCAAATCAAAAAGGCATCGCGACGGGACGGGACGAAGCATGCAATACCAAATAAAAAAATGTAGAGGAACGGGGAGAGGCGAGCCGAGCCGAAGCCAAAGCCAAGCCACGCCTAATAAAAATGTATCGCGACGGGGCTAGGCGAAGCCGTGCAACACCAAATAAAAATGCATCGGGACAGGGCAATACAAAGCCGAAGCCGAGCCACACCTAATCAAAAATGTATCGAGATGGGGTGGGGCGAAACCCCACGACACCTAATAGAAAATGCACGACGAGGCGAGGCGAAGCCACATCCCACCAAATCAAAAATATGGTTTAGAGAAAAAATGGCGCCAAATCAAAAATATGGTTTAAAGAAAACACTACGGCAAAGTGTAAATTAAAATTGTGAATTAAGTTACATTGTCTGCCTCAATAGAGGACATTATAACCATAAAGGAAATTCTTGAAATCTGAAATTTTTAGAGGTAGAATTATGCGCCTCTTTAGCTATTAAGTCAGCAATGGAGTTTGCTTCCCTAACAACATGAGTATCTATTTCCACTCTTGAAAACCTGTTAAAAAATTTAAACAGTCTAGAATAACAGAACTTGTTGTCCATTTAACTGCTGCTATGTTCCCATTTAAAGCCACTATAACATTACGCTATCTCCTTCCAGATGCAAGTGACTTATGATCCTTTTTTTTTTACCCCAGACAATAGCCTCCAAAGCTCCAACTGCCTTAGCCCGTTCTTCATCCAAAGCTAGTAATGATATTCCTCCTGCTCCCTTGCATTCACCTGTCAAGTTACGAACAATTAGTCCCATCCCAACTTTATTTTGTTGTTACATAATAAGAAAATTACTCACATCTTGGTTGTGTCTGATTCGATGCCTTCGAACAGGCCAAAGACTTTCCGCAAAAGATGAAAATAAGGAAACCGATTCTAATTTTGAATATAAGCAATCGGAAATTAATTTGGAAACCACACCACTTTGAACCTGTCCTGTCCAAGTTTTCTTTTCAGATCATAAGAATATAGAGAGGCTTCTTTTATATCTGCTCGGCAAAGACATGGGTTAGATTCAATAACAATCCGGTCTGCTCCTGCAACACCATGGAAAAAGCTGATCTACTACTATTGCCCCACTGAAAAGGTAATTCCAAAGTCATTTCAGTCCAACTGCTATAGCTATGGATACAAGCATTATCACTACATATCCATAGTTTCACAACCTTACCAGCCCATTGTTGTGATAAAGCTATCTTCCCACCCACTTGTATTAAACCACTGAACATAGCATCATAATGCTTCTCTGATTCCTACATTTCTCTCTGATTTCTTTAGGGACACTTGTTACTTTAAATTTCTCACTTCCAACATCAAATGAATTCAAGAAATCAGGAATGCCCAGCGTCTTATCACCCCAGTAGATAAAACCATTTGCATAAATCGAAGTTTCTATATGACTGGAAGACGGCACTCGGCTTTAATTCTTCTCCAACGTTTTTCTCCAACGGTCAGCACCTCACAAATATTTGTCTGCCGTATGCCATTAAGATTAAGTAGACCCACCGGCTTAGAAATGTCCACCGGTGTATGTACCCTCCAAGTGCATAAGACTTTGTGTCTTTTTGGTAATAGGATCAAACCCAAAGCAATAAGTTGGTAACCATTTTCCCCACCTGTACTCATCCTCAAAATAGTACGTTTTATCTGTAAAAGCGATGAAGCTATCCATGGCGTTTTCTTCTCTAGTGCTTGGATTCAATATGCAGACAGCAGCAAAACAACGTTAACGAAACATATCAAACCATTGACAGGCTTTAAAATCTCAGTAAAATAAAATGGTTCTTGCTCTCTCACAGTAAAATATTGTTTTCTTTACAGTACTACAATTGCCACTTTGAAACAAGTTTCCTAACAGGATGGA
This sequence comes from Papaver armeniacum, assembly GCA_023531295.1. Taxonomy (NCBI): domain Eukaryota; kingdom Viridiplantae; phylum Streptophyta; class Magnoliopsida; order Ranunculales; family Papaveraceae; genus Papaver; species Papaver armeniacum. Next base: position 356,466 of record JAJJWW010006761.1, read on the forward strand.
TTTTTGATACTTATGCTCGCTCACACCCCCATACATAAATTCACTCTTGAACCCTGAATAACGCCCCATTCTTCTTATTTGAAATAAATCATCCTGGGTATGGCGCGGGATAACAATAAAGAGGTCTGGAGAATTTTTCTTTGAACGAGCAAAGTGTAAGTCAATCAAAGCTTGATCTTGGGAAATCGAGAACTTCCAATGTTTGCTTACACACTTGAAGCGCATCAGTGATTTCATCGGGAGCCAGCTTAATACCTCAACGAGTATTCCATCGTAATCGAAGATACATCTGCTGCTGCGATTACAACTACTGCCAACAATAACTTCTGAATCAACACCACGATGCTTGTCCTCCTCCTCCGTCTTCTTCATCTTCTCACCCTCTCTAATAGTTTCCTCTTCCTCACTTTTGTTACTGCTGCTGCTGATGCTACTACCAATGTTTACTGAATTGTCATTGTTGTTCTTCTTCTTCTTACTCTCCCTGATGATTCCATGTTCATCACTGTTGGTGTTACTTTCATGTGTCTCTTTCTTTTTTCACATGAAATCTTTTGTTAGCTAAACTCAATTTTATAGGTAACACAACAGTTTTTAATCTCTTCTTAATTTTGTTAGCCATTATCACCTCTTTAACCAAAATATCAAATCACTTAAACAAATACTATGACAGATTGAAATTTTCTTATTAGGTTAGGGTTTATGATGGACTTTTCCTCTTCTGTTTCTGAAAATTGAATTTTCCTTTTTCAGCTTTTGGCCCGCCCGTATATAAAAGTTTCTTTCTAAAATTACTTCTCCGCCAAGTAAATTATTCATGGACAAGTCTGGCTTCCAACCCATACTAGCCGCCTCCATAATGCTGAGAAAACTCTTATACAGATTTGTAGTTTGAAAAGGGATCTAACTAAAGAAGCTTAAATCAAAACCTAAAGGCTTAGAATTCTATCCTAGCAAAAGATAAAATCAGTAAGATCAAAAAGGTGGGACGCATTAACTCTAGCTAACATATTTACCATGATCTAACCTTGTATTTAACTCTAAGGCACTCAGAAAAGTCATAATTGATTATCCAGACTCCAGATTAACAATGCAAAATGTTGGGTAAATTAGCCACACTGGATTTAGTTGCTTGCCAAGTTGAAGACACTATCATCAGCATAGAAAAAGTACCTTGAGCTGAAGGTGCAACTGAAATACCCTTACAAGAACCTATCTGGACTCCTACTCTGGCCCTTCTGCTTTCTTCTTATCTTTTTCTCTAAAACATACACACTGCAGTAACACCGCCAACCATTTATGCAAACGAGAAAGAAAGGTGCACATCAACACCACGGGCAAGGGGGATGGCTGCAACAATGGGCACTCGACACCTCCGCAAAGGGAGGGCTGCGCATTCAAACTACAGATCCTGTCCAAAAAGAAGTATGTCGATAATATTTTGCTTGCAACAATTTAGTAAAAGTAGAACAGGCTGAAATGAATTCTCATGGTCATTTTACCAACTAAGCTAAGCTAAATTATTCATGAACAGGTCTCCAACACTTAAACCCACATTCACTATAGGTTGACAAATTGACTCCCATCCCATACTATGCAATTTATAGCAGCCGCCTCCATAGTGCTGAGAAAATCTCACTTACACTTGTTGACCTCTGGTGTTACGGCTCATGGCACAGAGAGTTTTAAGTAGTTGATTAAAAGAGTACCTTGAGCCATTTATGCAAAACAAAAAAATTGGGAGCAGGTGATGGCTGCAACCATGGGCACTTGGCACCTCCGCAAAGGGCAAGCCCGGAGTCAACCTACAGATCCTGTACAGTTGACTCGATGATGTAGTGTCTGGTCTAATGGTATATAAATCAAAGGCTAATAAGCTCCGGAGTCAACCTACAGATCCTATACCAAGATTGTTAAAGAACGACTACAGAACAAGCCTTTTTTTTTTTTACCACATTAAGTTTGTAAAGTCTTGATATCTTATTTATCTAATTCCTCATTTGAGCTTGGCAATTGGAATGTAGTCATGTATAGTCATGGAATTAACAAGGCCAAAGGCCAAGGGTACAGAACAATATCAAAGTCCAATCCAATCCCTTGTACAGAAATGTCATTTAATTCATTATTTTCCAAATGAATATCGATCACTCATTCACTCTTCCCCTACTGTACTCTGTCTGTAGTCTCCCAGATCGAACCCCTTTTCTCCTCAAAAGTCAAAACCCTAGAAAAAGAAATTTTGATTCAATTTGCACAGTCCGTCTCTTCTGATATTCTTACTCTTCTGTAATCAAGGATTTCATGGGGAAGTTCTCCTGAAAGAGATTATATCAGAAATTCTAACGCGCCTACCTGCTGAATCAGTTTTTGTCTGCAAATTGGTTTGCACACCTTGGAGATATGTTGTTTATCAAAGGCTCTTATTCCCTTCTTATCTGATATACGATCTCTCCATTCATTTCTTGTCGGGCCATGCTCGTAATCAACTCCGATTTTGATTTGAGCAGATTAAATCGATGTAGTTGTTCTGCAGTCGACATGAAAGTAGCTAGCATGAAATTCCAAAAAAAGTAGGAATGAACCTAATAGATGTCTCTAAGCTAAACATACTCTTTGAATCTTAGTAGCCAGGAACGTGAGAAGTGGTCACGGATCTCACTGAGATCCGCGATTTTGCGCTCCTTAATGAGAATCGCGATGGGAGCGCGCTCCTAACCTGAGAGAAACGCGCTCCTAAGTTGAGAGAAACGTTTCACTAGTTTAGTATATTCTCTAATCTTCAATTCTTCGTATCTTTATATACTAAAGTGAGTATATTCTCATATATATTTATCTACCAAGTGTATATATTCTCAAATCTTTGTATCTTTATCTACTGAATCTTCTAACTGTGTATATTCTCATATCTTTATCTAGTATTTCATATCTTTAGGTCTCTGTGTAACGTACGTTATATGTTTATCCAGTTATTGTGATGGACCCGCTGTCCACATCAGGAAATTCAAAGCAGCAACCTCGGCAAAATATAGGTGTCGTGTCTAGTTACTTAAGTGCGTATCTGCAGATTCTGCACTGCTTAAACCGTCATAATCAACAGCACTCTTTTCAACTCCCATTCATATCCTTGGTCTCGTTGTTCTATTACATTAATCACAGTTTAAAGACTCACAATTTCTGAGTTTTTTAGGTTTTTTTTTTTTTTATTTCTGGATTAAAAATTTAGAAACTTAATAGTCTAATTCACGCTCCCAACTCGCTTCTCGTATCTCATTTTTTGAAAATTTGACGATCCCCGCTTCCGTCCTCGCTCCCGCTCCCGACGTCGTACCCGTTCCTGGCTACTAAGCTTTGAATTGTGTAGACAGTTTGGATGTGACATGAAAGGTGGGATGTAAGCAAAGCTAATCCCAACACCTTATTTTCTACTCATGCTGTTAAGAGTTTTCCTGGAATCCAAGCAAGATATTCACACTCTGCCAACATTAGGATCTGATACTGATTTTATTTATAAGTATGAAAAGTAGAACTTCATGCAGGAAAAGGACCTTGTGGCTATCCCTTAGTAAGCCCGTAACTATTTGGTCCCGACATCTTTCAGGGTACCAAATTGGAGGTAGTTGTTTACCCTGTAATTTCGTACCTTATTTTTTGTTACTGCGACACAGCAAACTCTAGGGTTATATTAGAATTGGTGGTTAGCAGTCATTTAAATGCTTGGTGTTTAAGGTATTATAAGATACTCGTATTAGATTTTGTTATGCAAGGTTAAGATCCCATCTTGGACAATTCATCTGGATATATGTTTGTCTTTTGTTATGTGTCCATCTTGCCTATGTTGTGTTAGGCGCTCCCGTGTAATTTTTTTTTTTTTTTAAATTGTACAGATTTTTTGCGCTTAGGCGCTTTATTGCCTAGGCGCCCTTGGGCGACTCGCGTGCACCTAGAGCGCCTAGGAGCTTTTCACAACATAGCTGATCTTCCACAGCTGCACTTTTCTTGGTGAACTGGTATTAGCTTACTCCTACAAATATACATTTGGTAGTACCTTACAAAACCGTTTTGTAGACTATTATACTGTGTTATTTTGGTCTATTTATCATCAAGGGATAATTGCCTATTTCTGTGTTGTTATTTAACATTTCACAAAGCACATCTGAGACCAAACATTCCCAAACATTCCATTTCGGGAGCTGTTTTTTGAGATTGGACCTATCTTGCTTTTGTATTTTTTCATTTTGTTGATGTTCGACCAGTAGGTGATTGTTGTTAATAGTTAACTGATTTTGCTTACAAGGGAAATGTGTCACACTTCATACGCAGGAAAGGAGAATTTTCCTCGGTGTTGGCTAAGGCACTTAAGTAATTCACCGACTGGCAGGGGACAGATACAAGGCACCACAAACAACCCATTAGGTATTGTTTATGGTTCCAGACCCATCTGATCTCCACCACTGTTCTTTGAGTTGCAGGGGATAAAAGCAAGCTTTAATTTTGCTGGGAGGTTGAATTACAGTTGCCAGTTCTATCTTGTGACTTTAAAGCGGATTTAACCTATCGAAGAAGATATTAGGAGACTTTAATATGTTGGTGTGCATTACCTATTGGGTAACATCATCAAAGTTGTTGCTTCAATGTAATAGTTTTAATATTTTGTTCTGCAGGGCCTGTCTTGGCTCATGAGGACGATGGAGCAAGCTGCTCTCTACAATGGGTATAGAATTAATAGAAGGTCCCCTTCGGTTTGGCAACTGATGTTTGCTGATGACCCGTTGCTTTTGGTACCCTTTGACAAGAAGACTATTCTCAACCTAAAGAGCATCCTGCATACTTATGCTAGATGGTCAGGTCGACGAGCAAATATGCAAAAGTCAGCAGTGTTGTTTAGTAAAGGAGTGGACAGTAATAGAAGGCGAAATGTTGCTACAGACATGGGGGCAAAAGAAATGGAGATAAATGATAAGCACCTCGGTCACTATCTGCTCAAACCATCCAACAACAATAGCTCTTATGATTTTCTGACAGACCAATTTGATTCCAGAACAGCTGGGTGGAAGAGAAACTTCATGTCTCATGCAGGTAGAACAGTTATGATCAAGACAAACCTTGGTATGATCTCTCCTTTCTACATGGCTACTTCTATTATCCCAAAGAAGACTATTGCAACTCTTACAAGAACAATGCGTAATATCTGGTGGGGCATGCTAAAGACAAAAGAAGTATGCACTTTATAAATTGGGACCAGTTTGAAGCAGGCAAAGATGCGGGAGGGCTGGGTATTAGACGGATGCAAGACCTACACAAAGCAATGATCGCAAAATTAGTGTGGAAGTTCCTCACAGACCATGAATGTCTTTGGGTGCAATTGATGGAAGCTAAATACCTAAAAACCAACCACTTTTGGGAGGTAAAGAAAGGCGCTAATTGTTCGCCTACCTGGTCAGCAATGTTAACTTGTAGAGAAGAAATGAGAATAGCTGTTGCTGGTCTGTGGAGATGGTACTCAAATCAAGATTTGGGAAGACCCTTGGGTACCAAACTTGCCAAATATGAGGCCTGAGCTCAGAAGTGAAAATCATACAGACATTATATGAGTGGGAAGACTTATTCATTGAAAATACAAATAGATGGGATGAAGTGAAACTCCAACGACTATTCAGTGCAGATGCAGTTAACAAAATAAAGTAGATTTATGTCCCTAATATTGAGAATAATGCTAAGGATAAGCTGTTGTGGATTGACCATCCAAATGGTACGTTCTCTCTTCTATTTCTTTTTGAAATCTCTGCAAAGTTAGAGCTCCCTCTATCAAGTGTCATAGAGCTGATTTTCCGTGGCGCAAATTTTGGAAAATAAAGAACATACCCCCTAGAATTCTAATGTTCATGTGGAGAGTTATAAAAGATGGGCGTGCTGTATCAAGCAATACGAACAGATTCATTGAGAATGTAAATTATTAATGTAAACTCTGTCACAATGAAAAGGAAACTATAAATCACTTGCTTCTTTACTGCCCATGGCTCAAGCTACCCTGTTTGCTTCCCATTGTCGATAAGGGTGGATGTGAATCATGCTCTAACTGTTAAGGAGATAGTAGCAGGGTGGATTTTAAACAATGATGGGGAGTACACTAAGTTCAGGATGGGGTCGTGCTTGTTTTGGGCCATATGGAAGATGAGAAATAACTTAATTTTCCACAAGGTCAAGCCAAAGATTCAGAATATTCTTCGGGAAGCTTTGTACTGGTACAATTTGGAGAACATACCAGAGGATTCAAGATTGTTTATTACTGAAGAATCTATGTTAGAAGTTAAGAGATTGAGCTGGTCTCCTCCTACTGGTGGTACGATTAAAATAAACTTTGATGGAGCTGCGGAACCAAAGGGCTTTGCTAGTTCTGCTATTGTCAGAGATAGTTTAAAGGCTTTCAAGGGTCACTTTCGCAACTCCTCTTGAAGCAGAAGCTTGTGGTGCACTTATTTGCTTATTGCTGTGGAACTTGCTGTTGAACAGGGATTAACAAATATAGGTGTGGAAGGTGATGCCATGATTGTGATAAACATTCTGAAAAACAACAGCTCTGACTTCCCTTGGCGACTGAAAAATCAGATTAACAGGATTTGCTCCATAAATTTGAAGACATTGAGTTTGTTAACTTCAAAAAGAATGCTAGCGGTGCTGCGCATTGTCTTGCTGATTTCGCAACTATTCACCACATTACTGAAGTGTGGCTTTCATCCTCCTTGTTTAACTCACCATTTTCAGGGTGAGTCCTCTATTGCTTTTTCTTGTTAGTTTTTGTTTGTTGTCCCGGTTTCAAATACAAAAAAATGTTTTAATATTTATTTGAGTTTTCTTGTGATTTATTTTGAGAACGTAGTTTGATTTCTGAGAACATAATTTGGAATACAGTGAAGGAGCAACTTAAAGTGAGGAGACGGGGAACCGTGATACCTGAAGAAACCGCAGAAGGCAGAACAACGCCAGATATCAGTAGGTAAGTGTAATGATAATTACCTACTGAGCATCATTTTGAACTGGCAGCGGGTCACCCATTAGGTGTTATTTTTTGTGGATCAAAAGACCCATTCTGATCTCGGTTGTGGTTCCTGAGTTGCAGGGGACAGAAGCAGGCGTTGAGTTTGCTAGGAGACTGAATAACAATGAGCTAGTACTTTCTTAACGACTCTAAAGTGTCTTAGACTGAAGCAACGTCACAGCAATTTGCCTCATTCTATGTTGTTATCTCAAGCAAATAAAACCCACCATCCCATTTGACTAATTTGTTTTTGTATGCCATTTTTTATCTGAACTATTAAGATTTCTGACCTCCCTTGTCGATGGGCACGACATTGTTAGAAGATATCTGCGAGTACCTGCACGGTATGTGGATCTCAAACGCTTAATAGTCATAATTTCTCCATGGAATCGTCCTTGACGTTTTTCTTAGGTGTTGGCATTAGGGCCCCATGGTATATCCCCAGGTGCTTCAATTTTAGTCTGGTGATATACTGACGTTAGGCACACTTGTTGATTTTTGTAGTTGTTTGACCCCAGTGTACGAATAGTTTTCATGTTTAATATGGATATTGATCAGTAATGCAATTTATTTTTTCTTCCTGTTGGTTTTTATCTCTGGGCACTGATCATTTGAGTGCCATTGTTTTTTTATCTCTGACTGACAACGGTGCATTTGAAATTGAACTCGGAATTGCATAAATTCTGGATATCTGAAGTTTTTGCAATCTAGGCCAAGGATATTCAAACATCATGGTAGATTAAAAAGGAAGATTAAAATTATAATTCACATAAAGCTCTCTAAGTTGAGGAAATCAAGGATTCCAAATCCTTTTTTGAGTATATCAAGGATCAAAAAGGAAGATTAAATTTTCAGTCAAAAAAAAAATTATATGCAGGCTAGAACTGGCAGCTGTCAAGGATTCCAAATCCATTTTTGAGTATGACTATTAATCCGAGTCATGGTCAATAATGGTCGCGTCCCAAATCCTTAAAACAAATAAATAACCCTTCAATTTTTTGCTATTTGATCTCCAAAATCAAACCCAATTTCTCTTTCAAAACCCTATAAAAAGTAATTAGCAGTTCAATTTAATCTCCATCTCTTTTGTTATCACTATTAACCTTCTCTGATCAAGGATTTCATCATGGGGAGGTTCAACGATCTACTGTAAGAAATCATACTAGACGTATAAACTAGGTTACCGATCAATACATTTTGAGGAGCTAAATTAGTTTGCAAACCATGGAGAGATCTTGTTTATCTTCGATCATTCTCTGGTCTAAATTTGGATCATCGTCTTAATTCTCTTTGGTGAGTTAGGTTCTATTATCTTGACTCGTAATCAATGGCTAAACGAATTTTATTATGCTGAGTATGATGAGAATTGTCATGAGATTAGAACAACAAGGATTGATTTAAACCTTCCATTTAAGAATCCTTCTTTTGTTAGTTCATGTAATGGTTTAGTTTGCTTGAGTTCATGGTATACGGTTTACAAAAAATCTGATTCATATCATTATTCCGTCCATTATATTCGTAACCCAATCACCAAGAGAATATGTTATCCTTCCTGAATTTGAAGGAGAATACTGGTGGATTTGGATTAGTTTGTAGTACTTCGACCAATGAGTACAAGGTTGTTAGGATATATGTGCCCGAGGGAGATTCAAATGTTGGGGTCGTTAGATATACACTGGGCAGTGGTATGCTGGATGGAGAAATGCGGGAACGATGGATGTTGATATGCAATATATTAGAAAATGTTTTGGTGTGTTTGTAAATGGAGCTCTTCATTGGGCGAACTACGAAGGAACCATTGTTCTTGCTTTCCATTTGGCCGATGAGAAGTTTAGTCATCTTCCATCACCACCACCTTGTTTGACACGAGATGCTTTGTTCCATATTATCTTTTGTTGAACTAGGGGGTTTGGGTGCTTTTCTAAGTGCTACTTATGGTTACAAAGCGGCTGGTTGTGAAATATGGTTATTTAAGAAGAGCAAAGATAATGATGACTTCAGCTGGAGTAAAGAGTATAGTTTCCACAGTCGTATACCTCATCGGCAATATGAGTTGACAAGGTGTGGGTGGCTTATGTTCTATGAAGATTACAAAATTCGTATAGACGATCCAAAAGTTTCATCTGCCAAAATGGATGTGAATTTTGTCATGCCTATTACTGATGCGATCCCTCACAAGAATACTTTAGTTTCGTTAAAAGTATTAGGAGAAAAGGATACAAAAACAATGGAAATCCGTGAAAGAGCAAGTTCCAGTGAGGAGGCAGAAAACAGTGATAAAGTGAAGAAGCCGTTGAACAAAGTAAGGGGTCTCATACGAAGAATTTTGAAATCCATCAATATGAAGTAAAATATCTCGAGGTAAGTATATACTAATCATCATCTTCATGAAGATTTTAAGCATTTTAAGATTAGATGTTATAATATCTAAGAATTACTTTTGTGACCTGCTATTAATCTATGTTGCTATGTTAAATACACGCTGTGCTATCTATTTATAGTAAATCTTGATGGAAAATGTGATGCTTACTTTGGTTACTTGTGTTTGTTGCGCAAAAGCCTGCGGAAGCGTTAGGTTTGCACTACTACGAGGTATCTCAATATCACCAAGAACACAATCACACACACAAGAAGAACAAGAAGTATTTAACGAGGTTGAATCCCTGAAGGAATAAGCAATTTTATATATCACCGTATAGGTTGGAATATACAAAGCCTAAGCAAAGAAGAAGAGAACTCTTACTAGTTGGTGTGTTTTTCTCTAGTTCTCTCTATGGCTATTTATACACATCAATAGGATAGGACACATTCCTTAACAAGGATTACTTTCCCTACAAGTATAGGGTTTCTAACTTAGCTCTAAGAGACAAACCTCTTAAGCTGCTATACTTTGGACACAAGTACTTGGTTTCTTTAACCAACTAGATTTCCTAATCTAGACATTGACCGACCTACCAACAATTCTCCACCTCGGATCATGCATTCATGCATTAGACGATCAATAGATAAAATCACCTCCATCTTCCAACGTCGATTGAACCATCACCGGCTGCCTACGTATCCTCAATAGGAATCAAACCCGACCGTAGTTCTCTCAAATGGTCTTGCTAGAAGACCTCCACCAGGTTCCCTAAGAACCTCTACCCCAAAAGGGGCCTTTCATCAAACCGGAAGGATGTGGATCAATTTAACAATGTCGAAACTTGATCCAGAGATACTACTTTAGTCAACATATCAGCTGGATTGTCTTTGGTATCGACTTCACAAGTAGAATGTCTTCTTCTTCAAGAATTTCTCTCACAAAGTGAAACCGTACGTCTATATGTTTGGTTCTAGCATGATGCACTTGATTCTTAGCCAAATAAATTGTACTTAGACTATCACAATGCACAGCGTTGATCTTGCACAACTCCTAAGTCATCTAGCAAACCTTGTAACCATATAGCCTCCTTAAATGCCTCTGTCACGCCATATACTCCGCCTCCGTAGTTGAAAGCGCACAAAGACTATGCAATATTGATCTCCAACTAACGGTGCTCCTGCTATGGTAAATACATACCCTGTAGTTGAACGTCTCTTGTCCAAATCACCCGCATAGTCAGAATCCACATACCCAACACATAACTGATTGTTTCTTCTATCCTTCACAAACTCCAAGCCATCATCAATCATACATAAAGATACCTTAAAATCCATTTCCTACGCATGCCAATGTCCCTTACAAGGACAATGCATATAACGGCTGACCATACTAACTGCATGTGAAATGTCCGGCCTTGTACATACCATCGTATACATCAATTACCAACAGCCTCAAAGATATGGGACTTGGGCCATATACTTTCGTTCTTCTTTAGTAGTGGGAGACATACAAACATTCAACTTAAATGAGCAGCAAGGGGAGTACTTACGGATTTAGTTCCTTCGTAGACACCAAACTTCTGTAACACTTTCTTCAAATATGCCTTCTGAGACAAACAAACCTTACCCTTCTCTCTGTCACGTTGAATCTCCATACCAAGAATCTTCTTAGCCTCTCCCAGATCTTTCATCTCAAACTCAGATGACAACATGCACTTCAAGTTATCAATCTCTTTCTTGTTATTCGATGCAATCAACATATCATAGACATACAAGAGCAAATATATGAAAGACCCATCACGTAGCTTCTTGAAGTATACACAATGGTCATAGTGACTTCTTGTGTATGTTTGGCCTATCATAAACTGGTTAAATCAATTGTACCATTGTCTTGGAGACTGTTTCAGTCCGTACAACGATCTTTTTAGTTTACATACACAATCTTCTTTTCCAAAGAACCTTGAACCCACTACTGAGTCTATAGATCTCTCTCTAGAGATCACCATGTAAGAATGTTGTCTTAACATCAAGTCGAACTAGGTCTAAATCATATTGTGCTACTAAGGCCAACAAAATACTTGGATTGATGAGTGTTTTACCAGGAGAGAACACCTCATTGTAGTCAATCCTTCTCTTTGGGCATAACCTTTGCAACTAACCTTGCCTTGTAGCTTACTTGATTCACCGAAGATCCTTCTTTCTTAGCATATACCCACTTGCACCCTATGGCCTTCTTCTTTCGGAAGTTTTATAAGAATCCATGTGCCATTCTTGTAAAGAGACTCCATCTCGTCCCCGCATTGCTTCTTCCCATTCTTTACACTCGCACCGCGTATCGCTTCTAAATAGGAAGTAGGAGTACCATCTTCAACAACTGGTAATGCATAAGCAATGTAATCATTCATCCAACCAAAGCTTCCTAGTTGATCTTCTCTCGGTTTGCTGGTTGCTATGGTCTCCATGACCGTAGCTTCTGTATCTTCTACTGACTCTTGTTCCTCTTCCTCAATAGTGTCACTATCATTTGGAACTTCAGTAGTTACCTCTCTTGAAGACCCAATGTCTTCAGAAGTATTCTGAACAGATACAGACTTAACTGGAATTGGTGGAGTTGCATCAATCTCCACCTGCTGCAAAGGCTCATTAGTATTGGTGCTTCTATTCTCCACCTGCCGAGAACCCCAAGACTTTACCATAGACATCTCATCAAATGTGACATCTCTACTCATGACTATCTTCTTTTCTACTGGATTCCAAATTTTGAACCCTTTCACTCCACTTTTCATACCCACAAAGATTCCTTTTACGGCACATTCATCAAGCTTGTTTTCACTAACATGATACCACGCAGACAACCAAAGATATGAATTGAGTCATAATCATAAGATGGTTTACCAAACCATTTTCTCCATAGAGTTTTACCTTCTAATGCAGCTGATAGCAACCTATTAATGAGGAAGCACGCATATGTAAATCGCCTCAGCCCAAAACGCTTACCTAATCCAAGATTAGATAACATACATCGTACCTTCTCCAAAGACACAGATACGATTCATGCGTTCAGCTACCCCATTCTGTTGCGGTGTCTTCTTAACTGTGAAGTGCCTCTTTATGCCCTCATCCTGACATACTTGCAAGAACGGATCACTCTTGTACTCTCCACCATTGTCCGAACGTAGTACTTTGATCTTTCTACGCAGTTTGAGTCTCATTGCCTTTTCCACCTCACAAAGATTTCTAGGACTTCATCCTTATGCCTCATGGTACACCCATACGCGCCTAGAATAATCATCAATAAACGACACAAACCAATGTTTCCCTCCCAATGATGCATTCTTGGAAGGACCCCAAACATCCGAGTGAACATAGTCAAGAACTCCACTAGTGTTGTGAATGTCTGTGCAAAGCTTGTTCTTGTTTTCTTGCCCTTAACACAATGTTCACAAAATGCTAACTTGCAGCAATAGCACCTTTCAACAAGTCTTGTTGAATCAACTCATGCAACGACTTCTCACCGGATGTGCAAGTCTCATGTGCCATAACTTTGTCTTCTCAGTATTGCACTCGATGTGTTCGTAAATAGACACATCTCCTGTTGTTGTACTCCCAATCAAGTAGTACAAGTTATGATGACGTATGCCCTTCATGATTACCATAGATCCAGAGATTACCTTTAGAACACCATTTGCAAATCATCTTATAGCCCTTAGATTCTAAAGTTCCGAGTGAAATCGATTCTTCTTTATGGCGAGTACAAATCTTTACCTCCTTCAGCTCTCCTAACCATACCATCATGCATCTTGATACGAACACTACCAATCCCAATCACCCCGCAGTATGATTATTTCCCATACGTACTTCTCCATCAAGCTCTTCAAAACTTGAGAACCAAAGTCACGATATGGACATATATGATATGTTGCTCCAGATATCAATACCCATGTACCATCTATGTAGCACAAGCCGATGGTGTCACGTTAGCGAGAAATCGAAGCATCATCCGATTCTTCATTACCTTAGCAATGTTCACCTCAGTATTACTATTATCTCATTCTCTTGCCTTACGCTTGGTACAATCTTTAGCCCAATGACCAAAATCATGGCACCAACACACTCATCTTTTTTGCAAAATGCGTCCTACTCTTAGAACGCCCTCTACCTTTACCATAACCACCATTCTTCTTTCTCCCTGCCAATTGAACGACCTTCTCTTTAAGAAGCAAGTCATCGTTAACTTCCACTTGCAAGATCTTCACGATCCATCTTCCTGAACTCCTCACTACGCAATGCTGAGTGACCTCTCGCGTATGTCATCTTGTCCTTGCCGTGCATTATTGCTTTAATCACGGGTTCATACTTTTCAGAAGAGAATTTATCGGGCACAAAAGCTTGTTCCTCGTCGTTGATCTTCTCATCGTAGTTAACCAACTCAAAGAAGAAGTTTATTATATGAATCTAGGTGCTCGGTTAGAGTTGCACCTCTCTTCATGTTATAGCGATACAAATTCCTTTTGAGATGTATCCTATTTGCTCGTTCTTTCAAGGTATTCCTTCTCTAGCTTTTCCCGAGATCCTTAGCTGAAGTCTCGTGCTGATAATTAACTCTTACTGCAGTTGCTAAACACCTCGTATCGAAGCAAGACATAATTTATTCATCTTGTTCCATCGCTTTGGACATCTCCACCGGCTGACCTTCTAGAGTTTCTTCTAGATCAAGGTGAACAAGAGCATCCATTACGTCCGTTCTCCATAAACCAAAGTTATTGGTTCTGTAAACTTTTCTACCTTGAGTTGTGATCTATGTGAATGCGTATTTCTTCTTTTGTTTCTTTATCTTTACTTGTGGGCTCCGAATGTTCTCCTAAAGGATTTTTCGGATCTTCGTCCCCGTCAACCATTGTTCAAATATAGATAAAAAACAGAACCTTTGAGAATTACCTCAAGAAATCTTCAAAAAAATACCTTCACTTCAACTGGAATTCGAGTACCCGTATCCAAGAGCGTCTCCTTGCTCCTCGATACCAATTGTTAGCCAAGCCCTGGGAAGCGTTAGGTTTGCACTATTACGAGGTATCTCAATATCACCAAGAACACAATCACACACACAAGAAGAACAAGTATTTAACGAGGTTGAATCCTCGGGAAGGAATAAGCAATTTCACATATCACCGTATAGGTTGGAATATACAAAGCCTAAGCAAAGAAGAAGAGAACTCTTACTAGTTCTGGTGTGTTTTTCTCTAGTTCTCTCTATGGCTATTTATACACATCAATAGGACTGGACACATTCCTTAACAAGGATTACTTTCCTACAAGTATAGGGTTTCCTAACTTAGCTCTAAGAGAACAACCTCTTAAGTCGCTATACTTAGGACACAAGTACTTGGTTTCTTTAACCAAC